>JABFDZ020000050.1:19622466-19644852 GCA_019775955.2 Pollimyrus isidori
CACACACACACACACACACACACACACACACACACACTCACTCCATGCACCCTCACACACACACACCCCCACGCGCACACAAAAATCAGGTTTATGCACAGTTCTGCTTGTAGACTTATCCCTTAATAGCAGTAATATGAGCATTTATCCGCATTATACGCCAGACAATGCTAGAGCTGAATAGCACATTTGCAGAGGCAATTAAAGTGCATGTGTGATTTCCCTGTTTAAATCAGCTTTAATAATGTGTGCATCATGACCGCACGCACTGTCGTGTGCAGAACACGGCCTCGTTGCCCGGGCAACGTATTTTCTTTCTGACTTACCCTACCTAACATTTTATTGGCCATCATTATGTATTATTAAAAACATACATATTAATGTAAAAGATTAATTAGGCCATTGAATGAGCACCTGAAAAGCTGGTGTATTGTCATTGTGGTCCAGCCCTAGCAGAGCTTCTTCATCTTACACCCGTAGTGGCATATGTCTTTATTCTTGAAAAATAATAGAACGGTAATACGTTTTTTTTTGTTTTTCTTTTAATATCACACTTTCAAAACAGCAGAGGGTTGTGCTTGGAAACTGTGCTACATTACAACTGGATCCTCATTTAATCCCGACGAAAGGTTAATTCCCATTTGAAAAAAAAAAGAAAGAAAGCCGTCGTGCATCGCAATCTAAGCACCTTCAGGAAAGCCGGTCTCAGGTCCGGTTAAACGCACAAAGCTCCCCCCCGGCCTTGCTACAACTAGTCATGATTTCACGCCAGCCAGCCGTGTCGAAAGAGCAGTTAACCAGGAAAAGTGATTCAAGCACACGCCAGATCCTCGACGTCTTTATTTTCGTATGTATTAATTTGGTCTCTTTGTTTCTTTTCTTTTTTTCCCACAGACTGAGGGGGCGGAGCTGCATTTCTGCAGCCACGTGACAGGCAGGAGCCCCGGAGGCAGCTGTGACCATAATCTTACCCTAGGGCTGAATGTCCCTGCTGGTGGTAACTAATAATTACTAAAAGGAGGGGGGGGGGGGAGGCGCGGGACAGAACGCTGCACATAAAACACACGTCTTGCACAGCAAAGCCATGCACTACCACAAATACAATGGCAGATATTAAATAATCGGGAACTATTGCTTCATTGCTCCATTGGCGGTTTAATGGCGTCACATTTGGTGATCGAACAAAAAGGACCCAACTTCCACCTTCTGGAAAATGAACGCGGGCAAAATTCCAGCCACCGAAGTTCCTCGGTGGCCAGTCAGCATCCGCGGACATGTATCCGTCTCAGGTGTGGAACCTGTCACCCACCGGCACAGCAGGATTCTGGGGAACAGTGTGATGTCCATGTAGGAGAAGATGAGGTGGGACAAAAAAAATGGCCCTCTGTGGGGCGTGTGGTTTTTTTGCCGCCGTTCGGGATGCTAATTCACCCCGAGGCATTGGGAGGCGCTCTTCCAGCGCGCCACCACGTAGCTGGCCCATCGTCATCACTTCCTCTGCTTCCCTGCTTGGGCGACACTGACATTCTGGGGCGGCGAAGCAGTGACAGGTCATTAAAGGCAGCACCTGCTGCTCGCGGGCACTTTGAAGAAGTCCCAACTATTACATCACTGCAAGCGATGGCCGCTTCCACGCTCTGGCCATTCCAGTGCACGCTCCGAGGGCCGTCGGGCTAATAACGCCTTTAAAGGTTTCCAAATGTTATGCTTCTTAAATGTGTCGCCTCACACGTCTTAATCATTTTCCATGATTGGTTCTTCTTAGTTTTGCCCGTTTTCCAGCCAAAAAACAAATCCAGGATTAGGTTTTACACCAAATTATCACAGTGCCAAATTCGTCCAGTATGACAATGCAGCACGCTAACGACGGTAAACATGAAATATATAAATAAATAAAGTTGATTTTTTTTTTTTCTCCTTGCAAAGCAGGGCTGAAGTTTAACTTTAAATAAAGTTTATATAATCTAACTTTGAATAAACTGGATAAGCCCCCCTAAGGACAGCAACTTATGAAGAAATTAAACACTGATTTCAATATTCATTTATAACATGTTTTTTTAATTCTCTGTTTTATAAATTAAAATGAAATAAATGTCCGCAATACAGCACAGTGCTCAGAAATTAGCGGAAAGACACCGAAACAAAAGAGAGGCAAACCTTCTCTACTATCTTCAGAACATAACAAATGGATTTCACCTGTTGAAAGTCAGGTGCTACACCTTTAGCGAACATTCCAAAGCTTTGATATGACATCAGCGTTGTAATATTGATAAACCTCTTAAAAACTGGATACGCGACAAACATAATGAGACACCATTCACATTATTTTGTGCTCCAGAGTTTAAACAAGCGCTGCTATGGATTTATTCATGACTCACTATATTGAGTGAAAGCATTGACAAAAAGCTGAACAATGATGGTGCACCTCCCTGCAATGGAACATATGTTGATTCACAATCAAAATATATTGCCACTTAGAAACAATAAGGCCTGTGTAATTCACTGGCATGCCCGTCAGGTCAACGGCGAAGCCGCCTGTGTTAAATAAACAATGACCGATCTAAGGTTAAATGAACTGTATGACTCCCAATTCAACCACAGATGAAATTGTTAATGTGTGTCATCTGCCTTGGCATCTAGGCTGGTATGCTGGCAAGCAGTCAAACAAAAGGGGTGTCGGGGAGAAGGATTTGCCAGCTAGAGATCTGTCTATCACTGCTAGGCAGCAAAAAAAAAACATTGTAGCCCAACTGATGCCTGCGGCAGCAGACAGTATGAACCGGAGGCCACCTGTAATTCTGGTAACCCAACTGGCTCCTCGCAGCCTTTATACCGTTTACAGGCTCAGAAGAGCACCGCGGAAATTCTGGCACATTCTCCTTACGTTCATTTCAAGCTCCTAATCTATTTCTGAAGGTGAAAGTTAAGGAGCTGACATTTCCATTGGTTTTTCGCACATTTAGTGCTGGAGAAAAGCAGCATTAAACCTATTAGGATCTCAGGGAGGGGGGGAGACACATTGTATTTTTAACTTCACAAGGTCCTTGATCTGCCTACAACTGGTAATCAGAAGACTGCAGGGCTGCAGAGGACATGCAATTAGGGAGATGAAGATGAGAACCTGCGCGGCGCCTCGCGGTTAACGGCAGCGAACGCTAAAGTGTCCCCTCGGAAACTGCAGTCATTCACACTGAGTCACACAGAATTTAGCAGAAGGTAGTGGGCGGCTTTTAAGATGTTTTTTGTTCCATGTTTAATATGCTCTCATTGGATCGGTACATTTACGTAATAGTAGTATATCGCGCATAGTTTTTTTTTTCTTCAGGGAAATAGCTATCGTAGGTGACATGAAAGACCTTTTTTTGTTCATACAGCTGTTATGTTCATAAAAAAGTCCCTCAAGGTTGAGTCCTAGACAGGTTTGCTTTTAAAATAAAAATCAGTTATCTAACTAGCCAGCAGTTGTCATTAGCAGCTTATTCAAATAAGTCTGCTGTGATCCAGAGCCTGTCTGCGGGTACACAGGCCTTAACTGTGTACCAAGGCTGTACCAAGGACTGGGGTGTCATTTCATCACAAGGCGGGAAAACAGATTCAAGTAGTCAGGGAAATTCAGAGTCGCCGCTTTACCCCAGATGCATGTCTTTGGATTGTGGCAGAAGCACTGAATGCTAGGACCAAAGCCAAGTGCGCATAGTCAAAACGCGTAGACTCTGCAGCAACAGAGCTGGGGCCAGAGCAAAGCAAGGGGCCCCAAAGTCGCATGCAAGGGCCGCAGCCCACCGAGCTACAGCGTCACACAAACACTCGCCGATCATTCTCACTCTTCGGCTCGCTATGCACAGATCTCACTGAGATTTCACAGATGGTGAACCAACTGAAGGTAGGAACGGCCACAGGGATCCGCGGTATCTGCGGCGCCCTTCTCCAGGCTGTCTGTCTTCCTGGCATTGCAAACAATCTTTGCTTCCGTTTGGGCGACGGACATCATCCCAACTGACTGGAAAACAGTACTTGTTCTCCTTATGTGGAAATGAAAGGGAGATTGCCTTTATTGTGGCAACTACAGGGGAATAACACTGCCTTCAGTGCCTTGCTGGGGTCATCCTCAGCAGGATCCATGATCACTTGTTGACCTACTAGTGATTGGAACAGTCTGATTTTATGCTTAAGAAGTCTACCATTGACCACGTCCTGGCACTGAGGGATCTCATGGAGCATAAACATGTATATTGGCAGAGTTTCTTTGCAGCCTTTGTTGGTTTTCATAAAGCCTTCAACTTAGTTGATCGAGCTGCCCTGGTGGACATTCTGAGACTTCAAGGGATCCCAATGTAGTTGCTGGACATCATAGCTCGCCTGAACTCTGTTACTGTGAGCGTTGTGCAAAGTGCAGGTAAGACCTCTGTGTTCTTCCCAGTTGATTCTGTGGTTCATCAGGGGTGTGTTCTTGCTTCTACTCTGTTGAGTGCTTGTATGAACTGGGTGTTAGGTATGGTTGTGGGGTCCTGCGTCTGTGGGGCATCTTTGGTGAAGAAATATTCTCCGATGTTGACTTTGCTGACAATGCTGTGAGTCATTGGAGGCTCTGATTGGGGCTTTCGAGAGACTGAGTGAGAAGTCTGACTATCTGGGTTTGCAAGTCTCTTGGATAAAAAGCAAGATCCAGGCCTTTAATGACCTCTTGAGCACAGCCATCAGCAGTGTCTACAGAGATAGTGCCAACTGCAATGAGAGGTTCACTTACCTCACCAACAACATTCATATCTGTCGTGACTCTTCTTATGAAGTCAGTGGGTGGATTGAGAGAACATGGGGGTCATGAGGTTACAGGAAAAGTGTGTGTGGTGCTTCCAATATCTTTGTAAGAGATTGAAGATTCAAGTCTTTCGAATCCTGCTGCTTCCTTCCTGTCTTGTTGTATGGCTGCAAGATATGGATGCGGTCTAGTGACTTGAGACGAAGGCTGGATTCCTTCGATACTGTGCCTCTTTGGAGAATCCTTGGGCGCCGCTGGTTTGACTTTGTGTCGAATGTGCGGCTGCTCAGGGACGTCCCGAATGCATCACCTGCATTGTGAGTAAGAATCACTTATGGCACTACAGCCATGTGGCCGATTCCCTGGGGGTGATCCGGCTCACAGGATCCTCATGGCTGAAGACCAGAGCGGCTGAACCAGGCCAAGGGGACGTCCACGTAACACCTGGCTGTGGTAGATAGATGGCCATTTCTGGGGGCCAGGACACATATCGGCCTAGGCGGCCGCCATCTGGAATCGCAATGTGTTTTGTCGTGTGGTAGATGTGGCAATATGCTGCACCAGTGCATGTTCCCCAACCTGATGTGACCTGTATGATATGACTGATATTGTAATATTAACAAGTTAACAAGCAGCAAGTAGAAGGGGTCAGGTTTGTGTTACTGTATGTCTAACTAGCTTAATCAGACACTGTAGTCAGGTAAATCAGCAACACTTTGGACTGGCTAACTAGGCAACAGTCTCCCTAAGAACAGATAAGGAGACCTGGCAAGGAAAGAATGTCACTGTCACGGAACATTACAGTAGACAAAACTTTAATGTTTAAAAATCTGCATTTCTGTGGACTGTAACTCCAGCAACTAATGCATTTGCAGTTTGCCACCTGTAGCAATGTTACTGATATAATCCAGACCAGAAGGATGTGATCAATGAGCTGCGTATGACAACAGATTAAATGCATGTTGGTTATGCACATATTATAATTATGTACAACACACATATCTTGGAATGACAGAAGTTAGAGAGCAGGGATATGACCTGTATGGGGCATGATTAGGTGCATAGCCAGACCTTGTCCAATGGGATGGCAAAATTAAACCAAATGATTGGCAATATGGTATTATTTTGCTAACTGGAGGGATCGATATATTGTTATATTTTGTTGAAGTTTAATTACCTATCTCAAGGCCAAGTTGGAGACAGTTCACAATCGATCGAATGACGAGTTCTGCTTTGCAGAATTAAGTGCTCTATATTTCGTTTATATTTTTTGGTGAGGGGTGGTAACTGGGGAGGCCACATATTTACTAGTGGGGGCCTTAGAGCCGGCCCAGGATATGATGTTGGCAGAGGGTGCAATGAGGACTGTCCAGATATTCAGGTACCATGTTTCTACTACCTGTGGTAGATGGATGGATGGATGGCTCAAAGAATGTTCTGAATTCAAGCATAGTGCTCTAGGTTTTTGATCTAGTGTATTATGTTTGATGTTTATTTATTTTTTACTGTTCCTTTATCTTTGTAGCTATCTAATTATTTGGCATACAGAGATAATTTACAAGCTCTGGACCTTTTAGAGTGTGTGCGGGTTGAATGTGAACTCCCTATCCAGCAGATATGAACAAGAAACCCCAGCTTGCTGAAATGTAAAGGCATTCCATGGGACAATTAACACAAGCCAGTAGTTCAGTTGACCTCAAAAAAGTGACTGTTTAATGATGGGTACCCTACAGGTCTTTGTCGAAAGCCACGTTTGACACCAAATAAATCAAAAGGCTTTGACTGGTGGTAGATTCATTTGGCCAGGATGGGCCCTAGCCTTGTAGGCCTTTGATAATTTACCAGAAGCTTAATTGCGTAACTATTTATATTATTGAGTAAAATCAAGTTGCTTTTGTTTGGCCAGACAGCAAAAAAAAATAGTGTTTTATTACTATTCTGCAAAAAGCACCATTCACTGTGCCAGTGTATATTTTTGGATTACATTCACCTTAATTTAATTTATGTGCATGAATTGGCACATAAGAGCCATGCAATTTATTTACTGAAATGATCAATTTATTCTGTAAATAGAGAGCCGCACTCAGTGTTTTTATGCGACACACTATAGCAAAACTGACATTTCAATGTGTTTCATAGCTCACTTGTAGTTTATTTAATCATATTTTTCATAGATTTCTAAAACGATATCAGATGTCTAATAAAAACCCTGTACATTTCAGTTTCCTGAATACCACCACAAGCATTGACATCATTTTTCCTATTGGGATGACATATGATTCCCTGCTATCTGCTTATGTGTGTTTTAATGAAAAATTTGCAGACACAAATATACTCTTGCAGAGGAAGTGAAGTTGGGAATTTTCTGCCAGCTCGATTCAGCTTGAAGTATCTTGCTAATGAGGTTTCAATCCCACTAACCTATAACATCTTATTTGTATTAAAGTGTCTGACTCAACATTTGCTGTAACAACTGCAGAACATGAAGAACAAAAATAATTTAGCACAGAATCCATTTCTGCCTGAATCCATTTCTTCAGACTGGGCTTTTTCTGGCCTTAAATGGTTCTTCTGCTTTATTTCCCGGTGTTTCGGCTGCCGTGTGCTTTGTGACGGAAAAAAAAAGTGAATTCCATAACTACAAAAGCAAAGGTTAACATTACTAACAGCGTAAAAACAATTTTAAAGGGAGCAAAGGGCTTTAATGGCAGATGGTCTTCAAAGAAAATGTATTTTGCGCACAAAATAATTCTCAGCATTTTGTTTGTTTCTTCTCAGATTCTCAGAGTAACAGCATGAACCAGAGTATTTTTCTCAGCAGGCTGCCTACTCCCCCAAAATGGGCTCCAGCAAGGAAATTCCTTCTCCCCAAATATTGATGGCACTGTTCTATCTAATAAAACCCTACAACCTGTATTTGATTTGTGCAGATGGCACAAGTCCAGAGATTGAATGTTATTTAATCGGCTGACATTGCATAGGGGAACTAAACACATCGCGCTTACTGTCTATTAAATATGTCAGGTGGTTTATTTATTTTTTGCCGCATATCTCACCTCATTATGTCTTATAAGGAATGCCATGGCGTATGAGTGGTGCTTGGACAGATTGATGTTTTAGAAATAGCATTGCAGATTTGACTGATTTAAGATTATGCAGAAATTACTTTTCATTTTTGACAACCTCAAAATAAGGAAATGCATCAGGCCTTTCATTTATTTTTATTTTTTTTAAAAAGAAGTGTTACGTTTGCAAACAGTCAAAGATAGAATAAATTCTAAAATCAACAAATATTCCTTGTTCGCATCTTCTGCTCCCAAGTAGGATTTTGTTTTGGAAGAGAGAGTGCCAACAAGCATCCTTGTCTATTTTTAGCTCAGTGTCTTTAAGTGGCCTTGTTATAAACAAATAATTAGATGACTTTTGCTCTCAAGCAACCCATTCTACGAATGGTCAGTGATTGGGGGTCTCAGAGGTCATTAAGTTAAATACTTTCTATTAAAAGCAACCAAGTGATTTAAAAGTGTTCCTTCGCTCAGAATGCTGACAGGCTAATTGTTTTGCTTTCAAAATACCAGCAGAATTGTCACTGGTCCATCTCTCCTCTTTTGTACACCATGTGTTTATAACCTGTAAACTTTGATATGCCTGTAAAAGTGTGTTAACTGTGTGAAAACTTCTCCTAAAATCACACCGGGAATTGCTGCAACCGTATAATACACCCAAGCATGTTTTGATTCAACCACTAGCACACCTCATAATAATCAATAACTCATTGACTTTTTTGTAACTAATTAAATTAATGAAGCGGGTTGGTGGTGAAGTTTAGCAAACACACGGAACGGCTGAGCCGCCCCTGAGGAATCACAGTGATATTATTCTAGCATTCCAGCAAGATGTCAGCGATTTTTGGAGAACTGATTAAATTCCTAAACGTTTTTATTGTGTTTTACTCTCAATGTGTTCCAATGTCAAACTGGTAAACAAAATGTTAAAAAAAAAAAGTTTCGGTGTACAGATATCTGTCTTTTTTTTCATGTTGCAATTCCTATGACATAAGGCTGGACGCGGACCACATGACTCAATCACGATAATATGATATGATAACTTTAAAAAAAAATATTGACAGGATTGAGATAAAACAGATTTTCCCCACAACATGTAATCTAAATTACTTATTTCCTACACTTCAAAACAGCATAATTAGAGTTCAGTGATTGTGCCCAACAAAACTTCCTCTTGGCTGGAATGTATTTTTGATGATGTAAAACGCAGAACAATGCAGTTAGAAAGGATAGGTGCTGCTGAGCAGACAGCCTGAAGAACAATCCTGGAAAGAAAAGTTAAAAATCACTGTCAGGGGAATTAACTGCAAAACAAAAAGCTGGTAAAACCAAAGGTCTCCTAAAAAGTTTTGTTTAAGTTAAGAACGGACTAAATTACGACCATGCAAGCCAGGCTGAGAGAAAAATATCAACAGGAACTTAATTTAGACCTTACAGCGATTGCAAGTCTCTAAGAAATCAACAAATGGCACTTGATTAATAAATTTCTCTGTAAAAATACGTGTGTTTCTTTGTGTCAAGAAAAATCACCCGAGAAACACAGTGTTTTCCTAAAGAGCCATAAGAGGTGACTGTTTACAGAAAGCCATGGCTAATGTACCACACTGCCGACTGGCTGCACATTTATATTTGTGTCGCTTTGTCTCAACACGGAATGCACTAAATAAATCCGACGTTATTTTCACAATTAAAAATACATCAGTGTGCGCAGTCACTCGGCATAGAGAAGATGTTTGCAGAACCCGAACCCTTACAGGCTGATTAAGGTTCCCTGACCATCCCAATGACATTGAGTGGTGTGTAATATCACCAATGATTCTGTTCATGCTTTCATTTCTGTTTCTATTACCACCACCACCACCCACCCCCCCCCAAAAAAATTAAAAAAAATACGTAATGGGACCTAGCTTCTGAATGCCTCTGTTTAACATCTTTCAGCTCAAATGAGGAACTACGCTAAACATGCGTCGGGCATCTGGGATGGGCAAGACTGCCCCTCTGGAGGGCAGGGCGGATGCACTCGGCTGTTTGAGAAGCTCCAGACAGATGGCTCTCTCCCAGAAACAGAGCCCACACTGAAAGTGGCAACCCGAGAGCACAAAGGTTCCCCCTCTGCAGCTCGGCTAAACGAACCCAGATGCTCCACACAAACACTGAGCCCAGGCCCTGTGGTAGGGACAGGCCGCAGAGCCCCTAACCCCCCCCCTCCAGCCCCAGTCAGGCAGTTGTCTCTGAGATTCCTGCGCTTTTCTGTAATCTCAGATCACAGCAGTCGCTGGCCTGCATGCGGAGAAATTATCAGAGCAGCGCTCGCCTTTGAATGAAAGGAGCATGCTGGGTAATCTTTAAGTCCTTCCTTTGCCCCCCCCCCCGAAAACATGCCACCTGTTCAGGGGGCATAAAACCGCAACTGATACTTCAGCTTACTGTTTAGGAACTACTGATAAACGAGATGGAAACGAATTCGCCACGGGCTCCTGGCTTTTGAATGGTAATACTGACGACATACACAAAGTAGTCACAACAGTTGCTGAATATATGCATACAATATGTATTTATCAGACACTAAATATTAATATTGTATAACTCTTTCATGCTTGGTTTACAAGCACTGAATGAGAACTGCCAGAGCGTATTGCCTCTTTTCAATGTAGAAAATATGTGTACATTAATAACAAGATACCACAAATTTCACCAAGAGAACCAATCTAGCAATTGATGGAAAGATGGATATACACACATGCATAACTTAAAGTCTGGTGTTGCAGTACATGGTAAGAACAGCCGACCGTTTTGTCTGTATTTTGCTTTTATGAAGCACTGGGAATGCAATTTCCCTTTTTATCATTTGAATAGGCATTTTACCTTCCTCTGCGATGGAGAACAAGCAGAATACAGTCTCTGGTTCTCATGGTTACAGCCCCATTGCTAAGAAACACACGCAAAAAAAAAATTAAGAATCTCTAAGGCAGCAGAGCTGAATTGCCTTGCGAACATGCAAACATTCTGAATGGCCACTCTTATTGCTCAAACAGAAATTCAGCCTTGACAGGCATACTTTCAAAGAGAGAAACCTTTTTCATATTTCCATACAAATCTTATATGTCAGTATTCCTTGTTGTGCATGTTATTAATTAGCATTTCCACATATCAGAAAAACAGAGTAATGTGGATATTGGATGTTGTCAGGATCATGTATTTAAGGTGCTAGACATAAGCCCAATGATGGGCATAACCCAGTAATAGGGTGTCACAGCTTCGAGAACCAGTAAGACTTCCAGTAAGATTTCCGCAACACGCTTTCAGCAGAGGGCTGCTTTGGTGGTCATGAGCAATGTGGTCCAACACATGTTGCTGCCAACTATGTCAAGCGATCATGTCGAATTGTGTCATGCATGGACGCGTTTTAATTATCCTCAAAATTAGCTAAAATAAGGTTCCTAATATTGCATATTCCAGTTACATAACATTACGTCAGCAGCAATGAAAGGGTATTGTTGAATATTTTGAAGTTACATAATGTAAGGTGCATAATAGTGTTCCATCCGAAGGTATGCAGGGTCCTTCAATATCACTGACAAGTTCTCTCGCTACACGGAGAGAAAATTCCTAATTCAATGCTATTCACTTTACAGAAGTAATACGCGCGTCCGTAAAAAATTTGAATGCAAAAGGGTGCAAAATGAATAAAAGAACAAGAGATTCAACATACAAGTGTTTGTGCCCTTTAAATGTAGCCATGCCTATACTTTGCAGAACATAATAAAAAATTTAGCAAAGATAAATAACATTAAATACGCTGCCCTTTGACATAAACGTACAGTCGGCCTATACGCCACAGAAGCCTGCATTTGGAAACTGCCAGAAGGCTCACCGGCATGTCCCAGCCAACAAGGAGCTATTGCATGTGGCGGACATGCTGGAACCGACCAATTACGAAAAAGTGGCACGTGGATCGTATCGATTGCTATCGCATGAGAACAACTGGGCCATCTGAATGGCCGCTTTCGACTCGAAGGTAAGGCCAAGAGCACAACCTGCGAAACCAAGTAGCCAGTTATCGCAGTTATCGGCGTGAAGAGGTGCGGCGAAACGCAGGCTTCGAAACTGCCGCATTCCTCTCTGAGAACATGTGACAGGGGGCGTCCAATGATTCTACGCCGTTTTGCCACCAGGCTTGAGAGTATTTCTCTGCAAAGACCCCTGGGCAACCTGTGTCACTCCCAATATCGGCAAGTTTGGATGATCCAGTCCAGACACCCCCTCTGAAACATACACCAGCTCTTTGTTTGCTAGGCTCAAATTTACCTTTTTTTTCCTCGATTCCAGGCGTAGCAGTAGGAATAAACTTCGAATTTCCTATTTCGGTCTGGAGGCTCAGTCTGCTTTTGCTCATTTGAAAGAGTGCATGCCACTCAAACGGCAGATCACAAAATCACTGAGGAGAATGAATCTATGTTTTATCTTTCTGAAAGCGAGCTTCAGGAAATTTAAATCTTTTTACTGGTTTGTGTCACTGACAGATATTGTGGGACATTTCTGCACATATATATATGTATGTATATAAAAAGCAGAATTGCCCTGCAATACCTGTCATACTATCATAAAAACACCATGGCGAACAATCATGCATGTCTTCTTCACGTAACAATAAAATTAGCATGTGACGACTGATGTGCAACTGGGGAATGATCTCAATGAACACAGAAAATAGAAATGGCGTGTCGGAGATGTTTGAACTCAACGGAGACTGTATCGAAATCAAGGCAACCGCAAATAAGAATTCTGGGAGATGGGAAACCCAAGATTGACACGCAGAAGCTGTAGTTTGATAACTTGCAGGACAGCACTGGACACATACAAGTACAAAAACAACAAAAGCAGAGTGAACTGGTGCCTCGGATGTTGATGGTTGCCCTATAAATAATGGATTGTCTCTCTACTGGGCAAATGCTACATATGGTCTCTCTTTGAGCGTCATAGATTCTCAGGTCCAAGGCCAGGCCTATACCATTCATACCTTTCCCCCCCCCCCCCCATTTTCACTTAATCTGTTCCAGGATCCCACTTACAGGTTTCCATTTACCTATATGTGCAAACGGGTTCCTTGTTCTCGGGGGGTGAGGGCAAAATATTTGGAGCAACCATAAGGCGCAACGACACACAAACAAAACAGGTCAATAAACGGCAGTAATATAAGAAAACGACGAAGCAGCTCACCTCATCAGGATCCCATCGCGATCATCTACAAACAGCCATACAGATCATAACCCAATGAGATGGCGCTGCCCCCCTCGCCTGCAGCTACAACATACATCAGCACAATCGCGAATCCGTTAGGTGATTAATTAGCAACAATTATCGAACGAATAATAATTTGCTAGTGATGCTAAAATTAAAGGCAGCTAATTGCTCTTTCAGGCTTAAATTGCTCTATAAAATTTTCCCTCACTGCCTAGGCTATTAGTTGCTGGGAAATGACTTGATATGAATGCGTATGAATACAAAGGAAATTAATAAAGACGGAAAACAAAATATAATGACTGGGTATCGGTGTCCTTGCGCATGCTTTCAGAGTCACAGAGGGGAGCTTGTTAAAGCCGTCACATCAATCACCGCTATCTTTCAAAGCCCATTTAGCTATCTCACACGTTCGAGCCTTAATGACTTCATAAAGACAATTCTTGTGGAACATTGAGCCAATATTTACAACCCCTAATTATGTCGAACTCCTCTGACCAAGGAACCAACAATTTTTCCTCCAACTGGTTACATTACATAAATGCTTGATACCCTTTATTTAAAAAATAACAAATATTGTGTTTTGAAATGGTGTCCGCAGGAGCAATGCCAGCCCCAAATGGCCCACGAGATATAGCCCCGCTTTTGACCTGAAATGCACCATTTCCCACCTTGCGATACTGAACACACAGACACCTCTTTAGCTTATAGCGTATCAGCTTTGGACGGAATTTGGTCCCCGGTTCTCATGGGTCAAGTGTACTAATCACAGCTAATTCCAAAATCGCAGTATAATTATCTGGCATTTGGACTAAGCCTTGGGGTTGCAATTAACGTATCAAACTTGCGCAAACCAGAATAGGGTTTTATTTGCATTTTTGGGAATATTAAAGTCTTTCAGAACAGGAAGACAAAAGGAAATAAAAACTCAGGCAGCAGGAATTACTGTGCCTTTCATCAAGGCTTGCCCTAATATTGGCTTTGTTAATGACGTCTCGCAGATGGTTTTTTGTATTGTACTGAGCATCCATAAAGAATTATGTGTCTGCTTTCACATATTAATACCTCATTGTAAGGTATTATTAATACCATTGCACAGTTACATTGTAGGAATAATCAAACCTTCTGATACCCAAGACACAATGTATCCTTGCTCTATGCAACCAGCTACCCGGCTACATAATTATAGTTATTGTTTTAAAACCAATATTGTCTTTAAGAGTTTAACGTTCCAGATAGAAAACGATCTGTTTGTTTAAGCGGTCCTAGTTTGAGAGCGACTGAGGTTGCCCTTGGCCTGGGAATCATGGGATAGGGTCTCATACGCTGCGGAGCCCTGCAATATGGATTGACATTACACTGGAGACATTGTTATTGCAGCAACTAAACTGCCGCCACTGGTGTAAATAAACACTACCTTCGGCTGCTCTGTGTGAGAGCCTGTCAGCTCACTGTAAGCCTAGGCTGCTTCTCCATGACAGCAGCGCAGTGCAGCGCCCGACCCTGCGGACAGCCACAGCCGGCCTCGCGTCTGCATCGCTTTAGGAGAGAAGCAAATGTCACTCAGGGGATCAGGAAGCACGACCTTCAGATTGTGTCGTCGCCATTACAGCGGTCACAAAAACAACAGAACGGAGGAAAACAAGGGGGTGCTGGAAGACCCCGGCGTCTGGGGGCTTTTTGGGTAAGACGGCGGTGCCCCTCCACGTCTTAGTAAGATATCATCCCTCCTGGCAGCACACAGTCATGCCATTGTCACATGGGGAGCAGTTATTATCGTTTCTGCAGTAATTATGGCTTATTATGCGTGTTTACTTTGGCACGGGTGCAGGTGTGGGATTGGGCCGGTGGGTGGTGAGGACGCGCGCCCCCCCCCCCCCAGGGGCACGCTTGGTGTGACTCGTTCTACCTCCGCCACCGATTTCATTGCCACAAAAGGCGTGTGATTGGGCCCCGCATCGCGGCAGCCCACCGCGGCACCTTCCACCGGTCAGCCGAGACCGGAACACCACTGACCCCACAGTCTGGTGATTAGCGGACTACTGATTGTTCCCCTACCGGATTCATTACACTTACTCACACCTGATGCAGGCCACAAAAGGCTAGGGTTCAAAGGTCCAATCCTGTCCTTCTCACTTACTAAAGGAATAAAAGTACAGTATGTATACAATCCACAAGTGCTGGACAGAGAAAAGCCTTTCAGGGCCATGAAAGCAAATATTACCGTCTGTCTTGTAGTACTGTCTACTTGTGTATTTTTACAGCAAACATTTGTACACCACGTTAAAAAAAAAACAACCGTTTCTGAGCCTGGCTATAAGGCCACAACAGATTTACAGAATATGGGAGCTCATGAAATCTAAATAATTCTTAAGTTAATTTCATGACTGATCACGGCGGGGGGCAGAGAGGAAGCATTACCTCACTAACAGCTAAACAATGTCTCATATGTCATGACTGCTGCTGAGATACAAGCAACCAACAGGAAGTGAATGGAATCGGCTCATAAAAGCGCAAAACAAAACATATTGAAAAGGCAGACAAACGGCCGCTTCATGGGCACAGCCTGGGAAGCTGGGAGGATGTAGGGACACAGATGGCGCCGTATGTGCCGAACACAAGAGGCTCATCTTCAGCCTCCGGCACAAACAAAATGGCTATAGATTCACCAGCGTTGCCCTCACTTACTGATTTACACACTCCAATAACTTTCCGACAATTAAAGTAATGATCCGGCCCACAGCAGCAATAGAAACGGCCCGGGTGGATCTGCTCGCTCGCTGCTGTTTTGGTGCCCTGATCGGCCTGGAGACCCGGCTTAAGCCACCCGTGAGCTGCTGCTCGCGTTCTGTCTTCAGAACATGTCCCCTGCTTCGGGGACGGACAAGCCAAACCGAAACGCTGTTAAACGCTCACACTGCAATTTGACTGCAGCCCCTTAAATCGAGCACTAATTATAACCACAAGGCTATTAAGGATTTTAAAAATCACCAAAGCTGGAAGCAAACAAGGGTATTTGGACATGAACACTCGAAGGAATTCCCAACAAACCCCTTGTCATAAGTCAACGCTTAATTTCAAACAACTATGGTTCAACATATGATTCCTTATTTACTATGCCCACAAATAAAAAAACAAGACAGTCTGTGGTATTAAAGGTTTCAAAGAATCAGCATTTTAAGTCGGCCAGGAAATTTTAAAAAGAAATTCATACAATGACTACACAGACCCCCCCCAACTCAAATAGGGTCTCTCCCATGGCAAGTGATCCCTCACTGGCATGGATTTCAGCTCATTAAAGGATAGGGCCTCAGAGCCCAGATCCAAGCCGATCATTCGCTGGGTGCGCAACTCGGCAAATTGGCCCATGGTTGCGTGGGAGCACCTGCTGTGAGGAGGAAGAGTGTCCCGGGCTCCACATGACGAGAGGCAGGCCCGGGCAGGACCAGCCGGGCCTCACGCTGCGAGCACCTCCCTCGCTCAGCAAACACCACGCTGGATAATCTGCCCATCAGAGGCTCCGCGGGGTGCCTGGTCTCAGAGGGGATGCAGCGAGCGCGAGAGCAGACACAGAGCCACTCATTTCACAGCCCTGACAACGGGAGCCCAGTGAACGCTCGCCATCTTATCATATCTCAGCTTATTACAGCGCCTCTTCAGGTTTAACGCTGCGCATAACCTTTCACCCTCACACTAAACATAAACAGGCTAATAAGACTAGATCATTTAATCGGTTTCATTGTTCAGAGCGGGAAAAAAAAGCCATGTGTGTTCAACACTTTTATTTAATTTTTACAAAAAAAAAGGTGCCCATAACTCCGTTGTTTGCTCTCGTTTCCGAAGACACGCAGAGTCCGTATCCCCGATAGATCTTCTGAAGGTGTGTGAAAAACTAGGACGTCTCCATTTTGTAGCCGTGTTTTTCAAGCTCAGCTCTGCAGGGGGAAAAGAGAAATGGGTCTTAAAGCAGAGGACGCTGAGAGTTCTCAAATAGCACAAAATGAATGTACTTCACCTCCCCCCAGTTCAAACATATTACAGCTATACGTAATCACTTCAGGCAACTTCAAGTGATTATAAAAAAAAAAAAAACTTCCATCGGCTAAAACCTATGATGACTTTCATTACGTGTCCCATAACACATGCTTGGTAGTAAATTCTTCAGAACTGTCAGCTCACTCTACAAGTCACTAACCACCTGAGATGCACACCAATTTATAAACATAAAATAAAATGGACAATAACAAGAAATGATGGTTACAACATAAAAGTGCACACCTTTAATGCTACTTTCTACATTGTTTATTTTCTGTCTACATTCACTACTGTAAACAATGGACAGTAAATGTACTGTAAATAACTCCATTGCTGATTCACATTATCCTATTTATGCATCATAATCCAGCCCCTAATCATGTATATGCCTTTGTTTCATATTTCATATTTTTACGTTATTTTTCTTCCCGACTGCCCTTTTAGTATTTTTAATTCCAAATTCGTATTGCTAGCTCTCTCTCTACTTCTTTTTACTGCACAGTCCAGGAGGGGACTTAGATGATACATTTCACTACATAACATGTGACAAATAAACGATCTTGAATCTTGTGTCACAGTTTAATTGCCAAAAAAACAATGTTGCACACCACAGTAAAATTTAGAGTGGCAATTCATATCAGTGAGATCTATTAAGATGACAGAATTTCAAGACGCAACTCATAGACAAAATATTATATCTGACAAAGTTTTTGGAAAAGTGGGCAAACCAAAGTTAATCCTGAATCTAACATCGGAAAAAACTGGTAAAACGTGAGGCAGTCTTGAATTTGCTGAAGACCTGCTGTGGGCTAACCCAGTGTTAGAATTACCACCAATTACTAGGAAAGACTTCTGCAGTTAACTCAAGCCCTACAATTGACAGCATCTCTTAACTCCCATTAGAGGAGTCATTGTGGTTTAAGACCACCTACAATATGCCGGTTTCCAGCTTGTCCTGTAATCCCTAAGTGCTTAAAGATTTAATTTTATATTTGAAATCTATACAATGTTTTGCCCAACTTGTAATGCCTGTTTTTCATTTGTGGGTTTTTTTTTCATTTTATAGGGAAAACAAAGAGGATTTGTATGGCTTTTCAAATGACCCACAAAAAAGGGAAAAAAGAATTTAATTCAGAACAAATCCCAACACAGATGACAGCAGAATAAAATGGTTGTATACAACACTTAAACTGGATAAGAGTACTTACACATTATAATAATAAACACCAACAAATGCACAATTAAATAAGAATTTTACTCAGCTGAAGCATACAAATATCGAACAGTATTTTTCTATATTGGAAACCCAGTTACTATGTTCAACTGACACACCAATGCCTACACTGTTAATACAGATTATCCCTTTTACCACTGTTCTGACTAAATAACTAAAGCCTATCAAACAGGTATTGACAAGGACCGGCGGATCACTTTACCTCAACTGATTAGAAAAGTCATCTTCTACGTTGTCATCATCCCAGTTGTCCTCCCACACGTGAGCATCTTCATCCTCGTCCAAGCCAGTCCAATCTAAAAACATCAGGTCACAAAATTAACTATGGATGTTGTTCAAAGGCGTCACACAAAAGCACATACCTGTGAGTACAGGACTGATACAGTTTAAGCTATTTGGAAATGCAGAGTCCACAATGACTACAAAACTCGAAGAACTTGCTACATAGTCTGCATTCTAAATTTTAAGAAAGTGATCCCGCATTAAAATCTCAAATTTTAGTTTTAGAAAAGTCACTTTAAAGTTAACTCCACAATGATTCCACATTCGGGCAACAGAAGGATTTTGGAGTGCGCCATATTATAATAAGTTTAGCTACAACACCGATGACACAAATCTAACCTCACGTATTTCATTTAACACATATACCATCATTAATGACACCATGCTAATAAAGGTAAAGAAAGTGTGTACAAAACAGGATTTATAACTTGCAATATATGTGAAAACAAACAGTCATCTAAGGATGAAAACAAATAAAAAACAAATAACTTCCCAAAGATGTATGGGCTTATAATTTTAATATGGGCAGGTCAGCTCCAGTTCTTGCTACTATTTCTGAAAAAGAAGAAGCTGAATTATTGGTTATTGTGCACGCATAACTACTGTCACCAAATCCAGGATTCTAAATTCCCAAAATATATTTTTAAAAATTGCATTCAGAAATGTATTCACCACCACAGTACTTCTGACAAATTTTAAAAATATGTAGAACACTATTTATGATATACTTCATAACTTTCGGTATGGGATGGATAAGATATAGAGGTGAGCTCAAACACTTGTTAATGTAATATTTCAAAAGAAGTTCCTGTAACCCGAGAGGAGACAAAAACGCTTCAGCCTGAAACACACATACATATTCTGACTGACTATCCCCCATATTCTCCAAGTAAAACATTTTAATAGGAATTTTATGTGAGGTGCGTTTCTTACATTAGATAAAGGTTTTATGAGCACGATTCTTTTAAAAACACAAATTTAAGGTCTTTAGGAGCGTGCAGACATCAGTCACTGTTGCTAGGCCACCGTGTAAGCTTACATCCTACCAGCCAGGACTAGATGTTTAGCCGTTAGCGGTGTATAACAGGACATGGCTGTACCCAGCCAACCAAATATGAGCGTATAAAGAAACGAACCCAAATGACATGGTATAAATATTACTCTTGCAATTAAAAGAAATAGTAATTTATGCTAACACAATAAATTCTGAACCTACTTATTTTCAAATGACGAACCCAGAAGCAGTGCTAGCGTGCTAACAATAAATACACCAATGAGTTAAACACACAAGTGAAAGGACTTCACACTTATCAAAGCATCCATTTAACTACACCATAGTCGCACTGTCAGATACTTCACCAGCCAGCTTACGGCATTTTCTCATCACAGCGAGTCGCTCACAAACGGCTAATCAGCTAGCTAGCTGGCTAACCAGCTATGACACTCCTCACCTCAGCTGAGTCACTCTCCAGCACAGTCAACAGAACCTATCATACACTTTTAAAATAGTAGTTAAGCATAGCTCATGACGCTTCGACCAAAAGCAATTTACCTTCAGCTGGAAACTCTTCAAACTCGTCGTCTTCCTCTAACAATCCTAAATCGACCGTTTGTTTCTTTTCCGACATGTTCGCGTTTTCCCACACAGATAATTTATTTTCTCGAACGTGTTTTCCTGCGGAATTATGGGACGCTGGCGGTTGTATAAAATTGCGCATGCGTATTAAGTGTTTAAAAACTATGGCATTAACTAGGCGACTGGGGTGAGAGTGCGCAGTTGGTCATAGGTTAAAGAACGGACAGTCTGAAGTGGCTAGATAGTAATGGGATTCACTGAGTGGTTGGGGGGAAGACTGTATAACTTCACATTTTATACTTCGTTAAAATATAACGGGAATATAACGGTTGTTTTCCACTGAGAAGATCTATTTTTTCTGGTGTTTTCAGGATAGATATCAAGTACTTGTTTATAACTGAAAGTGTATTACTACAGAACAATATATACTTATATATATGACAAAAATGACAGATTAGGCAAAAAAAGTGCAACATTATAGTGTTCCATTACTGCCTTTGCCCTGCATTTACAGAAATACACATTTTTAGCAGTCTTTTATTCTTAGGATGATTTTCATCCAGAGAACTCTTCAGCCACATGAAAATATTCTGTTATAAAGAGCAAACACCCACATCATTGTTTTTACAAATCCAGCCAGCTCTGCAACACAATGTCTGTCAGCTAAGGGTGAAAAATAAGCTATAAATCACAAACTGAGTCATACGATATTAAAATTACCATAAAACTGTAGCGGGGATGGGACAATCCCTCTTTGTAAACTTTGTGGGCTTTGAAAATGTGTAGTCTCAATTAGGAGGAGCGTGAGTCTAGATAGATCAGGAATATGAAAATATGCATTTGAGGTACATATAAAAAATATCTTCTGAGGAATGTGTATCTATATTTTACTGTTCAGACAGCTGGAAAACAGTGAAATTATTCATGGGATTTATTGGAACATTGTCATGTGACTGATATAGCAGTCTCAGAAAGCCAAACAAGCTGAATCTAACGATTGACGTGGGAAAGACCAAAGTGTTGGAATGAGCACCAAGCCAACTGTACGAATCACACTGGAGGGCGATACCGTAGACGATTAATCACATTAATTTGTTTTTTTTTTTGAGTAAACCACCCATATTAATCCCACACTGATTAGCAATGTTTTAGAAAGAACAAAAGAAGTAGAGAGCTATGACAACATGTCTGGAAACACAGCAAGCAATCTAGTTACGCGACAACCGATGTCACGATTTGTAAATTTCGTATACAGCAATGACGCCGTGTTTTTAAACATATAAAGCAAAAGTAGCTACAAAAATACTGGAAAATGACGCAAAGTAAAACAACAGACAAGACAATATAATTAAGAAAAAAGTAGAATTTGTGTCAAATGTGTGTAAGCTCCAATGAATTGGCTGGGAAAAGAAGTTGCCGTGCTTAGTTTAAAAACAGAGCAATTACTGAGAAAGTACAGTGGGCAGGTCATTTCTCAGGCAGCAGATGCTTAGGGTCTCTGAGGACCTGGGAAGCAGTGCGCCGCGGCCCTGCATACCGCTGTCTGCTGTTACACCATGGCGCCTGCAGTCTCTGGCTGCAGACACCGGGCTGCCCCGACCGACTCCCGGCCCTTTCTTCGCAATCTGAGGATGTCTTTCATAGACCTTCCAGGACAGGCTCACGCTAAGTCTTCGCTGGGACCTCAGCCCAGTCTGGCAGTCTCTGCTCCTGGCTCTATCTGGCCAGGTGATCATGATATCACCCCCGCGGCATGGGAGGGAAGGGGGAGACCCTTAGAACGGGACCGTCATCGCTCTGACCCCCCCCTCACTGATTACCCCCACAGATAAGGCAAAGGCCTCCTTGTCTGGCAGGGAAAGTGACAATAGCTTGGACAGGGACTGCCTACCTGTACTGGAGCCATGAAACTGATAATCTAGCCCTGTGCGCGATCATGAGCTGGAAGCCAGTTTGGCTCATAGGTGATTGTCGCACGGGACGGAATTTACTGTGATGGATATTCTGTAGAATCTGAATCCCAACTCTTTGTAGACCTTGCAGTTAATCTTTACAGCATAATTTCAGCTTTGACTGGTTTATGTATCCCTGTTACGAGTCACTCCATTGTTTGTCATTTTGAAGGATAGACATATGGGGGGGGGGGGGGGGGAAAGGGAAATTTTTGGGAAAAAATGAATTTTGGGAAGGTATT
>JABFDZ020000050.1:19669720-19693723 GCA_019775955.2 Pollimyrus isidori
ATCCATCAGTGAGGCCTAAATACCATGTCTTTAGTCCCAGTCCACTGCTTTGCTCTCCACAGCTGACATTCCCCTGAGCCCCCCCACCCCCCCACCTCAGGTTACAGCATGGCGCTTCACCGCCACGGAGAAGGGCTGAAGGACCGAACGCCGTCTCAAAAAATATATCGAATGTTAAAGTATGTTCTGTGTCAACTCTCATTTCTCTGATGAACGTGCCGTCATTTCCTTCACCGTCTGATTGGACCAGAATAACCAATGAAACATAAACTGCATCAATTGTTCTTCATGCAATTCGCAGCTAAGACCTGGGGCTGAGGGGCCCGCCTTTGAACAATATTTGAGCTTCCTTCCCCAGTAATTGATAAAGATTTTGTCCATTAGTTTTGCCTCCCTGTGATCATTGGGTGAACGCTTCTGACTTCTGAACGTCCACGTTCGCCTACGTCGCGGCGCGATTCCCGCCATCGCGAAATGAGATCCATGTGCGGGGCGAGCAACCCTCCGGAGCGTCCGTTCGGTGGGAGTCCTGAGAGGGTCTCGGCGCCGGGCAGACCCAGGAACCGCGCACGGTTCACGCGGCCCGGAGCGCCTTCCAGAGAACGGCAAAAAAATCGCTACGCGGGAAATACTTGACGTGACTCTTCCGCGGGTGCCCGCCGCTCGCAGGTACACACCTTGTCGGAAGCAGGTCAGCGGAGGCTCACGTCCGTGAGAAAGAGGGGTTATCCTTATAGAAACAGGTCGGATTTGGCATCCGACACTGGAACATGCCGCTTTCACTCAGGAAAGCTCTGGCGGGCCACACATCCACCGACACTCACCAGGTGTGATTTGTTTTCTCGCTTCTTTACGCACCGGTGCATTCTGGCCTCTTAGATTTCAAGCCCTTCTTTGTTGTACGTTGAACATTATGAATGCCCACCCCCAGGTATTTCAGTAATGTCGATCTGGCCGACATCTTATTTTTTTAATTCCCGAACACAAAGCAGTTGTTCCCCTGCCCCTTGTTCAGGCCGGCTGCTTTTGCAGTTCTCTCCAAGGCAAACAGAAAGACGAACAGGCTTTCGTGCAGAAAGATAATGTCAGTCAAGACAGCTTTTGATTGGATCAGCCCAGTAATTCCAATTTTTTAAGCCGAATGTTTCAAAACCACACATGGCAATGTATTTAGATTACATTTCTCATATTAACATGTGGTCAGGCTTTGTGTTTGTAGACAGAATGCACTTATCTGTCTTGATGTGTATTGCAGCCATATGCTGACGAACGGGTTGCAGACCACATATGTTAACATTAACCCTCTTAATGGCTTCACCCAGAAGTTAAACAGGAACGCAGTTGCTGGGTTTTTAACAGCTGTAACGCCACTGCACCTAAACCAACACTGGCCCGGTGCAAACGGAGTCGCCCAGATCACGCCTGGCCCCTCTGCTGACCATACCATGCGTATGCAGCCACCCACCAAACCATCAGCTGCAATTAAATAAGAAGACACAATGTGAAGGGTTCTTTGTGCTGTTTCACTCCAGTACATTGAAATATAATCCCACAGGCTCACCCAGAGAGGACACTTAGAGCAGAAACGAGACCTATGTACTTTGTTTAAGAGGAACAGTTCCTTGCAACACAATTTAGGTTCAGATTTTGATAATGAGTATCACAGATACTGCTGTTTACAGATTTTGCCCTGGGAACAAATAGTTGTGGGTTTCAATCCAATGTGGAAAGAGGCAGATATATATTTACAGATGGGTATTAGACTGAACTGCTTCAATGAACAGTTTACTATATAGACAAAACTATGTTTTTTTTATACATTTCTTTATGGAAGATGCTCTACAAAAAATGCAGAATGACTTAGAATGTATGAATGTGACGTGTCAAATGAAAGAGAAATATGTAGTCCAGATGACGTCTACCTGATTCTGTTTAGATATTTAAGAGATGACAATTATTTGGAATTCAAATGAAACTTAAACGTTTTGTTATAAATAGGTGTGCTTTTCATTTCGCGTGTTTTCGTCCTTGTTCTGTAAGTGCCGTAATTTATGCTTTTCGTTTTGTTCGTTTTTAACCAACAAAAGGACGAGGCGTTTCACCCTTGTTTCCATTTTATACGGCGCAGTCCTGCCGTACTCCCCTTTTATCTACAAGGGTGCATTAATTTTATGGAACCTGATGAAAGTAGGCTATAGGCCTATACGCCTCTACTGATGGTACTATGATACAGCATTCTGTTTGCATCTGGCCTCCTGAGTAATTTAATGCTAAAGTACAAACGTCGTCTTATCATCTATTTCCAGGACACATGAAATAAAAGCGAAAAATTAATGCAGAATGACCGTGGACTACAACACGCGGACCGACCTGTCTTGCAACTGACAGCTTTCCCTATAAAATCATAAAGTCAACGGAGCGTATAAGTAATAGGAGAGGATATCGGTAATAGACATTTCTTCTCGTTGTAAACCTAGGGTTTCGTGTTGTCTAAATTACAGACTATAGCGATTACATAGTTCACTGATTTAATTGTAAGTGGTGTTTTACATCACACTGGAAGCGCAGAGCCGGTGACGTTGTTGAGTCGGGAGTAAGACACCTGCTTTAGCTGACAAACCAGAGGTCTTTCTCTCTCTCCGCAGAATTAAAACCATTAAATCGTAGTATTCGGATTAGACTGTTATTGTCTGTTGTCTCTGTGCAGTCCATTTCCGAAAAGAAATGTAATTCAATTGTAAATTGACCAGCCGTCTAAATTGATTACGCTTACAGCAACACTACAAAATAAAAATATTTTAACGTAAGATATTTATGATGTTTTACGACCACGGGTTGTGTGTGTGTATTGTGTGTAGTCGTGTTGTGTATTGTGAAGGTGTTTTTATGTTTAGTTTTTAAAAAAATATTTCATTATATAATATAATTTTACCTATGCTGCAAAAAATGTCTGATAAAATGATTGTATTAATTTCAGTTTATTTGAATAATGACCATAAGTGTTCAGGTTGATATACTCAGTCTTCTTCTGCATATTGATAATGTAAACGACCGTCAATTTATGTTTCTATAATTGCGTTTTAATTATGTAAGTAATGAAATCGAGCTGTTCTTCGGGGGCTGTTCAGAATTCTTTCTCGATAGCCCTGATCGATAGTCTACATAACAAAAATGAAATACAGTTCAATAATAATCACAATTCAAAATAAGAAATAAGTATTCCGTTTTAATAAAACACTATAAACAAAAACTCACTATGAAAACACGTTCTCAGTTTTTTTGTCAATTAATCCCAACACCTTGTACATTTGTCTTGCGAAGTAATTGATACCACGCGTTATTTTATACTTTATAATATATTCTCAGTCCCAGAACTGGTTGTGGTTTCTGGGTATAGTCTAATCCGTTGTAGGCCTTTCGATTTACCTAAAGATGTTTCATACAAACATGTTTTTGGCTGCATCCCCTTACTTCCGAAAAAACATGCTTCGATCACCACAGTAGGGAAAAAAATATTCCAACATACAATATAGCATGCAACATACAATAGACACGCGATTCGGACGTCTGAATATTTAAATGTAGTTGTACATTAATACCACCATTAGGTCTACGTTTTAATTATTTAATTAATTAAGCTTTGGTGTTGTTCAAAGGAATTATTTATGTAGTCGGCAGTACAAGAAAGGAAACGAAACACCCCGTTTATCTGTATAACGGGGCACATGATAATATCGTTTTACGGGAATATATATTTCTCAGCCTTTTAAACATTTTGCAAGATCCTGTATAATTGCCACTATAATATATCAGGAGGCTTTGCAATTTTACCGTGTCGAATTGAAAACCTGGTCGACATTACAGCAAACGAAAAAATTACAAAATGGACAAGGCTCTCCTCAAGAAAAAAAAAAGGTATCTTTGTTTGGTCCCTTTTGTTTACCGCTGGATTTTTCATTTTACTAATTCATTTCAATGGCTTTCAAACTGGAAAATGGAAATGTTGCTCTTGCCCTCTATTTCAGCTGCAGCGTCCTGGCAACAGAGCAATTTTCTATCATCAAGGATAAATGGCATCGAACAGTACATTCTGATAAAAAAAAAAAGCTTCAGCCGAAGAAGGCCGTGATTGCTGCCCTTCCTCCTGTCATCTCTCTACAAAATCCTCTCCTCCAAAGCCCAGCCGCGTGCTGTCAGACCTAATAATGTCTTCTGTTTGGGCGAAAAGAACCAAAAATCCACACACAATGTTCGCATTTGCCCAACATCCTACACGACAGGTATTTCATTAGGCTAAATGTCGTAAATTCCTTAATTTTGCATGTAATTCTGATACTGCTAAATGCGTAAAATTATTTTTTATGCATAGATTAACACAATAAGTTTATTTTGTCTTATTGTGCTTTTAGCGGAACCACACAGGATATTTTCGCCCTGTTCCCCTCATAGTGTAAATCTCCATTTAATTGTTTTGGGATGTTCTGGATATTTCTATCTAACTGTCAAACCATTTTTCTTAATTAATTGGAGCCATAAAGAAGCGATGTGTATTAGCAAAAATACCCAGCCTGAATGAAAGCGTTCGTGCACAAACGTCATATGAGCTGGTTTAGATTTTTTAAATGCTTGTTCGCTTTTCTATTGACCATGTTCAACATATGATTAGCAATTTCGGGGCTATTGGTGTGTGTTTTATTGGGAAATTCTGGTACATTGTTGATCCCTGTTTCCATAGTTATGTGTGTAACAATGATACAGTTATTTGACATTAAGCGGATGTTGGTCATGAAATTTTGTCTACAGATATTCAGTTTAATAAGGTAAACAGTCTTTTGCATCAGTCGCTCGTTGTCAGTGGGCTGCATTGTGTATGCTTGCTGTTAAAAGCACGAGAAAAGCGCTCAGTTGAACACAAGGGAACAAAATTATATATAAAAAAAGTTATTTATATACTTAGCTAGCTTCTCACGTGAAATATCCATGTGCTCTACATAATATTAATTTAGGCAGGCTAATTACATATGATTATTACGTATTAAACTATGAATATGGTTATGTCAGCACTATTATATTAGGAACCTAATATAAGCAACACAAGCTTATCCACACGCATTCGAAAGTATTTGCCCTTACTTCGCGTGTCTGTTTAGGAGGATTGAAATCAATAGAAGTACACAGAATTTTCACCGGATGAATCTGTCTTTTTATTTCCATAAAGATATGTTTAAAAATCGGATTTTCACCGTCAAGTACGCACATGCAGGTGACCTGTAATTTTTTATAATCACAGCAACGCTTCCGGAAACCGAAGGCTCTGTACCTTGACTTTATCTCGTAAACATCTTTCGAATTGATAAACAATGATTTATTGTCGGATGGAGTAAATTGCAGCATTTCTCATACGATAAGTATAATTTAAAGGCCTGTCTTTTTAAAGCGGGTGAATAATGAATCACCTATTTTCAACTCATTCAGGTGCAGGTCTTTGGTGACAATTTTTTAATGCAAGGTCCTTGATTTCTGTATGTAAGGGTATGCTGTAGTGGGACAGTTGGCTGTTTCATTTTATTTGGCTTGATTAACTTTCTGGCGTTTTCTCTCTTTGTGGGGCGTCGGTGTATTTATTTTAACCTGCCAAGCTTCTCACCTGAAATCACCAGCCGTGTAATCGGAAAGCAGGGGGTGCATATCTTTCAGGGGGTGCATATCTTGGCTGTATCTTCACTTTCAGCGTCCCCCATATCCCAACCTGACAGGCGTCTAGTGGAGTTTATGCTATTCTGATGCCAAATCACTGAACTTTGAGTGATTTTAAATAAAGGTAATTAACAGATCTTCCAGTTTTAATCAGGCCAGTCTCTGGTATTTCAGGACGCACATATATTAGGTACCTCCGGTTGTTTGGGTGAATTATGAAACGACACCATGCCTTCGACGATGTTTGCATTTTTGTGAGCTAACATGTGTCAGCGCTTACGCCAAGTCTTACGCAGGCCCAGTTCCTACTGACTGCGCCATTAAATATTCATGCTTTGCTGGCCAATAACCGCTGTGCAAATAAATTAGCTAGGACAGCAAATATTTCTGATCTTCCCTAAACAACAAGTGAGAATATAACGTCCGCATTCCTTGCAAGCTAACATGTCATTTTTTGTCCAACTCTGCCAGCCACATCGCAAGTAAATGCTTGCCAGGATTTGAGAAAGCTGCACATCTGTCTATGACAGATACTAATTCTACTAAACTGCATATATGAAGGGAACGTTATACAAAGATTCTCAGATGCTGTGTAAAATATGAATCTTAGATTCGTAATACAAGTGCGCCTAGTTAAGCAGAAGTAATAATCCACACTCTAGCAAAACACACATGCATGTGGTTAAGGGAATTCTTTTGGACTTAGTGAGGTTACGGCCATAAATGCAGAAGTGTGGAAGTCCGCTGAACTACAGAAGGTTGAAGATAATTTTCATTTTCTCAGACCTTAGATTGTCTTGTGGCATATTCTCGTCTTGTGTGCGAGGGAGTTAAATAGGACAGTGAACTCGAACCCGCTGTCGATATCCAAGAAATACTCTTATATTACTATGAACAGATACGTCTGTAAACACACAGCAGCTTTACAGTTGGATGAAAAGGAAACTTTATTGTAGTCATATGTGGTGAAAGTAACAAAGAAATAACAGCACTTACCTAAAACGTTATTGGACGCTGTGGGACAAAGCGCGTTGTGGCTTTATTGCATTAGGCCTGGGCTGTCATTTGAGGTTTATCTGCGGTTCCCTCAGAGAATCGCCAGCACAGTCAGGCCTGTTCACATTTCATTCCATCTCCTTTATTCCACCTTGATTCCCCGCAACGGCCGGAATTGTCTGGATCTGCCAAACTATATCTAGATCATTTACATAATTGCTAGTTATACTCTACATGTTGTCTTTTTTTTACTGCATTTTTGTAATCATTGGTAAAATTTGTAATGCACTGCAAGAAAAATATCGCTGATGAAATTTACTGGGGAAAATGTAACTGGTAGTTGGGTGGCAGTATATTATATCAAATCATTAATGTAGTGGATTTTTAATTTCATTGTAGGAAAGCTGATCTTGCCATTCAAATATTGAGGAGTATCACCCCCTTACATTTAATATCTATGCATGTATTATTATTATTATTATTATTGGTGTTGTTGTTGTTGTTGTTGTTGTTGCGCTTTATGGTGGTTGGTGATTAGGTGACTATTGCAGTGTTTTTGCTTCGATTGTTTTCCACTGCAATGCGCCGTGTACATGATGTCAAAGCAGTTAAAGGAAGCGGAAAAGATCTACGTGGTATAACAGGTATAATGCGCGCGCTTGTAGTACCTGTTCAGGTTTACCTCCGGTGGCAACATGTCATAAATGCGGAATTTAAAGGCAAATGGTAGATATAGAACAAATGTAATCGCAAGAATTTTTGCTGCATGATTTTTTTTATTATATCAGCAGCGTGAAAATAATTATTTTTCAGTATTCTGTATTATAAAATTTAATACGTATTATGTTTGTATTTTATACACAAATAGGTCATATATGCTAACAAATACGTAATACTATTGATTGATATTTAAATTGACATAATGATTAAATATGGTTGTTATGGTTATTTCTTTTCTGTTTAAAAATACTTGGCATTATTTCACGTCTTATAGGAATTGTGATTATTCGTAATTTCAGTATTTGACGCCAAAAGCAGTTCAATGCAGTAAAATCCAAATTTGTATCAGGGCTAAACTGTGCAATTAATTTCTCAGGATTGTGTGTTTGGAGAAACGTCTGCGCTGCGCTGAAAGGCGTCTGATGATGCTCGCGGGAACGTTTGCGGATGCACTCCTTCTGATTTCTATTATGTTGACCCGTGTTCGGATGCCAAGAACTCCGTGTGGGATCCAGCTGCTCTCATTTTCTCTCGCCACTTCCTTCGCACTGCAGCGATGGAAATCCATCGACGCCTGTAAGTCTGTTTAGAGCCAGTGGGTTTCAACTCTACAAAAACACACTTTTAACTCGTTTTTTACTGGACGGGGGAAGCTGCAGTGACGGCCCGAAGTGTTGAAAACAAAGCTTTGAGAGTGCGGAGGTGGCGTCCCGTAACATTCTGCAAAAGCCGCAAAGGCGAAAAACCGCAGAATCCAAGGAATTTACAAAAATATGCACGTTTTCTACAAACGCTGTGTTAACGCTCCAACACTTCTGTTATCATATGCCGCCATTTATACAAAGAAACGCTAAGGCCTGTTAAAACACAATCATTATATAAATGGTATGACAAATGAAACAGTAACTACAGTATTACTGTATTGCAGCTATAAGAAATCCATTCCGGAGTTTTCCCACAAAGCAAATATAATTTACAATTAAACTTAAACACTTCACAGGAAATCCATTATTCATTAAACTCCACGAATCCATCCGATGGTGACATGTCTCAGTAATGGATTGTCTCAGTGTGCAAATCCATATCCTTCTTCATTTGACCGGGCCCGTGGATAACAAGACACCTGTCGTCGCAAAGTAGGCACACAACAGAAGATGCGGTGAAACTTGTGATACACCTGCACGTATGGCAATCTGGGTATTTGTATTTTTACGCCAATTGCGTGGGCGTTGCGATTTCAGCATATAATAAATTAAGCGTCAAGGTTGTTTGCGCCGTTTGTAGAGAAATCTACGAAAGATCTAATGCCTTCAGCTGCAGCAAACATGATTTAAACTCCACATAACGCGCTACAAACACAACTTAATTGCTCATATTCTCACTACACACTCGGAACAAGTCAGCTAAAGGAATATTCAGTGAAATCTTTTCATCACATCAATTTATCGTAATGTTTCTAGGAAAGCTTACTCTATCGTGCCTGCAGGCTAACTTAACAGACTGTGTTACACTTACTTCACTTGCAATAAATCTGCCAAACTTGTCTAAAGTTAATAAACCATGGTGTCTTAATTAATCATCGAAACTACGAAACAGAAGCAAGCTGTAAAATCTGAACCCTTTGTCTCTATAACTCAAAGCCGACTACAAAAAGTATGTATCCGGTTTCTGTTCGTGTATAAGTGGACCCCAGCATTTCGGATTCTATAGGCTCATTCAGATACATCAAATCCAGTGAAAAAGTAACGCAACACTTCACTTAAAATATTGATTATATTTCCTACTGTTTCATGGCTTCAGATTATTAAATAATACGTAAATATAAAACACAAAACCGGTAATTAAAAAATGTCATCGTTTCCATTAAATGCTCCATAACATACAGTTCGTTATTCCTACCTCATTGTGGCAATGTCCAAACGAAAGGGTCATTTTTTTTATAATCCGAGGGAAATACAACCAAGAAAGCAAACCGTGTGATTTATCATATATATACCTTTATGTCATCTACAGCCTGGCTTGGAGTTTTTCGCCAGAGTTCACCTTCAGAAATGGTTATCCCGCCCGGCTGTGCACTTTTAAATCCCCAAGTAAATAACAACCTTGGTAATAATAGCAAGGTACCAAGTTCTTGTCATAGAAAGGGAGAAAATTGAAACTAAACGCTGCATTTAGACAACCATTTTGATAAGAGGATAATTGAGGCGACACTAGTGTATAATTAGCGGATAATTTATGCTATATCCACTTTTATTCCATCTCCCAAAATAAACCCAGTACATAATCATTACAGGAGAATTGTTCTTAATTTTATAGCGGCAATTTGAATAAAGTGTAGCGGTTAATCAGAGAAGAATTGTGTATAACTGATTGTGACCATAATTATTTTTTTCTACCATTTTAAAATAAATTAATACCACATTATGAAAAAAAATGTGTTGATAATAAAATAGAAATCAACTGAATTGAGAATTAAGAGACCTTAATAGAGCATAGGTACTTCGCACTGATAGTTTATATTGTGACCAAGACATGCCAGACCGCTAACCGCACGTATAATCTGCATACATTTGGAACAGAAGCGCCTGTTTTCAATAGGGAGACAATTTGCTGTCATTTCTCTAGGAATCCAGGACCGTCATGATATTCAGACCATAGGCGATTCAGCAGTCTGACATACAGACAAAAATGACTAGTTTTTTAAAATATATTTGTTAACTTATTTAAGGGAGTGAGAACAGTTTGAAAAAAAATAAAATAACATATCATATATTTTATTTATATTTTATATTCGCTAAAAACACACTACACGTACTAGATATACTGGACATAGATGTTTAAATTGATCACTTTCAGATTTTAAGTTTCATCTGAACCTAAAAATGCCGTGAAATTTATCGAGAAAACGTAAAATAAACCTGTGTAATGCAGAGTGATGTTGCACATTGGAGATTGTCTCTATAGCGGATATAAGAAAGATCTCCCGCCATTAAATTTCCCTGAAGTGTGGTTACGGCTACAGTGGGAGCTGGTAAGGTGGGTTAACTCACCGTGAAGTCTCCGTGAAGCACAGTACTGATGACGTTGGGTTGAATGACCAATCGGAAGGCGCTGCCCTTTGGAGACAAACCATTTTACTTGTAGTGTCTGCATCAAGTCTAGAAGCAAGGACTCAAATTTAACAGAATCCACCTTAAATTCCCTGCCTTAACTCCAGCCCACCTTCTGCCATACCGAGTGAGAAATTCAGAAGCAAAAGGAGCGGTGAAATTTGGAGTTAATAAGCCAATATCCCTTCACTGAGGGGAAACACAAGCACTGCGAGGAGACTCATTTGGACTTGAGAGAGGGTAAGTGCTCTCAAAGCAGAAAATTTGATGATGACCATGACTACGATGGCGGACGGTCTGGAAGCTCAAGACTCGTCCAAGTCTGCTTTCATGGAGTTTGGTCAGCAGTCTCATTCTCAGCAGAGCTCCCCGTCTATGGCCGCCAGCCACTACCCGCTCCACTGCCTTCATTCCGGCTCTCACTCGCATCACCAGCACGATAATTCCCCGTACTCCAGCACCAATTCCTACAACAGATCGCTACCTTACTCTTACGTGAGCCATTCCCACCACAGTCCATACTTATCATCTTACCACAGTAACAACACTGCCGGCCAGACACGGTTAGATGTCACAGGTAAGATTTTTAAAGTCTTCGTTATCGATTATATTATTATGTACTACATTACAATGCATGTCCATATGTAGCCTATTTAGCAATGAATTCCTCATATGATTCGTCATATTAGAGCAATACGTCGAATTTACGTTCGGGTGAATGCCGATGATGTTTTACTAATTTTTAAAAGCTGAGAGTTGGCTTTTTAAGCCTGCTATTTTTGTTTTGCTTCACTTGGTCCTTGAATTGTTTTGTTTGTGACCATACACGTCAGTTACATAGACTCATGTAACGCTTATTTTGCACGAAATTGTTTCACTTTTGAAGGTTGCGCTTCCATGTTCATCTTTGAATAGTTGTCATCGAATAAAATGACTCTATTGTCGACCACTAAAAATTGAGATGTCTTTGAAAACATCTACTTTTAGGCTGAAACGTTCTTTTCAAAATATAGATCCGGCCATTTAGATTAAATGGATTGCGGAACCGTTAATACAAAGCATGACAAATATTTCTGATTATTTATTTATTGATATATTTGATGTAACCCACATTTATTTCGTGGCAATGTGATTAGATAGTTTGTTGTCGTACTTACGCTGTCTATCAAGTGACATTTCCTGTCCTTCGTTTAGAGCAGCAGAAAACGACAGTGATTGAAAACGGAGAAATCCGATTTAATGGAAAGGGGAAGAAGATCCGAAAACCTCGCACCATTTATTCAAGTTTGCAGCTACAAGCTCTAAATCACCGCTTCCAGCAAACACAGTACCTTGCGCTTCCAGAAAGGGCAGAACTTGCAGCTTCACTTGGGCTTACGCAGACACAGGTATTATTATTATTATTATTATTATTATTATTATTATTATTGTTGTTGTTGTTGTTGTTGTTGTTGTTGCTATTATTATTCGTTGTTGTAGTAGCAGTAGTAGTAGTGGTAGTAGTATCATTACTAGATTTAGTAGTATAGTAATACACTAATGATGCATGTGACATTTTCATTAATTTCTTTAACTAATTGAACTAAATGTACATATCCTATACATGGGCCTAGATAGTGATATAAAGCTGTGACGTATATTGAGTAACTGCACAAACGCCTCTTGCGTTAAATTCAATATGGAGACCAAGTACGTCATAATAACTGAACCCCGCAATGTGTATTTATTTATTTGTTTGTTTTTGCTTGTTTACTTTGTGGAATACGGTGTTTTTGCTTGTTTGATTTTGTTTTGCTTCACAGGTAAAGATATGGTTTCAGAACAAAAGATCGAAATTCAAGAAGCTGTTGAAACAAGGCGGTAACCCTCACGAGAGCGACCCGCTACCCGGGTCCATTGCCTTGTCACCCCGTTCCCCGGCAATCCCGCCAATATGGGACGTTTCGGGAACTACTAAAGGAGTAAACATACCAGCCAGTAATTACATGCCTGGATATTCTCACTGGTATTCTTCTCCGCATCAAGACACAATGCAGAGATAGGTTCACAGTGAAAGCAACAGGTAGGCCAGAGGCCTGGATGAAGTGGTCCTTTTGGAAACCAGTTTTTCCTGTATATGTGATTGATGACGTCTTAAAAACAAGTCAGTCGCCGCCGAACACAACAAAGACCTTGCAAAGAGGATACAAGCACTGAACGGCTTATCTGAAAACTCAAACTCCAAAGGAATAAACAGCATGTTTAACTGCTCCTGATTGTTCCATGGGATTGCCTCTACGTTGCTCTTGTTTCTTTAAAGTGGACTTTTTAATACCAAAAATATCGCAGATGAAGGACAGTCTTTAGAAAGCGTTTCACGTGAACTAACGTGAAATTACGTTTCTTAAATGGACCGAAATTGTCTTTGCATAAAGTTTTACTCTTTTTTAATCAAAGCAAAGCAATCTGTATATGTATATATTGTCCGACTTTAGTTGTACATACTTTTTATGTTTTGTCTTTCATTAATGGAGTAAAATATGACTTTAAATTTTGCCTGGTCGTGTTTGATGTCAAAAAAGGAATGAAGTGTTATCTCTAAATGGGATGAGGTGTGTGTTATCTGTAATATCTCGTCATTTTTACCGTGATTTGTTCATTATTGTGGGTACCAGGGTCATGGACACGTTGTTTAACTACTCGACCGTAAACTACACGATAAAAAAACATGTAAAATTAAGCATAATTACGTAAAACACGTCTCAAACACATAAAAGCTCATATAATCTCAGGAAGGTGTACAGTGCTGCCAAACATTTAAAAAAGTTGACAAAACACACTAAAATATTGTCTTAAATATTATCATGTCAATACTAACCATAAATTAAAGACAATAGAAAACAGACTTACCATAATCTGTCTGTTAATATTTTCCCCGTTGCAATCGGTTGCCTTTCGTCCAGTCAATCTTGCCATTTTCTAGTTCAATTATTGGAGTATTGACAAATTTTCTCTCCCTCTTTCTCTTGCATTCACTATAAAACCCTTGATGCCAAGCGCCACAGGATCGATTCTGAACAAAGCATCCAGCTGCAGTCCCGTTCAATATAGACGAGATATTTGGGACAATTTATGGTTTTTATCCACGAGAAGCTTTTTTTCTCCCCCATTCTCATAAATGCAGGCGTAATTAGAGTAATTTTTGATGTGGCCCACTGATTACAGCGTTTTTACCGTCAAAGATAATTACCTGTAATTTTCTACCACTTTTAATACTAAAAGGCATCTTTATTTGGATTTGAGGTAGCAAAGACGAAACAAAAGACAAAATTATTCTGTTATTCATTTACAAATTGCAAGAAGAGTGAACGCGGGGGAAATTATCTGAAATTACAATGTTGAAAAGTAGAATGAGCCAGCCCTGTGCAGCTGTCTAATCTTATGTGCTGAGCGCACGTTATCTTTTTTTCTTCCTTTAATGAATAGAATCTCACATACAGGGAGCCGAAAATCTGTTGTATATCAAAATAAAATCTTTTGAAGATCTTCACAAATCGCCATTTTCATTTGATTGTGTGAAGGCTCTTGTACATGACAGGGGCCTGCTCGATCTATTTTAAGAATGATCTGAAGACATTCGTTTTTATTTATTATTTTTTAAAATTTGTAACAAGAATGATAATGATCGTTATTTTTGAACACTTCTTTTTGTTATCTTACTTGGTCGTGTCCTGTGTGGAAGGCGTCTTCGGGAGTTTATAAGGGACTTAAGGATGATTACTGGGAGCACAGAGAAAGCGGGAGACAGTGAGAGAGAGGCGGGCGGACGGGAGGACGAAAGACAACGTTACACACTGGATACAACAGGTTTGCGTGCTTTATCATTGTAATCAGGTAGGGCATAGCCGATAAAGATCAATACCGAATACAGACCCAGAATGCATTCAACGGTATGTTTATGCCGATATCATTAAGATTTTAGGGTTAGCAAATAGGCTAAATGAAATGTATGGTTTCTAGTTTATACCAAAACAAATGGGAAAAAAATAAATGGAATCTGCTTAAATTTAATCAATCAGAAATGTAGCAAAAGTCGGGTAATATGTCATCTGGATTTTCTGTAACCTGCGTTCTTTAACTACCTGCGTTTTTCTTCTTGCCTTCGACTGAAGAATTAATGCCAAGGTTTCACCGTTTGGCCGGTTTTCACAATATTCTGATGATCTAATTGACAGTTCTTTTTGTTGATAAACAATTATTTCCATTTATCAAAAAAAAAAAACAATTAAACAGCAGTAAAATTCAATACAACAACTGCGTTTTATGATATTGTCTAAATGCGTAGCCATTGTTCAGTTTTATATTTTGTTTACTACATATATAACATTTTATCTCCTATGAAACATAACGCAGAACATGAATTCATTTTTAAACAGTGAATTACATAATCACGAAAACATTTTCTCAATGCAAAAGAAAAATATATAATACCAAGAATAATAACGCTGCAAGCCTACCTTGATCTGTGCGCTATTTCGAATACGTTGCAACGGTGACATAGAAGAGGAGCTGAGACGAGCACTTTGCAACGACTGAGCCCGAGTCTGTGTACGGCTCTTGGTTGAGTAAGCACATCCAGGTGTGAAATTGTTTGCACACCCCAGCACCTCTTATATTGCCAGCAAAATTAGCTGTTATTACTGTCACTGTTTAGTGATGGTGAGGTAGAAAAAAGCCTTCTGTAATCAAGACTAGGCGCATCTTTGTAAATTATAGATAATTGTAAATGTCCAGATTATGATAATGGATTCCTAATCCTGGCGGAAGCATAATTATTGTTGAGTGTTACAGTTGAGGCTGTCCAGTAAAGCTAACTCATTATTAGACTCGATTTTCCAGTGCAGATGGACTTGCTGAGTGGAAAATGTTTAGTTGAAATTTAACAGGGCACTCAATGTGATGCCATAATACGGGGACGGGATATGCAGTGATGCATCTAGGATGGGCGATAAAATCAATCACATTAAGAAAGCAAGAAATGACAACATTATGGATTATGTGCAATAAATTTTTGGGGGGCCTCACAAGTAATTTATTTTTGCATAAGATTTTTAATTATCTCCTTATTATACAATATAACTTTCAGTTACGTTTCTTTTTACGGTCCTCGGTGTACTGTAAAAACGCACTGCACCTTAGTAGTACATGAACATTGCTCATTTCTGCGAAATATTAATCAATTACGTGAAAGTGTCTTTAGGATTTAAAATGTCATTCACAGCATTATAGTATTCTAATCATTGGGCCTACGTGGTTTTCAAACGTCGTCGGGCCTGTGTACTTGTGCATGCTTGTCTTCGAAAGAGAAAGCGAGGGAGCGCGAAAGCCGAGTCGCTTTAAGGAAGGTGGGGGGGAAGACACGGCGTGATGTTTTTTTTTACAGGACACAAACGAAGAATATGTGCTTGAATCTGTTACTTGAAGTCCAAAACTGAAAATAACAGGTCCACCACAGAGTGAGGTACAGGCATTTCATTTAAAATATAAATCGGTTATAGGTCTATCGTCCACCAACAAAACAGATATTTCATGGAGCGATAAAGGTCTAATAATTGTCTTTAATTGTTCAATATGAGTGATTAACAGATGTCAATACATTCTATTAGAGAGTGAAACCAATGATTTGTAAATATTCCGTTTCAATTGACGTTTTATAACCACACGATGTCTGTATAAAAATATTCCACTGTACTGCTGTATCACTCAAAAACTGACACGATTCAATAGAAAAGAAACAATATACGAGCTAGGCCTATATAAATGTAACACAATAATTGCATAAAGCTAGAAAAAAGTTCGACCCTTTAAGACAGTACCAACTGAGTTTGACTGAGGTGGGTTGTGGTCGGGAGTGGCAGAACGCTAGAGCCGGTCCGCCCCCACAGGAATGCGGATTGCCTCAGATCTCTGTGCCGCCCCTTCGCCTCCTTTCTGCCATTCAAAGAAACTAATTGTAGAGGATACAAAGAAAGAGACTGCCAGAGCGACACCATTTTCTTTGAGGGGGGAGGTTGGAATCCAGATGTAAGTATATGAGCTGTATGTAACTTCAATAAAGCAATAAAATAAAATGAGGAAATTACAAATTGTCAATTTCAGATTAAAAATTGGAAGATGATTTGATTTAAAATGTATCATAATTGAAATTTCCGTTTCGGTGCTACAGAAATTGACATTTACAGCTCGACTACAAGTGGCATTGCCTACGAGATTGAATGTCAGCAGGCATACACTGTTAGAAAAGCCGTTATTTAGAGAAAACGTTCAATGGGAGATGCATAATTACTGGTAGGCTATTGGCAAATCAGTAAATATTAGTCTATGCTTTTCCAACGTTGTCCTCGGTAACATTTTTTTGTTTCTAAGATCGTCTGGCTACTATAAGTATAGACGCGGAAAAAGAAAGCAATCCCCTTTTAAAGGTGAAAACCTTTTTAATACAATGGTAACATGATAATCAGTAGAGTTCCGTGATTTGTAAATATGAATGTGACACCTTATATCGAGCTCAGTTTGCACTGCCAAACCGTATATGCCTTACAAAAAATCATAACATTACTTATTTATATCCAACACAGTCATTCCTATCTATTTAAACTTTAATAACAGTTTCCAGTTTACATGCAGACCGTAAGTGCACATCTTGTCAAATGGGCTTAGTGTTTGTAATTTTTAATTTGATTTCATTAAAAAAAACATCTTTATCAAAAAATATATATCCACAGAAATAACAATCACTAAATTTCAGAAATCATAGTCACACTACGGACCAAATTTACATTACACAAAATCATTTGGTGACTCAAATGATCACATTTTGTAGTCAATAAAATCAGCTCTAAACAATGATTTAATTAATTCAGATGGAGTCTCAGTTAATTTAATAAGGTAGGTGAGGGTGGACATTTTTATGTATTGCGGGGAACATTTATTTTACGTCGTGGTTTTTAACCGCTGCAATGCAAAGTGATATAGCTCCGGGGGGAAAGAGATACCGCTGAGGTCAAGATTCAAGGCACCACTGAGAGTTTTCGGAGTTTCACGGTCCGTTTGGAACACAGAAGTAATAACTCTTCCAAATGCAATAAATTACATGCACACATTTACACATTTTACAGTTTCTCCTATAACTGCCATTTCAATACATTGCATATTCCTTAAAAACTTAAACATAAGTCCAATACATTTAAATATTTAAATAGCGCTTCAATACAGCGTCCCTGATCCGAGAACCAATGAGTGTTGTATCGAGTTGGGGGGCTGTAGGTGAGGGTTAAGGGTACCAGCTGTGGAGTACCAAGAAGCTGAGTTGTCCAAAAACGTCGACTGCGCCGTGCTTATGTTCTGCTGATGACTGTGCGGCCTGGGGGGGCCTTGAGAGTCCCAGACGGCCGGGGATTGGGGAGAATTACAAGCCATGGGATCACTGGAACTGGGGCTATGTTCGGGAGGCAGTTCGCCGTTCTTCATTATCTTCTTCAGTTTGGACCTCTTGTTCTGAAACCAGATTTTCACCTGACAGAAAACAAACATTTTAAATTAAAAGCCTTTTACGAGTTAAAACGTGTGCAGACATAGCCTAATGCAATTATGCAAAAACATTTCACGCGGTAATGAAACATTCTGTTCAATTTTAACAGAAGTGACAAAGTACTGAACGCCGACATTAGCAAATAATAATTATCGATCGCGAATCTTTTTTTACAAAATGTAATTCCACCGGATACGGTGCTGTAATATAAAGGAACCCGTGCACTTATATTTTACCCCAACTAAGCAATGACATTAGAACTAGTCCAAACGTACATCTCTCGTTAACGCTTAAAACTTTACTAGATATTAAGGACGATATTAATGTAAATTCGAAAGCGGGGCAGCGACATGACAATACCTGGGTCTGCGTGAGCCCCAAAGAGGCCGCGAGCTCCGCTCTCTCGGGAAGCGCGAGGTACTGCGTGTTCTGAAATCTGCGCTGCAGAGCCGCCAGCTGAAAACTCGAGTAAATGGTGCGGGGCTTTCGCACCTTCTTCGGCTTGCCGTTCACCATTCTCACCTCAGGCTCCGACACTTCTTTTTCTGAAAATAATTTTAAGACCTTTAAGTTATTATAAGATTTTAGACAAGCACAGTGTCTCTTTGTGTCCATCGGCAGATATGGATTAATGCATTTTGTCAAAACAACATTCTTCAATCTTGTTACGGACAAAGTTAAAAATGCATGACAAAACAAAGCGCACAACGCGTAATAGTAGTAATGTAAAATTAGAAACGTTAACCTTGAAATTAACTTGTTACATGAAGCTAGACTAACATGTAGCCTACTGCATCTGAATCATCCAGTAAAAACATATTCAAAAGATAAAAAGGTTTTAACCTTTTTTGATCAGGTTTACGCTTTAAGATGAACACGCTTACAGACTATATTGAAGTTGAAATTGAAATGTCTAAGCCTATTACTGAGATGTTATTAAATTTTGGTGGATTATACCAATTTGTTATGGCAGTACAGTTGAGAATTTTTTTTTAAATAATAGGCCTAAATTCTGAAAAACACTAACGTTAATTTGTAAAATTCAAAAATACTAATACAGCAACTTGTACTTGTATTAATAACATAACCGACAATAAAAACAATAACAAATAAGCAACAACAATAATAATAATAATATAATAATAATAATAATAATAATTTTTACCTTGCGGGCTCACTTGGGCTTGCACTCTGTTATAAGATCCAGTATATTGGTGGTAAGCTGCGCTCGAGTATGTTGTATAATCTGGGTATGATTTTGCTGGGTAATTTCCACCAGATCCGTTTACCCCGTGGTACTGGTACTGATAGGCATTGAGAGCTTTTCCATATGAAGCCGAACTAGGCGAACAATAACCATGGTGAACGCCACCGGCGGGGCTATAGTAGCCAGAATCCGTTGCCGTCGGTTCGGGCAAAGTCGGAGATTCCTGAGACGGGTGGTGCATGGCGGAGATCTGAAAGGGATTCTGAAACTCTGTCGATTTGATAGTTGGAATCCTCCTGTCGAATACTCCAGTCATATTTCGAATGGCACTGCTGCTGCTGCGACGTGACGGAAAGCCTTCGCAAGCACAATCTACACTGTCATCGCGTGTGCTGAGCTGACGAGCTCTCCTGCAGACTGCAGCCAACCACACAGCAAGGACTTAGTTAAATCCCAAATTGCGCTCTTACGCACTGCGAGGATGATTTGGTTCCATTGGCCGAATCGACCAGCTAGCTACACCCCAAGTCGTCCAACCAGTTTGGCAAAAACAAAGCTTATTAATACTCTTATTGTGTGTTTTTCTTAGCCATAACAACCCCAGTGCTGTAACTGACATCTTAGTAAATCAGCCTTTAAGGAATATATTTATGTATATTTATCCTAAGTATATAGATAGTTTATAATACATTGTTTTAAATAGGAATTTCTGCGCGATAAAATGAATTAATTCCGTTACGACCTTCTAAATCCTATTAAACATTTCGTTTCAGAAATCAATGAATACAAAATGAAACATTTAAAATTTATTTCAGGAATGAGCATTAGCCTACATAAAACAAATAGGACAGAAAAATACCCGGAGATTCACCTAAAAGTAAAACAACCTATCGTAATTCTGCATATCTATCTATCTATCTATCTATCTATCTATCTATCTATCTATCTATCTATCTATCTATCTATCTATCTATCTATCTGTTTGTCTGTCTGTCTCTCTGTTGCTTGGTCTGTCTCTGTCTGCCTATCGCTCTACACTAGATAACTCAGGTTATATTTGCTAGTGTAGTTTGCACGTGACCACAAAATCTATAAAGAATCAAACATTTTATTATTTGAAGTGATAATTATGTTGAAGATTTATATTGTATATAAACTGCTAATATGTCAAATATGCGTTCCTAAATACAAACTACAAAGACGATCACACTGCAAAAAACGTTACGCGCGAACGAAGGTGACTCTTGTGGTAAAACGGCGCCCCTTAGTGACAAGAAAAAGAATTTATATTTGTACAAATCAGTGCAGCGTTTTTAATGAAACGTAACTACTTTCCGTGTTTAGATACAATGGAAATACAGTTCACTTACATTATGAACTGTGCATCATTACCATCTTGAAAATAACTTAAGGCAGTCATTCGTGTTGAAGGTAATGGGATGGAAACATCAGTGGGAAAAGATTTGCGATGAGGTATTACGAAAGAAAACGTTGCATTTAAAAAATAGTACAAACACTAAAACGTAATATAAATGAAACAGTTTAACACAGAAAAAAGTACTCGTAAAGTTTAATTGATAAAGGTACCATGGCAGCAGTAGGCGAAAAATGCAAACTTTTTCAATGCAGTATTGTTAACGTACCATAGTTTAGAATTAAACATAAAATTAGCACATAGAAATAAATTTGGTTTTACAGCTACGCTGGACAAATGCCATGTTATTTAAATTAAAAATCTTGAGATTTAGGATATAGACACGTTTTATACGTAGTAATAGCCTAATGCACATACAGCACAATATCTCAATTAAAACCTGTATTAATTACAGAATCGTTTTAATCATTTAATAATAAAATCATCTTAATAAACCCGGCCGCAATCTTTTGGCTGTTAGGTGTCCATGATACACAGGCATTCGCTGTATCTTTATTCTGTCTTGTGATTTTATCTGTAGGCTATTATAAAGTGCAGTTAATATTGACAATCCCAGCATAAACGAAGAAAAACTGCCTATGGCACTTTAATTTAACTGACTTTGTAATCATGATGGATTTATAACGAAAGTAGCCTTTAAATTATAGCCTACATCAGCGGTGAATTTCCCTACAGCTCGATTGACGCTAAGAACCTTTGTTGTCTTGTAGAAATCGTTCGTTAATTACCAATTTTTATTAATCTCGTTCGTAAACTAACGAGTGATCCAACCCTATACGTATTTTCCATGTCTGTCTTTCTTGATTTGAACTTCTCTGCTATTCTGTCAAAGAGATAGAGAGGTCGCCTGATGCTTTATTACATTACTGTCCTTGTAGCTTTAACACCTGAAGCTATAGCCTCATTTTGAGTAGTGTACATAACAGGGTTGTGCAAAATTCCAAGGTGGGGTAGTTATCTAATCGTTAATTAAATCGTTAACTAGTGAGGTTTTTGCGAATCACTTCGTAACTAAAGTATTTCGTAATCTTTGCTTGTAAATTTACGAGTGCTCGTTACTCGTTATTTTATAGCCTACGTCCTTCTTTATTTGCACTTTTTTTCTTCTGTCCTGTCACGGAGACACAAATATTGTCCAAAGTAGATCATAAAAACACAGTGCCGCTGTTTTTTGGGTAGCCTAATAATGCTTATGAAGATAGAATAATACAGTTTTTCTCAGTGGCTTTGGTAAGTCCAGAAATGAAATTCCTATAACTACCTGTACAGCATCCACCTCATCGAGTCATTTGTGCACATTATAAATGCAAAGTCTCATTCATTTGGTCAAATTGCAAATGATTTGGCACAGGCATGCGACTGATCATGAACAATCGTCTGGTTATTTCTACATTATCAATCGTTTATGTCATTGTTGGTTAAAATGTATTATAATGGTTCTCAAGCATTAAGTCATTTTATAACTCATTACATTCAAAATGTTTGAATCTGCTAACAGAATCTGGCAAGAATATTCTCTATACATCTGTTACAATATTTCTTTTTATAAATATGTCCTGAACTGATTAATTTCTCTCAGTTCGATCTCGACTTTCACCAGTAGAGGGGAATGTATAATGCGCTGGATCTACCAGGTCTCTAAAATATCTCAGAGGTGTATCTCAAGAACCTTCAGCTGGCAGCATATACTGACGGAGCACAAAGTGTTACAATTTGGCAATGGAAGAACAAGGAAGAGGATCAAGCGCCAATGAGAAGGAGTTAGGCTGCATGGTGGAAGAGGAGGGAGGCAGAACAGAGGGAGAGGTAGAAGAGGCCAAGAGCAGAGACGCGTTCCCAATGAAAGGAGGCACAATTGTGGACTGTGTCCTCAGTCATGGCCTTACGATGGCCGAGGCTGGTCGAAGAGTGCAGCCGAGTGTTGGGAGAACAGCCATGTCCTCAGTCATTCAAGCATTTCACAGAGACAACAGGTATGTAATCCAGCAATGTGCACTGTACTGTAATATTGTATACTTACTGCACTGCTTCATGAGCGCAGAATTCCACTTGTATTTTGTTGTATACAGCAAATTTCCTTTGTGCAGTCGCATACTGGACACACCGATTACCTGGATCAGGTGTGTTCAGTCACTCAGAAGCTGAAAGACAGCTGGGACTTGTGAATGAGGTTAGGGATAACTGGAGGCTTAAGGGCCAACTTGGTGGACCACTGCAGTAGGAGTAGGGTGACCACCTAATCCATGTCAGGGGGGACACTGAGCTACTTCAGGTTTTACAGTCTTTGAACCTGAAAGGCACCGGCACCCGAGAAAATTTGGATTGCCCTGCATGTTCACTGGTTGGTTTTTTTAAAACACAATTATGGGATGCTGCTCAATCACACCAAACCCCAGTCCTAGCTCATTGGGCCCCAATATGGCTTCAGTGGTCAACCTAGTTGCGGGAAAGACCTGTTCTGCAATAGATTGAACTGTACAAAGACATCTTTTTACAGGCTGCCAAAAATTGACGCAAAAACCCAAGTAGTCCACAGAAACTGGAATCCTCACTCAAAATGGGGAATTGAGGTTGTGTTTGGCTGGACATGGTTATAAAGCAACTTCTATACTGTACTGGCTACTCATGAATTACTTGGCATATTTCATGCAACTAATATTTACATCCATGTGAAGATGCATGGTTGTATAAAGCTGGGGTGGTGGGGTTGTTAATCAAGACAGACAGTGTCCCATAAGGGTCTACGCCACAAATCAGGCTGAGAGAGCCAGACGACCAAAGCTTGATTCCTAGTCACACAAAGCCCATAATTCCTTGGCCATTTGGGAGGCTGTGTGAACCCCTGTCAATTCCAACTGGACTAATAAGCAGTTGGTAGTGCAGTCCTTTGTTATCAATGTTGTACACAGGCCAACTGACATGGGTTTCAGTAAACTCACGGCAACGCAAACATTCCTCAGGTTAGAACTCATGAAGGCAACAAAGCAGATTCAGACTACTGCACAGCCTGGGTACATGTAGCAAACAAAACACACTTTAACATGGGAAGGCAGATCACCCCTTACAATTGCAGTGTTACTGCATGGACAGGCTTTTTACCAACTACATGCCCTCATGCTAGTGACTGGATCAGCTATGGGTGTAATTAAATGTCTTAAAATAGGAGTTAGGAGGCATGATATTCCATGAACGCTGCACTTGCATGTCCCTGGCAGCTGGAAGAGTCATGAAGCAGTAGTGGCCAGATCCCTTCACTTGGAGGGAAAGT
>JABFDZ020000050.1:19693823-19710251 GCA_019775955.2 Pollimyrus isidori
GAACTTTCTCATACACCTGGCATCTATCATAAACAGCACCCTTAACGGCCGGCTGCTGGGCAAAAGATACGGTAAAAGCAACGAGGAAGACGCTAGCCTGAGCCCAAAACCGCTGAAAGTACCGCGATTCCGCCATGATGAGAGCGTGCGAAGGAATGAAATGCAAGCTGAATTAGTTCCTTAAGTACCACCTTTCCATGCAATTTGCGTTCAAGTTCACTAATCGGTTTAATAGGCAAACCGCACGAGGTTGCTCAGAACCGGATTGAATGCGACTCGACTTATTTCCACCGAAAAATGTTTTACATCGTAGCATGTAGGTGTGGCGCATAAGTTTGCTTGAAGCATTCAAGTAATTACATTTTCGTTTTATCAGCAATGCATTCTCAACTTTCATTCCTTGCTACTAATAATACTGACATTTACGCTACATATGTTAGTTAGGTGTTTTTGCTTGTTTACGAAATACTTCTGAGTTGACGGCAAAAAACGAGTAAATGTATATGGTTTCATTGTTAAACACAATATTCAGAAGTGGTATTCGCAACCTATTAAGTGTTGATACGGCTACTGTTCAGTAAAAACAAGGATACAATAACAGGGACTTCAAAATATGCTACGTAGCAGAAATTCAAATGAAAACAAAATGATCTTTTCCATTTTCAGTAACTTTTTCCACAAATTATTTCTTGAATAAGGGTTAATTAAAGTAAAGTTAATGGTGCAGTGGTTAACACTATTGCCTCACACCTCTGGGACCCGGGTTCCGGGTCTTTTTTTGATGTGTTAAGTAGACATCTTAAGAATTGCAGAAAGGTATCATATGTGTGTTACGTAAATTAGGTTAATATTTTAACGTATACAAGAAATCAAAATGGCAAAAAAAAAATTCACACTTTATCTGAATTTACAATAAATAGTATGCATGTTGTTCTCTGCCTTATGCCCATTGGGTTTGGAGTTCCCCCCCGACCCTGAATAGGACAGGCACAAGCAGTGTTAGAAAATACATGGATGAGTCCCATTAACATAAGAAATCTGTGCTTCTTAATAGTAAAGACCAAGATGGTCTTAAAATCCTTTATTTTATACTATACCTTTAAAACTGATTAAAAATCTCGATTCAATTTGGTATTTCATCCCAACTCCTATTTTCAACAAAACTGGAGATCTTTTTATTTGACATGGAACTTTATACCAAACAGATTGTCAGTCAAATCGTAAACATCCTATCAGCAGGCCCTTCTATAGCCTGGAATTTGTCTTGTCCGCACAATTTCTCACCTCACGAAACTCTTCTCTGGAAAACCACAATATACTAGTCAGTGACAAATCTTTATTCTTTCTTAAAGGGTTCAAAAAGAAATACAATTTATATTTTCAGTCTTTCTGATGAATTTTGGAACATGATATTATATGAACAGTTTATATTTAGTTTTCAATACCTTTCAAAGACTTTAATCCTTTTGCTCAAGTTCTTCCAGATAGTTTAAATCAACTTTCCATGTAATGAAAAGCCACTTGATCTACGGTTTTCTCAAAGACCCAATAATCTCTACTTAAGTCTCTCAGATTATTAAACAAACCATTAACCATTACAGATTTTTTCCTGAAGGCTTTTCTCTGTGCATGTATGCAAATTTTCAAGTTCAATATATTTTAATTATTTCCCTTTGAAACCATTGTCTGACGTCGCCAGATCGTCTACAAAACACAATATAGACTCACAATGTACTCACTACATACAATTTCAACCCTTCTGTCATCACAACCTGGCAACCCACAGCCTGATTCAAGGGGTGCGCGCAGGTTTGTTACACAGTTTTTAACTTTAGTGTTTTTGTGATAAACTTATGTTGATATTTTGTCATACCGTAAATGGAAATGTAAAAATATAAATCAATCTGGTTATTTATGTATGGATCCAGCCCCACGTCAAAAAAGAAGAAATACTGCAATAGCAGAAACAGTTTTGAGTTCATACGCTTAACGAACAAGTTTCATAGCAAAAAAATGGCATATATGGTTTTCATAATTGTTTATAAGCAACCCAGCCTTCCAACCACAACAGCTCCCTGCACTCCGGCCACAATGGCCTCCGGAAATGACGTTTTCTTTCTCAGTCATGCGCAATAATCCACTTCCTGTTAATGTGGAAAGGTGCTTGAAATCAAAGTAATAAAAATACGAAAACTATATTAATATGTCGTGACTACTCTGTCGGGCGTATACAGTTCACGTAATGAATTTTAAATACAAAAACAAGTGAGCGCCACTAAATTGTCGCTAATGGGCGGTGTCGTCACTTGTAACTGGTACACAAGGAAGGGATTGAGCGGGACTGAATACCGAATAAGCTCTTTGCAGTCTGCAAGGTTGCTGCTGTGTTTCAGACAATCAGTGTTCGCAGACATGCTTCAGCGTCAACGCACATGTATTCTCTGTGTGTAAAAAGACTACTCAACGACCAGTGTAATTAAGCTGATGAAATATAAAATACATTGTGAGATTAATTAATAAAGTCGGAAAAGGTACAATAAATATACAATTAAAATATTTTGAAAGTTGCACTCAAGATATTATGATCAGTTCACATATAGCTGGGAAAAGGGGTGGGACATTGCGCGTTAAAAATATTGAAAGGAAAATTGTTGCTTTTAATATGGTTCTAAGTTTCTGACGTCGCTCTCTTGGATGCTTTCCTCATAGATGCTCGGCACCTCTGCCGTAATTTTAACTTGCAAAGCGGCGCGGCCTGCGAGGTAGTTGCGTGAAGCACATGCGCCAACATCACCCAATTGCTCGCTGGCTGTGTTCATTCCCGTTCGCGTTGGGGGATGGGGGATGGGGGACGGGGTTGGGGACTGGAAAGCTCTCGTGGTGCTACAATTTTAGTGCTTGTTTCAAATCTTCCACTGCCTTCCCAACTAACTTATTTGGCGCAAACCGCCCCATCTTGTATTTATTCTTGGAAAATAATAGAATAAGAGTGGAATCGCCTTGCGTTTCTATAGTGTGAGCAGGAAAACGGAAAAAATGTATTCCAGCGGAGCAGCTGGTGGTGGTAAGTCATTTATTCGGCTAGCTTGCAGGCTAGTTTTCGCATGGCTGTAGTGTGCTTGTTTGTTGGAATTGGTGTGTTTCTGGGGCCAGATTGTTGTTCTGGATAAATATTTGGGGCTTATAACGTTTTCCCTTCCCACGCTGCTCTTCAAACCCCGTTTTGACCTGACTCGCAAGGCTCCAGCAGACGAGCGCGGGGAGCTCGGCTAGTTATTAGCTACCAGGTTGTCCCGTATTTCCAGACTCGTAAACCCACATGTTTCGGGTTATCGATGGCCTCCCAGAAATTACTAAACAGATTTTTTTCTAACCCGTAAATATGAAATGTCTATATTGTGATTATCTGTCGCCGTCGCGAGCTGGTTTTCTGCGCGCGCGGCGGGTAGCGTGCCGATATGGCGAGGCGCTCTGTTAGCCGCCATCTGGCTAAATAGCTGCCTTCGCCTGCTCCTTTTCACGATGGAAGCACGTTTTGCTTTTGGCTGGCCAACAAATACTTTTAAAAAGTCGTCGTTAAACTTAAGCGACGGACGCCGGGCAGTTACACATAAGTTTATCTCTGGTAACGGGGTTAGCTGTAGGTGACCCAGTAGTGTAGCATCTATCGCTGAAAACTATGGAAAGTTTATCGTTACATTAACCAGTTAATGTTGATACGTGGATAGTCCGTTTGTATTTGAAATATTTATGTATCTAGCTAAAGAGAGAGTTGTGGGTTTTGTGAAAGCTTGACGCGTTTCAAAGGTTTACTTTTCTAAATAATAAACATGTTATTGTAAAACGCATATTTGTAGTTGTAAAGACATGCAAACAGTATTATTTGTACCGAAAGAGCAGTGGTAACATTGAAAGTGAATTATATTTGTTTTCTCATATTTCCTGTTTGTGTTTGGCCTCATAAGCATCGCTCCTGGTAATAAAATGCCAGATATAACCGTTTCCCGGCCCTCATGGACGTGCAGTCGAGTTGTTTTGAAACAGCCGAGCCGTTTATTGTAGCTCAACAAAGCAGGTGACAGCATACGTTTTGTTGTTAGATGGTTGGAACTTCTCCGGGGCGTTGTCGATTGGGGGTACAATTTAAAATAACGTCAGTTGTAAAAGTGAGGAATGACTGTGTGAAGGATCCTCTTTTTTACCTATCCAAGAAGCTGGTATCTTTATTGGTTGGGGGTGTGGTGTAGGACCTGCTCCGCAAAGATATTGTGCTGGAGCCATGCACAGAAGGTGATCGTTGGCGTGATCGTCTCTGTTTTGGGGTGATAAAGGGGCGGGTTTGAGTCGCATTTTAAAAATGAAAGTGGCATTTTTATGAAATGTCATCTGCCACTGATGATTTTCTGTAGTTTTTTTGACGTCATACAGTCTGGCATCAATATACTCACAATTTTTGCAAAACTAGGCTTCTTGTCATACATCATATGGCTTACTAAGAAACAAGAATTAAGAGTGGTTCTTTTAATGGTGTTGGAAGTCTTTGTGTGACCACTTAAGTTGAAGATGGTTAAACTTTCCTTTTAGCGTTATAGCTTAAGGGTCACTCCACACACCACACAAAGCAGAGCACACATATAAGGTCTTTGTGGTGAGATGTTTGGCTAGTTTGTTCTGGTATTGGAAGTGGACTCTAGTAGTATTTCTCCACAGTGGCCTGGGACTGTCTTGCAGAAATGTTGTTTTTTCCTTCTTTACTGAGCATCATGACTGTGCCTGAGACTTAGTTCTGTGCGTGATTGTAAAGCTGAAATTCTGTTAATATACAGTCATCACCAGTGGGAGCCTTTAATAAATATAGTATCTTGCAGGTGAACTACTTTGTTTAAATTTAGAATATGCTATGTCTGTGAAGCTTCATTTCGTTTTGTTGCAGTCCTTTTGAAAATGACCCCTTCCTGAATTATTATTATTATCATATCATATATTTTTTTTGTGATCTGTAAGAGTTTCATATGACTAATGGTTGGTCTTACGACTAGGTTTATACTGTTCCTGCTGAATTGCTGAACCTTCTGTCTGGAGTTCTATTAATAAAGGCTCTTTTTTTTTTTAAACCAAGTCCTTTCTAAATATGCAAAATGTTCTTTCTGAATTTCTCAAATTCAAGTCTTTGCACTGCATGTATTCCTTAAGTTTAACTTTGTGGCTTTTGAAAAATCTGCTCCATCATAACCAAAGGGTGAAAGTTAAATTTCCTATGTTGGGTCAAGTTGACTCCTTTCCAATTTGAGTGGATGAACTTCTGGCTGATCAGTGTAATATTTGTCTTATCCTTAGTATGGTAACCCATTGAGGAGAACATTCATATGCTGAGTTAGTCCAGCCACTAATTATGTATGAATAAAACTTAAAATTGATGAAGAAATATTTGCAAGTGCTTCATCATATCGCTTGTGGTATGCATGGTTTCATAATTTCTAAATTTCTGGGATGGTGGTGTAGCACTTCTGCTTGAATAATACAGATGTCGTCGACTGTTTTGTTTATATATTTGTACGTCATAGATGGACTGATCAACAATAGTACTGTATTGCACAGTTAACTAAACTTCTTAGCCCTTTGGATTTGGCGTGCAATGAAATGTACGTGAGTTAAGTGTGGGCAATGTAATTGATGGTTTTTATGAAATAGATTTTCAGATGTGCTGCTTGTCTCTCCATAAATGTTGAGGTTTTAGTTGCGTGCTATTGACTGGTAAATGGCAGTTTCAGCCTGAATTGCTAGTGAGGTTGTATACTGATGCGTCAAGATAGTGGTTATTCTTTTTGGGTGTTTCTGACTTTTCCATAAACAGCTGTGGGAAATAGATAATATACTGTAAAACAGGATGTCTATCATGTAACTTTAAAGATCTCATTCAATTTTAAAACGTTCATCCGCGATCCGTGAAATGCACTCTGATCATTCCATAGGTGAACAGCTATATGTTCACATGTCTGGTGTAAAGTTGAAGACTTCATAATACCGCTGACACATCATTTTTCTTTATTCTCCTCTCGCTTCTGTTACAGAATCGCCCCCTCCACCGGTGCCAGAATATGTGTTCAAACCCCCACAGCGACCGGACTTTGGCACCATGGGCAGGTCCATCAAGCTCCAGGCTAATTTCTTCGAGATGGAGATACCGAAGCTCGACGTGTACCATTATGACATAGATATCAAGCCAGAGAAATGTCCGCGCAGAGTTAACAGGTGCCCTCCATGATGCTCTAAAATTATTTTTTCCCTCTCTTTCAAAACCAGCAACGTTGTTATTTCACTTTTTGTCCGTCATAATCAATCCTGTCCGCCAGAGGTTTTTCTGGATGTTTGCACACATTGTGAAATGCATTGAAAGCTTCCAGACCTGCAGTGTAGTTTTTAACTTTTCAGTTTGTCTTTATTCGGTCCCTGGTGAGCTTGTGTGCCCTGAGCGATGACTCTGGAAGTGCTGCAACATGCTGTGGCTTCTCTTTGCAGAGAAATCGTAGAGCACATGGTCCAGCACTTTAAAACCCAGATCTTTGGGGACCGCAAGCCAGTGTATGACGGGAGGAAGAACCTCTACACAGCCATGCCCCTGCCAATCGGGAGGGATAAGGTGACGCCTCGCGGTCGCGCTCTCCTCCTTGCTCTTCTGGTCTCAGAGGGAGAGCACCCTGGGGCTGGTTGATTGCTGGCTGTGCTGCTGTGTGGTACTGACAAGCCTGTTGCTTAGGTGGAGTTGGAAGTGACCATCCCAGGGGAGGGGAAGGACAGGAGCTTCAAGGTGGCCATAAAATGGGTTTCTTGCGTCAGTCTGCAAGCCCTCCATGAAGCGCTTGCAGGCCGCGTGCCAAACGTCCCCTTCGAAACCATTCAGGCCCTGGATGTCATCATGAGACATTTGCCCTCTATGCGGTGGGTGTTTTTCCATGTTCGGACTGCTAGCTGTAATGTGGCTCATTTTGGCTGTCCGGTATAGGGTCAGCCTGCGGTGACTAATGCAGTGTGTCCACACCCTGGCTGCAAACCCTGTCCTCTAAGTGATGTCTTCTGTCATCTCGCACGTCCTTAAATATGCTGAAAGTATACCCTCTTTTAAGTAGGGATGGGACGAGTTTAAAAGCACTTTGAACAGTGAACTACTCTGATCATTTTCCAAACATTCATATTTGATGCTACCTTGTTGTACTATTTGAAACCGCGGTTCTCGACTGCTTTAGCCTCAGGACTCCCATTTCATCTTGGTCATTTACAACCCAAATTTAAGAGAATTTGAACAAAACTCAATTCACAAATAATAGTGCAGCTGACAGTACAGTAACACAAATAATGACCTGCACTATTAAAGGGAAAATATTTTTTAAACACTTTGATGCATCAGTTGAGAAATTAATTTTAAAACTTTGGGTTCTTTAAGTATACTTTCTATTTTGTTTTTTGAAAGACTACATGCTACGAGTACCTTATTTTTTGGGTGTATCGATGGTGGTTAATCCACTGTTAGGTTAGCTAGATCAAATATTTTTTTACCGCTTTCGCTTTAATTATTCTTTTAAAATATTGCTGCACTGAATATTTAAACACTCATGTTTAAAACCCACCAAAGGTTTTCATAGATGTAACTAATGGCTGTCCACAAGAGGGCAGTACAACCTTAACTTTCAAAGCCTCAGTTGAGATGACACTTAGCTGGTTTATTTGCATGTTTGTATTGATGGAAAAAAAAATACAACATCTATTAAATAAATGGGTTATCTGAGTCACTGAATGTGGTGCTGATGTGTGTCGTGGTCTTTCAGGTACACGCCAGTCGGTCGGTCCTTTTTCACCCCGTCGGAAGGCTGCTCAAATCCTCTTGGAGGAGGCAGGGAAGTCTGGTTTGGATTTCATCAGTCTGTCAGACCTTCCCTCTGGAAAATGATGCTAAACATTGATGGTAGGTGGAAATGTCAGCTGCTCTGCTGCTTGTGTGTTTTTATGACGTTAGTGTCTAGCTTTATATTTGCAAGTAGTAGCTATTGTTTGTTCATTAATTGATTTCTTTTGTTGTGATTGTTTGCAGTGTCAGCCACGGCGTTTTACAAAGCACAGCCGGTGATTGAATTCATGTGCGAGGTTCTGGATTTCAAAAGCATTGAAGAACAACAGAAGCCCTTAACAGATTCCCAAAGAGTGAAGTTTACCAAGGAAATCAAAGGTCAGCCGTCTTGGTGCTTTTGATATTGTTTTTTGGCATAACGTTGCCGTATTGTAAATGGTTTTATTTATTTTTTTGAAGACTTTTTATATATCGAATGCTTTTGAAGACCAAACAAGCTGTAACGTGAATGTTAGTCAGGTTCTTAATCTGTTTGGGTAATTCGCTTATAGGTCTGAAAGTGGAGATCACACACTGTGGCCAAATGAAAAGGAAATACAGAGTGTGCAACGTTACCAGGAGGCCGGCTGGCCACCAGACGTAAGCGCTCACCCCCCCTCTGCTCGTGGTGTTCACTGTTAAACATACTGGGGGGGGGCAAGAATGAAGTCATATTCATATGTCTGTTTGCTTTTCAAAGACTCAGACCGTAACCTTTTGTTTAAAAAAAAAAAAAACGCACACACTGGTATAATTTGTTTTTTTTTTTTTTATTGGTTTGCATTAAATTTGTAGGTGACTTTTAGTAATTCTCACTGTTTTTAGCGAAGCACCCCTGTTTCAGTGGCCTGTGCCACGCTAAACCTTAAGAGTGGTGTCGGGATCCTGCAGCCATCTCGTCTGTCGCAGCCTGTCTCCTAGTTTCCCCCTGTTTGTGTGCCCACAGCTTCCCTCTCCAGCAGGAGAATGGACAGACCATTGAATGCACGGTAGCACAATATTTCAAAGACAAGTACAAACTCGTGCTCCGGTACTCGCACCTGCCCTGCTTGCAGGTCGGCCAGGAGCAGAAACACACCTATCTACCGCTTGAGGTCAGTGGCGGCTCCTGAATCTGTGAGAAGCTGAGGTCGTTTTGTTTCTGCCTCAGTGATGTTTGTCCTTAAATATTCCATATTCTTGTGGAAACTGCCTTCGTTCGGTATTAGTAATGAAATATGGGTGGCATGGTGACCCAGATGGTTGCACTGTTAACTCAGATCTCCGGTACTCTGTACTACAAACCGAGGTTCAGATTTATGTCAGTGAAAGAATATGAAGTCCATTTCAGCTGCGGTACCTTAAATCTGACAGATTACCTCCGTAAGCCAGTAACCCCACTTCGTAGTACAGGCCACAGGGCTCTGGGTTCGAATCTCACTCACGCTGTTTGTGTTGGGCCTTCGTGCTTTGCACAAACTGGTAAGATTTGAAATGAACCCTATGGGGTCTAGGGGTAGGGAACACACTTTCACTGACTGGGGCATGAACACACCTTTCATTCAGTATCATAATTTATTTGCCCCCAATGAAGTTTATTTCTTTTATATTTGTTTTGGCATTAAACTTATCTTAGTCTTACTGTGCTTTGTAAATATGTCAGATTTATCTGAAATGTGTAATTTGACTTTGAACTATAGACATTGCAAAATGCAATTGGGAGGAAACATTATAAAAGTACATAGTAATTTTGCTGACAATGGATATTTTGAAGGAAAGACAGATTATGGGTTTAGTCAGTGTTTTTTTTTTTTTATGGTTCTACAATAAGATTTTAGTGATTTATAACCTGAAATACCAGAGGTCGATGCCGTCGACCCCAGAGGGTTAAAGGACCAGCAGCAGTCCCTTAAAATTGTTTCTGTGTGTGTTTGTTTTCTGTGTGCAATAAAACAACAGGTGTGTAACATAGTAGCAGGACAGCGATGCATAAAGAAGCTGACAGACAATCAGACCTCCACCATGATCCGTGCCACAGCCAGGTCCGCCCCTGACCGACAGGACGAGATCAGCAAGCTGGTGAGAGTAGCCGGGCAGTCGGCGGCAGCGAACCGTAGCACGTTTGTGGTCTCCTTCGCGGAGAGTGGTGCGGCTGGAATTGCGTCGCTGACGTGCGCCGTCGGCTCTTGCAGATGAGGAGTGCCAACTTCAACGACGACCCTTACGTCCGTGAGTTCGGAGTCTTGGTGAGAGACGAGATGACGGAAGTGAATGGTCGCGTCCTTCAGGCACCGTCCATACTCTATGGCGGACGGGTAAGTTGGCCCATTACGTGTGGCTTTTGCTTTAGCCGCTGTGTAGCAAGTCCTGCCCCAGTACTGACTGCACTTGTGCCTGGGCATTCACTGGAAGCTTGGCTTAGCTGCATGAATGTTTGTAATGTGCTATTTGCCTCACTTGTATGTCGCACTGGCCACAGGGATCCGCTAAACAGGTCAAATGTAAATATGTAGTTGTGGCGGTCAGGGACCGGGAAGGAGCTGACATTTTACTTCTCTTCCACTAATCCAATGGCCGTGGGGTGAGCTTAGAAAGAAAGGAGGTTAACTTTTTCCCCCCAATTTTTTCTTCTTCAGAACAAAGCGATAGCTACTCCAATTCAGGGCGTCTGGGACATGAGAAACAAGCAGTTCCATACTGGGATCGAAATCAAAGTGTGGGCGATAGCCTGTTTCGCTCCTCAGCGCCAGTGCACCGAACTGCTGCTCAAGTAAGTGGTGGCTGCCCGGGGCTTCGCCGAGCCTCAGCGTCTCTCAGCGAGCAGCCTGACTCTGAGAGGCCGCCTTCGGCACGGCGCGCCGTTTAATCGGACGTGCCTCATCCGCAGGGCGTTCACAGACCAGCTACGGAAGATCTCGCGTGACGCGGGGATGCCCATACAGGGCCAGCCGTGCTTCTGCAAGTACGCCCAGGGTGCAGACAGCGTCGAGCCTATGTTCAAGCACCTGAAGTACACCTACCAAGGCTTGCAGCTGGTGGTGGTCATCCTGCCTGGGAAGACGCCTGTCTACGGTGAGTAGCCGCTGGTCCTGTGTGTGTGAGGAGTAACCATCCACCGCTTTTATCACCTTGTCTATATTGATTATTCGCCTACCAGTGGCTCTTCCAGCTTTGCCTGTGTCCCTCTGTGGGCTCTAAGGTGTGCATAAGTCTGAGAAGCCACAGAAATGATATTTAACCCTCTGCCATCTCTACCAGTTGCTATTTCATGCTTTGTTTACTTGTTACAGACAGGAATTGAACTGTCAGTAATCATTTCTTGAAACTTGTCACATCTGTATTCCCAGAATGCATTGCTCCAGTTTACCTTGCCTGCTCTTTTTCATAATCGTCTTTACTGTAGTTAACATCATACAGTGTCATTCTGAGATGTAAACGCGTTTGATGTCCACAAAGAGCTTAATTTAGCTGTTTTGGGGGTGGGAAGTAGAACTGGCTCAGCTGTTTCAGCGTAGTCTCTACTTCCTGAAGTCGTGGTTTCAGCGCGGGTGTCTTTCCTTGGTGAGGGGTCTGACTGGTGTTTTCTGGAAAATGGCAGCTGAGGTGAAGCGCGTGGGGGATACTGTGCTGGGCATGGCCACGCAGTGTGTCCAGGTGAAGAATGTGCAGAAGACCACGCCACAGACCCTGTCCAACCTCTGCCTAAAGATCAACGTTAAACTAGGTGGAGTCAACAACATCCTTCTGCCTCAGGGCAGGTGAGGTGCCATCTCCCCCGCTTCCCACCACCTGTAATGTCTGTCTGAAAATCATCCCTTTTTTGTTTTTTGTTTCCCACCTTCCCTGTTAGTAGCCTGATGTGTCTTTTGCCCTCCTTCCCCAGGCCATTGGTGTTCCAACAGCCTGTGATTTTTCTGGGTGCAGATGTGACCCACCCACCTGCCGGTGACGGCAAGAAGCCCTCCATCGCAGCGGTGCGTCCTCTTCTGCCGGTCGCTGCCTTGTTTAGGAATTGACCAGCAGTAGGTGATGGTCCTGTCCGCTGGGATCGTCTGCACCTTATTTTTACAGAGCACTTCTCTCTGCCCTCCCCAGGTGGTCGGCAGCATGGACGCCCACCCCAGCCGCTACTGTGCCACCGTACGTGTCCAGCAGCATCGGCAGGACATCATCCAGGACCTGGCAGCCATGGTGAGGGAGCTTCTCATCCAGTTTTACAAATCCACGCGCTTCAAACCCACACGGATCATCTACTACCGTGACGGCATCTCGGAAGGCCAGTTCAACCAGGCAAGGAGCCGGTCCTTCGTCTGTATTTTCCCAGCCGTTCTCCTAAGCAATGGGCTGGCTTCACATCGACCTGTGTCTGGGTGCAGGTGCTTCAGCATGAGCTGCTGGCCATCCGAGAGGCCTGCATCAAACTGGAGAAGGACTACCAGCCAGGCATCACCTTTGTGGTCGTGCAAAAGCGGCACCATACCAGGCTCTTCTGCATGGACCGGAACGAGAGGGTGAGCTCGGCACTCGGGTCGATTTTGACATCGGACAGTGTGTCGCTGTGGTGGACAGTGTGCCTTGCTTGATGCTTCACGCGCATAAACGCACTTTATATTTTGAAGGTGGGTAAAAGTGGAAATATTCCCGCGGGCACCACTGTGGACACCAAAATCACCCACCCTTCCGAGTTCGATTTCTACCTGTGCAGCCATGCGGGCATTCAGGTGCGTTTGGCCACAAAAGTGACGCTTACGGTTTCCCGGCCTCGCCAACGACCGTCGTTGAAACGGTTCTCGAATTTGTAGGGAACCAGCCGACCCTCCCATTACCATGTGCTGTGGGATGACAACCATTTCACCTCGGACGAGCTGCAGGTCCTCACGTACCAGCTGTGCCACACCTACGTGCGCTGCACGCGCTCCGTGTCCATTCCTGCGCCGGCATACTATGCCCACCTAGTGGCATTCCGTGCCCGCTATCACCTGGTGGACAAGGAGCATGACAGGTACCCGCTCTCGAAAAGCCGCTTTGAGCGCCTCAGGTTCTAGTCTAATGAAGATTTTTGATGTGACGGTTTGGCATATTCAACAGAATAAGACTCTGCGTCAGAACTGTTAAGTTTCCGTCCAATTTTCCAGCTTGCAAAACAGCAGCGTTATACCTGCAAACTGTGACTAATAAATCAAATCATTGCTTTGTTAATGTTTACATGTAGAGATTTTTGAGAATGAATGTATAGAATGTAAATATTTGCTGATTAGAAAAATGCTTCTCGTACTCACCTGGGTGGCATTTTCTGGTAATTTTGGTATGTAAATGTTTTTCCCGGTTACTTATTCAAGGTGTATGTGTTGTTTCTAAGATTTAAAGTATTGAACCAAAGGAAGCTACTTCCTGTTGTAACTGTCTTGTATGTCACAGTGCTGAAGGCAGCCACACCTCAGGGCAAAGCAATGGGCGGGACCAGCAGGCCCTGGCTAAAGCAGTGCAGATCCACCAGGACACCCTGCGAACCATGTACTTTGCCTGACCGGAAGAAGGGGGCGCCGACGTTCCAGGCGAGGTCGAGCTCACAGCTGAAATGGGCCTACGGTGTGGATCCGTAGGTGCGTTCTTGCCTGTGGTGTGGTCTCCATTGGTGTTCGTGAAGTATCCCACAATGCACCTTGACAAACTTTTTACTCTATGTCCCAAATGTACAACAAAGTTAGTCTCCTCCTAAGTGTAAAACTGAAAATTTGTGTAAATCAGCCAGTTCTTTTCTATGTGTTCAAATGTGTATATACATGTAAATTTTTACAAAGTTTGCTTACATAGTCTCCTAACATAGTTGTAATTCATTTTTTATGTAAAAGTAAAGGTGGGGTCTGTAGGGGTTGATGCAAATTTATTAGAGTCTCTTCTGACTCGCTGCATTTTTCATATGGATTGTATATTGGGGGGCATAGAAGGTGAGGGAACAGGGCTTGTTTGAAGTGAGCTGGGCTCTTTCTGTACTCCTAACTTCACACATCAGGACTGTTTTATGAGCCAATCCTTGGGATGGGGCCTGGCTGTTGAAGGGTACGTTTTGGGCACAGGAGTACTTAGCATGCTCTCTCTGTACTGCTCTGTGAGCTTCATCCGGACTGTGCGTTGAGAAAGCCGTAGGCCCATTCATTCCTGTCTGAGGGAGCCCCCTGGGCTGTCATTTCAAAAGTGGGACTGGCTCCCATCACAGAAACCTTGTTAACGTCTTATGACCAGAGCTGCAATGCAGGGTAGGTGTCTATTGTGGAGGCAAAACTAAAAAACCTAAAACTAAAAAAGACACAGGCACTGCTTGCAAATTTTTCAGTTTATTTTTTTTAAAGTACTGCCTTTTTCAGACTTCATTTAGTGTCATTGTCACAGGTGCAATTAAGATGTAGATCTCTGGCACTTTAAAAGAAGAGGAAGCTATAATTTGAGCCTTGCTAAAAGTCCCTATAACAGCATCATGTCAAAGAAGGATGGCATTTCTGTGGGTAGTGGGTGTCCTTTTTTATTTCCTTTAATATTACTGCATTATTACTGTGATGCCAAATTTCGCGGCAGTCTTAGTGAACTTAAGAAACACTCGCAAAAAAACAGCGGAAACGTGTAAGTTATGTTTTCTTGACATAACAGCAGAGCTCCTGTCCCAAGACGGGGTTTGACATAGAAGGTTTGGTCATGCTTTCTGAAGGGTATCATTATATGATCTAGTTACCTGAACTCGGTCCAGCATGAATTTCTAGAACATGGAAGGAGTACGGAACTTAATAATGGCCCATGATAAACTATTGAAAATCGGGAATCATAATCGCAGAAACAATCTTTTTCATATTCAGCTTTTACTAAAGTGTGAATTTTTGAAACGTTACTGTAAGTGCGACCCGCCCCCTCATCTCCATGCACTATTATCCATTTGTAAGCCTGGGGGGTTTTGATGGCTCACTTGATGAATTTTATGGTATTAATGCTTTTTCTAACTATGCATCATTTTAAAGCAGAGTGATCTAGCATCTTATAAGATGGACTTGTAGCTGTTTGTTTAGATGATTTGTACTGTAGGTTTTTACTTTTAGTGCTATGCATACCATATGTTCATTTCATTTCCCAGTTTGTTTCCTATGCTTAACGCAATCCCAGCATCATTCTTATCAGCTTGGCATTCGTTGAATGATTTCTGAATGCTTGCCGTAAAATGTGCATCTTTTCACCGAATGGTGTGGCTGAATGTTTGACTTGAGATACTTGAGGTCAATAGAGAATCACATCTGGCTGATTGAAACGTAGGTGCTACTTTGGTGTGGTGAGGATGTGTAGTTGAGCTTTTTTGGCCCTAAACTGTACTGATACCGGAAGACCTCGGAATTCATATGCATTTGAAGGACATGATAGGCAGAGTGATGACACAGTATAAAAGCCTTTCTTAAGTCTCTTGTTAGTAATGTTTTACTATTAATCTGCATAACCTGAAATAGCTTGCTCTATGTTTGGGGCATTTCTGAAAATAAGTACTTGATATCGCAAACTTTTTAAAAAATAATTTATTTCTTTTCTCCAGTCTGCCGAGCGTTTTATGGAGATGTGCTTTGAGTGACCGGGGGGCAGAGACATCAGTTCTGGAACGGCTTGTTCGCGGCAGTGTAATTGTGTGAAAGTGGCTTTGCACTACCTCTTGTTACCTGTTCAGATGTAATGGTAACATTTACAGCCAGGTCATTTATGCATAATTACATCATGTACACAGAAGGGTGAAATTAAACATGGTCTCCTGAGCATGCTGGCTGTGGTGTGTTATTTCTGCCAGCATTCTGGGCCAGTCCAAACCATTCCTCACCAGTGTGGGAAACCCACTTGGAGCGGAAAGCACAAAATCGTAATCTCTAGGCTGGCTCCCTGTGTTGTTTGGGTCTGAGGGATCAGTATTGGGCAGACTCACTGAGAGCAAGGCTTGGTTTGGTGCATAGAAAAATGTTGGGGCCCAATGGTCTTGCAGATATGGGAAGTGATCAGAATTTAAGTGGGGGCTGCTGATTTTTGTAGATGTTTTGTTCCAGAACGTCGCATGCAGCGTCTCGCAATATTTTTAACTTATAGGCCGATGTTCACCCCTGAATTCAAGTAGAAAAACCGGTAACCTTGGGCAGTAATATTTGCTTTTGAAGCTCAACACAGATAATGCCTTTTTAAAATGTACATTTTGGTATCTAGCTGTATCTTCCTATGAGGCTGTAAAACCAATGAGTTTTTTTCCCCCCTAGTTTAAAACTTGTCTACCCAAAAAGAAACCTGGAAACTTGCAAACCCATGTGAATGCATGTATGGTGTTTACATGTCTGGTGGAACGGGCAGTTCCTGTCTCTGTGTGAACACTAGATTGGTTTGATGTTGGGGATTGCTTTCAAAACAATTCTTAAAACCTCACTATTTTTCTTTAGATTTTCTTCATGAATTTAATGTTTTTTGGTCCACAGTAGTCTGGAAGTGATTATTTTTCTAATTTGTGAAGATTTGTTGGTGCTTGTGATTGGCAGTCGTCGCAAAAATAAAACTTAGCTGAC
>JABFDZ020000050.1:19730268-19759144 GCA_019775955.2 Pollimyrus isidori
TGTTCCCCTTGTTTTTTAGGTAAGGTTTTGGCGGTGCCGTCCAACGCGGGTATTCGGTTTGTATCCCGCATTCGTATTTTAATTCGGGCGGCCCGGGCTGTCCCCCCCCCCCCCCCAGGGACAGGCTGATTCGCCGGTCGCGTGGGCTCAGTGCGACTTGCAGTAGTGGATAAAGAGCTTAGGGTTATTAAGGACCGTGAACGACTGAATGAACTGCAATGTAATCAGCTAGATTTTAGCAATGTCTACCACATAGTAACAGGCGATCCAGTGTCCGCTTGTTATTAATTTCTAATGCTGGTTTATGCAAATTTTCACCTGTCGCACCTATTTTTTCAAGCTGGCTAACACAATGACGGAAAGTAATGTCAGAGCTGTGCAGTTTTGATTCATGTGCCAACACTCATGTTTGTGTCCCAGGAAGGGACCCAGTAGGATTCCTCTAGTTATTGCCAATCTCTCACTGTTGTGTTGCCTGCTCTCAGCGGCCCTGGAAGGCCTGTGCTCTGCGTCTGTGATCTACCACTACCCGGGGGGAACGGCAGGAAAATCCGGGGGCCGCAAGCCCAGTGTCTCGCAGGCAGCTGATGCCGGCAAGAGGCACCGGCCAGGTAATGTACCCCCGACCTGCTGAAACCATTGTTTTCCCTTTTCAAAACTTTGTAATAAAGTGTAATAGTGTAACTGGAGTACAGAATCAGAGTTGGGTAATTCAGGTCCAGAGAGTATAAGTCCAGACCGGGATTTTGTTTCAACCAACCAGTTGAATACTCTGTGACTGACTCTTTATGCTCAGTTGGTTGGTTGAAACAAAATGTTGGTCTGGACTTTTACTCTTTGGATCTGAATTACCAAACTTGGAACAGAACAAACCCCCTGCTAACCAGCCTGCTCATTTCCCCAGTAAAGGCGTCTCTGCAAACAACACAAATTTAAGACCTGGTTATATCTGTTCGACATCGATACTATAGCTTTATCTTTTGGCATAACATTTTTAAAAGCGATAATTTTGAATGCCTGCACCTAATCCTGAAAGAATCATTCTCCAGTATTTTTGCATTTTGAAGTAATTTCTGGTCTCTCATTTTCAATCTCACTTATGCATCTGAAATGTTTTATGAGCAAACCCTGCTTACAGTTACTACAAGGAAGGTGGTTTGGTTAGAGCTGATGATGAGAAGGGCAGTAATGCTTAGGGTGGTGATGTTTGTGGAGATACTGTTAATTATTATGGTGATAACCATGTTGGTGGCGGCGAGCGCGATGAGGGCGAGGAGCGTGTTTGTGGTGACGAGGGCGGTATTGGTGGGTGAGGTGATGGTTGGACGTGTGATGCTAAGCGACGGCCCTTGCTTAACTTGCCTTACTACTCCTGCATGTCTTCTGTTCATTTCTTGTTAGCCCCTTCTGTAGCCTCATAGCTAATCTTGACTTAACTTGTCATCCATCAAACCCTTGTCATGCACTGGAGTACTGTAGTCCCAGGAAAACAGGAGCAGGCCATTTGGGACTCATTGTTGTCTTTCCACGTGATTTAGACTGAGAGCATAATACAGTATTATAAACGCTCTGTGTTGAGTATGAGCGTGAAAAGGTGAGTATTTCTGAGTCTTCAGTCAGCTCAGCTACTTAACCATAACCTGCATGCTGGTTTTCATTGTAGTTGGTGTCACTAGATTTCAGTGCTACTGAATGGTGCATATTTTCTTTATTTACAATTTTTTTTTTTTCTTCGTACTATTTTAAATACAAGTTTATTGTGAAATATTTAAAACAGAGCTGGGCTATTTGGGTCTTGGAGGGCCAGAATCCAAATAGCAGTTTGCACATTTCCCTGCTGAAACACACCTACTAAACCTGAAAATTGGCTGATTTAAAATGTTTTTGAGCAGGGAAATCTGCTAACTGTGTTTGGATTCTGGCCCTCCACGACTGGAATTTGTCCGGCCTGGTCTAAAATAACATGACAGAAAATGCAGGCGTATAAAAATAGCTTTTGAAATCATTGGGTAAATAATGTGATTTTTTTTTTTGGATTACGCTCCATCCAAAGCAAAGCAGAAAAGCGTGCATTTAGCCATGGCAGCAAATTGGTGGGGACTAATAAGCCTGTTGTGGGGATGAACTGGAGTGAACCTGCGTTCTTTCCCTCTGTCTGTAGGAGCGCAGGAAGTTCTCATTGATCCAGGTACTGTATCCATTGGCTTGTAGCTGTAGAGATGCCAGTATTTTCTCCTCCTGCCTGCTGTTTAGAGAACAGTCTGCATGCCAGCCTCCTTCGTCATCTCGTTTTTCGCTTGTAATTGCTATACAAAGCATGATTTGCATGGTGTGCCCAGAGAATTTGCTCAATAAAAGGGGTAGTCTATAGAATAACCCTTGCTCTGGGAATTATTGGTTCTTTTGCATGGCATGAGGGTCTTAAAATTTGTTTAATGCTTGTTTTGGGAACTTCATTATTCCTGTACTTTCCATGCGCTTCTAACCCGACTTGGTGACCAGACGGTGGCAGTGTTGTCTCTGAAACGCCAATGCCTCCTGGATGGGGTTGACTCGCTTACAGACGCACAGACCTCTATGATGAATGATTCATGTTTGCATAGGCTATTAATAAGATTGTGTTTTTCAGCAAACGCTTGAGAGTCTCCACACGGCCAGCACTTTTGTTATATGCCAAAGTTTTCTAATAATGATCTGAAAGCCTTTTTATTGCGGAGGCGTAAGCGCGTGGCTTCGGCTCGGCGTCACCTGCCGGACGCGTGACTCCGCGGCCTCTTGTTTTCAGAGGCGTCGCTATAAGAGGCGTGATACGGGGAGGGGGGGGCCAGAATCTGCCCTCTCCCCTCTCTTCACCGGGAAGATGGTCGTTTGAATAGTCGCGGTGATAAATCGCTCCTGTCGTCGCAGCGGCGTCAGAGGAAGGAGTCGAAACACAGCGAAAAGTCTTTCGGCGTTAACGTTTTGCGTGGAGATGAATACGAATGAATGGCAGTTGAACAAAACCTTTGTAAACTTATCAGTATTATATGGCTTTGTAATTCGCTCGAAATCTTAAATGGTAATGTGTTTATACGAAACAAAGGCACATAATCACACAAAAAGGTGCGTATGTATGTTAATGGGTGTATTTTCGTACACAGGTTCCTCTAAGATTTAACCCAAACGATAGTGTAATATGGAAATGGACACTAAATGAATTACAATTAGAGTCAAACTGCTTCTCATCACAGTTCTCATTCTTACAGTATCATAGTAAAAATGCAAAATTAACTGAAATCATCCCATTCATTTATTCTGCTGAGATGTTAACACTGAAGCACAAGCCTCATAGCTATCGGCCTGCAGCCTGTCTTGAGGGTTCATTGTTTTTTGTGGTAGTTGGACAGAACGTTGGCCCGCAATAACGTGTTCCTGAGAGGAAGATGATCTCCCGGTTAAAGAAACCGATTGCCTTTGAGTGGCCAGCTTTGGGGGGCTTCGATAGTTCTTCAACCTCTCGGGCTGAGAACCTCCCTGCATTATTCGCCTTAATGCGGCGGCATGACGTCGATGGCGCCAAGAGAAAGGAGGGTGTTGATTATTTCTGGTGCATTCGTACCTGGAGGCAAAAATAGATGGAAAGTGCCGGTTTTTGGATCTCTGACACACTTGTTACGAAGCCATTAACGCACTAGAATGGCTATTGATTTTATTTTTCTATTATGTATTAAAATAGCAGTGCAGGAGCTGCTGAGTGTCCTGGTTTGTTCGGGTACCGTCTGTGGATGGCGCACGCAGCTCAGGCTGAGACAGAACACCATTTTGGTAATGGTCCGGAGAAAAGCAAAGGGGACCGGATTTTTACAGGCCTGAGGCGCAGTCAGACGTCCCCTCTGGGGTGATGTTATGCTAGGAAGAAAATGGGCCCCCCTTGGCCAGAAATGTGTGGCGCATAGGTGAAGTGTGAATAGGTGGGTTGGTGGGATCCTAGGACTACTCAGTGGTGACATTGACAGTTCTACCTGTTTCGCAATTCCGTTTTTTTTCCAGGTCCATGAAAACATTAGGACTGCAGGCATGGCTGTTGTAGGCACTGGTAGTGAAAGGATTTGTAGCACTAAAGTTATACCTCTAATTCCCCATAACGGCAGTATAATATTATTATTATTATTATTATTAACAACAACATTAATTAAAACAGTGGAGTTTGTCTTAATGGTCTTTTCCCCCTAGATGGACATAAGTATTCATTATAGTGTGTCATTAGTATTAGAAATAGATTTTGCATGTTTGAAAGAAATGTATAGAAACATATTAGAAAAACTATTGATTTGCCACTGCACCGACATGCATGCAGATTCTTTTCTTCCATGAGCCAACACTAGTGTTCCTTAACTAGTGATTTCTGTAAAAGCAACCTTCATACTGTAAATGGTGCATCTTGTAAGTGTCAGAGGATGAAATGCACAGGACTCATACTCGTGAACTTATTTTTTTCCACAACCGAAAGTCTGAGTTGAGAAGTAAGTGTGTCTAAAAATAGTTGTGTTCTTTGGGTTTTGGATTTTGAATGTATCACCTTAATGGCCCGAATGACGTGAGTTTTCCCAGAATGAAACCTCGATTCTTCAATTGTACACAGCTGGATCGTGCTGAGGTTTATTTTTCTAGCATTGTGATCTCTGACACTGATATGTTTGTTTAGTGATGTCATGCTTTTTCGTATCTAGAAGGTTTGTAATGCTAAACAGGATCTGATATCCATCCATCCACTTTCCAAACCGCTTATCCTACCGGGTCGCGGGGGGTCCGGAGCCTATCCCGGAAGCAATGGGCACGAGGCAGGGAACAACCCAACTTAGCAACCCCGATCAGCCTCAGCATGTTTTTGGACTGTGGGGGGAAACCGGAGTACCTGGAGGAAATCGGATCTGATATCAGACTTGTATATTTTTTTATGCAAATTTTGTCAGGGTCATGTGTTTTGACCGATCATACTGCTGTGGTGCAGCCACACACTTTGCATGTTTTCCTGTGGCCCCCACTACCCCTCCCCCCATTCACTGATGTAGTTCTGTCCTTTCATTTTGTTGGTGCTTAGAATGCACCTACATAATGGCCTGTGGGTGTGGCTCTTCTCCTAGGTGCTCTCACCACCAATGGGATTAGTGCTGACACCAGCAGTGAAATCGGCCGTGCCAAAAACTGCCTGAGTCCGGAAGATATTATTGAGAAGTACAAAGAGGCCATCTCCTACTACGGCAAGGTACTGTACTGGACAAGAGCACTTTTACAATAACTGCTGAATGGACTTGTAGGGGCTGGTGTGTGGATCCCATGTTGCAGTTTAACCATTTTTGAGTTTTTGCCATTTAATAGCAACACTTGAGAAAAATAAACAAATAAATGGATGAATTAAATGGATATATCTTCATGTGCACGTACACACACACACACACACACACACACACACACAATGTATGTGACTGTGGCAGTGATTGGTTCAGGCAATGACCCAATAGAGCATATTCTTTTTTTATATGTATATTAAAATGACACATTTTAAAAAGTGGGATGCAATGCACGGAGTGTCCAGTATTTGGCAGCACTGTACTGTGGTGGTGTTCTTGCTTGCACTGAAATCAGTCTGCAACGAGTACACCTTGTAAGGCTTTCATGACGCAGTAGCTGCTCTCAGAAGCAGGACAAATGTTTGCTGTTGCTAGAATGTATTCGTCAAAGTCAGACCCCTTCAAACTCCAGAGCAAAGTGCCACCCTGTCTTCAGACAGCATGGAATGTTTCTGGAGTGTTTACCAGGGTTATTAGTTCATTTTGTTTTTCAGTATTAGTTCAGTTCCTTTTAAACAATGTGGAAGTGTTTTTTTTTATTATTTTTATGTACATTTCTAGTTGTTTAGTTTTTTACTTTCAGTATTAATTATGGCTGCCACTAATGACTTTTTCTATCAATTAATCTATCAACTATTTTGCTGATTTGTTGATTAATCTAAATGATTAATGTTCCTCCAGAAAAACAAATAGTTTCATTTAAGTTAACTTTATTTTGATTGCAACGAACTGTATGTCATTTCAAGGCTTTACGCAATACTATACAGAAATTACTTATGCGTACAATACGGTAAGTCTATTAGTAGTACGCATTATAAAATATTAATGAGAGGCATACTGTGATGTCCAAAAGTTAGTAGTCTGGGTAAAATCAGTGTATCCTTATCCTTAATAAACTCGACGCTGATGAATCAGGGAAGCGATAAGCACTGACATCACAGTGAAGTAAGCGACAGCATAATAACCACAGCGTCTTTTGAAAGAGGAGATATTGTGGTTAAACTAGGCAAAAAGACTGTACTGGTGTGACGGTACTTTTTTCAGATTAAGCTCCTGCACTTTTTTTTACATGCAGTTTTCAATTGTACTTCATGTCATTAATAATTTTTAAAATTTGTGTCCATTTTTGTTTAAGTTCAGTTTACGATGATGACACTGGCCGCAACAAGCCCAATATGCACGAACACACACACTGGCAGCATCAATAAACATAGAACAAGCCCAAATTTTAGCCTAAACATTTTCTCAAACACTTATTCAATGGAAATTCTAAAGTTGGCAGGGATGTAAAGACAAAAGATACGAGAGAACTCACCATGCTAATGGTAATTTAATAAATATGAATAGACTTATTGTGGTTTTGCCTTTTCTAATGCCTGTGTTTCCTGGTCAGGTGCCTGTGCATGGCTGCTGTTGCGTGCTGTGGTAGAAACTTTGCACAGTGTACTAACCACCCTTCAGTTTTGTGACAAATTTGAACCACTCCCATAATTCTGTAGTGATATTAAAAGAAAACATTTTTCATATTGAAGCATTTTAGAAATAGACTAATGTCATAATGTAATAATTTGCGTAATAAAATGCATTTATTAAAAAAACGTTGAGGCGTATTCAGCGTCGTCGTCGTCGACCACGTCGGCTAGCCGTGGCAGCCCTAGTGTTAAATTTAGTTTTAAGTATCATGTTCTGATACTACACTGGAAGTCATTTGCATGCTTTAATCCTGCACCAAAAACGGCTAAGGAAATGTGTGAAACATTTTGTTTTCTTGGTTTCACATTCCCTTCCAAATCCTTTCCCTCTTTCCTGTAATACCATCATGGTTCTTATAGCTATGAAGGGCCTGGTTCATCGATGCTCCCGTTCCCTGATTACAAAATGCAGACGCTTGATGGATTTTGGCACTTTGAAGCCTACCTGGGTGTCCCCAAGAGCAAACCCCAGGGGAGATGTGGTTACAGAGTCAGGAATTACCTAGAAACATGCAGCGCGTTCAGACGATTGTTCTGCAAAACATTGCACCAACATTAATAATGCCAAAAATCAGTAATCTTTCACTCAATACTGAATGTTTGAAAGCTTCCAGTAATAATTTGCAATGCCAGCAGCCCTGTTTTAAACTTGACAATATGTATAGGAATAAGAATAAATAAATATAATTAATAAACTGTTATTTATATTAAACATAAATTTAAAAAAAATCCAATGGTAAACCATTAAACAAAGCTTAGTAAGTGGTTCCCATTCAGCAGTAGTCTTGTACCTTAACAAAAGATCAGCCTAGAGGAGTGGATTTTCATTTACATCGCTACTGCGCAGCACATAGATGTGTGTCTGTGAGATGGGGAAGATGTGCAGAGACGCTCATAGATATGTCTTAATCTCTCCTCTCTGGTTGTTTTATAATTATTTTGGAATTCTTAAGAATTCCTCACCTTTTTTTGTGAGCACTTGTTGCTCCAGCCGAAAATGGCACGCATGGCCTTGCTGAATACGGGAAAACCGCTCATATGACTGCCGAGACCCGACAAGAAACGCACCGGCGCGGTGGACGGCGGCCATTGCTTCCTGCGGGTCACACAGTGTGACGTTAATTGCCACCAACAACCACAGGGCAAATTGAGGAGATAAACATGAAAATGAAGCTGATTTTACATGCAATTTTGTTTAGTTTTATTTCATATTTTGTTAATCGCTGTAGTTTTCAGGTTTTTTTTCCTCCCCAGTTAAAGGAATTATTTTTTCACTTCTAGTCTTTTTTACTCTTAGTTTTCGTTTATCATATGAACATTGGGGTTGTTATACTTATCTTCAGAAAGTGTGCGTGCGTGCGTGCGTGCGTGCGTGCGTGTGTGTGTGTGTGTGTGTGTGTGTGTGTGTGTGTGTGTGTGTGTGCGTGCGTGCGTGTGTGTGTGTGATTAGTCCCGGTGCACTTAACCCATACACACTGCCCTCATTATAGAACCCTTATGCTGCTTCTAACTTTGCTTCATTGACAATTAAAATGCCTACCAATTCATGGCAACTTTGGAGTATTATGCCAGGCAAAAATTAGTGCTGTCCTATTTGTGCTAAGGCAGGTTAAACCAGTCTCTGCCATTCCAAGTGAATTTAGGTTTTAATCAGCCTTAAAAGGTTATGGGTAGCAGGAGACAGCGCTGGCTGGCATTCCGGCCATCTGCTTTTCTCTTCTGCAGTAATGATCTTTAATGATAGTTTATGCTGGTGTAAAATGAAGACTTATTACATATCAAAGAGGTATCCGGTGTATCAGTGAGAGTGACAGCGGTGTGTTTTTCGAGTTTTGTCATATGCAGACACAAATGTCTTCCCGAATAAGCTAACAAATTCTTTTACGGTGCGCAGCTGATTGTATTGTATGTTGTATAGGTATTTTAATTGTTTTTTTTTTTTACTTAATTAATGGCTGTAAATGTTATTTATAAGTGAATGATTGAAAAGAATAATCAAAAACTCATGACACTGTAACAAAATGCAAGCAAATTTTGTTATGCTAATCGTTGTTTAGTATGCATGTCTCATTCGGGGTCTGATCCTTCTAACTAGTTCATGCCATCTCAAATTACACCTTTGGTATGGGGCCAATTTGGACTGTAATTGAGTTTAATTATGAATATACTTGTTATGGGCTTCCGGTCTTGTTGTATAGTTCTTTATAGTCTGCTGATTTTCTATGGAAAGTACATATTAAGGAAGAAAAGCCTTGGGTGTGGGTGGATCATGGTCTCATTCTGTCATTTCTAGTAGTAACTCGTGGATGAAGCTGTTGTGGTTGTGCTTTTTTCTTATAGTACAAGAACGCTGGTGTGATTGAGCTGGAGGCCTGTGTGAAGGCCGTTCGCGTGTTGGCCATCCAAAAACGTGCCATGGAGGCCTCAGAGTTTCTGCAGAATGCCGTGTATATCAACCTGGGACAGGTAGGTTGTCAGCCTGTGACTGATTAAGGCTCTTTAGTTACTGGTGCATCCACGAAAGATGATCCTTCATCGTACGCCAACTTAAATAAACACCAGAACAAATTTATATCCATGATATCCACTCTGGGCCTGTGTCAGAATGAGCCGTTAGAGGGGAAAAAGGCATTTCTTAAACTCCTTTCCTGTTAATAACTTAGCTGCGCAAGTCTGCTGCAAGGGGCAGCTGTGAATAAATGTTGGGCACAGCTGAGTCCAAGAATGTTTCACCGGAATCACATTATCCCCAGGATAAACAACTGACTTGTATTGCGTATAGAAAAATATCTAGCTGCAAGTCTAGGTGGGGCTTGATAAACATTATAGATCTCTTGGAGGGACTACAAAAATGCAGATGGCAGTAAAGGTAATAGGACCATTCAGTACTGGTTGACTGCAGATTCCAGATGACTAATGCCAGATGTGTCATCACTGTGGGTGAGAGATTGTCTGTTCTCCTGCAATAGCAGATATGTTTGGGTACGTGTTACACAACGAGTCCGATTTACGTGCTCCTTAGTGGGGCTCTGTTGGTTACCTGGAAAATGTCAGGCGTGTGGGATCTGGCCACGATTATGTAGAGTGGACTGCTCTCTTTGGTGGGAGGGATGGCGTGTATTGCTTGTTACCACCAGGGAACACTCAGAGGCATAAATCGCTCTGGTCAGAGTAGGTAGCTATAGATATTGTCTGTATGGGGAAAAGGGGAGCATGCTCTATATAGGCAGCCCTTCATGCCAACTTGTGTCACAGCACTGTGGACTTACTTCTCTCCCATACACTGCTAATTAATGATCTGATATTGTGTGCTTGTTGGTTTGATGAGATTGTTTTGGACCAAGTATAGACATTAAATTTCAGGATCAGTGTTTCCCTAAGTTTACAGCTTTGGAGGGGGCAGACGGACGCCTACACAATTCATGGTGTTCATGCGTTTGCTTTAATGGCAGCAGTCAAAAAAACAGTTTTGTCTGCTTTTCAGGTGGTTGACATGACATAGCAAAGGAGAACTGTAAATAAGATAAATAACACGAGGCTTAGTTTGTTTAATAAAAGGACACTGTATAGACCTGTTCTGCATGAAAGGTAACCTTAAATGACTTCTGTTGTGGTCTGGTGCTATATTGAAAATAAAATTAAATAAGATTAACTTGACCTTCAAGGGGTGGGGCGCACACCCTAATATAATGGTAGGGGTAACACTGAAGATTTTTGGGAAACCTCTCTTTGCTTTTAGGACTTCCATATGAAGACCAGCTGTTTGCTTAAGCAAGCACTGCCATGTCTGTGTGTAAATGGTCTGAACTTTATTACTTCACCATAACAGCATATTGTAAGCTGCGGGGAAAAAAATACTGAAAAGGGTGGTATCTCTCCTGTCCTCACACCCTCCAGCTCTCGGAAGAGGAGAAGATTCAGCGCTACAGCATCCTGTCTGAACTCTACGACCTTATTGGCTTCCGCCGAAAGTCGGCTTTCTTCAAACGTGTGGCTGCCATGCAGTGTGTGGCCCCCACCATCGCTGAGCCTGGGTGGAGGGCCTGTTACAAGCTCCTGTTAGAGACCCTGCCTGGGTATAGCCTCTCTCTGGATCCTAAGGACTTTTGCAAAGGTACCCCACCCCACTCCCTCGAGGCTTGGCTGAGAGCGAGCCGTATCTAACTCGGTGCAGTATAAAACAATGGTTCTGCTGTTGCCTATATTAAAAATACTTACAACGTGTGAAACACAACAACAAGTGAGCCACTTAGCTGAATGGATAGTCCTGCAGCTTATGGGTTAATTGGGTGGGCTGACCTTCTACTGGGTAAATGCGTTTCTTCACACCCGGGATGTGGAGTGTGATGATGCTAACACAAAAGTAGATTTAAACCAGTGAAATTCCCAATGCTTGCTTCTATCGCCAGCACACTGGAAGATGATTCAATTTCGTTGTGAATTGTAGTTAGTTTTGATAAGGATTACACTTTGTGAAAACCTTTTCAGTCTAACAAGTACTCAAAGTGGCTGTCTAATAGAAAGTCTGATTTATATGGCGACAGATTTGCCTTCTAAACGTCTGTTTTGAGGTCCTCAGCAAATGCATTTGCCTGCTGTAAGCCTTTCGCCTGTCCTACACGTGTCCTCTTCACATTGAACTCTGGATGCATTTCATTATAAAACAAAGCCAGTGTGCTATGGGTTTCAAAGCATAAGAACACAGAGAGGTCCTCGACCTTTAAACCACCCTAACGGGCACTTCGAGTGCAGAACGAATATCATTGTCAGATTGTAGATTTAGATTTATAACCCTGCTGTTTCTGTGACCGTGCTTCTCCTTCCCTCTCCAATGTGTCACCTTACTGAGGTAGGGGGAAAATATCTGTTCTCTCTAACAAATTTAGGCTGAATAAGGAGGTATTTTTACAATCTACCTGTAGATCAAACATATGTATTTGATTCACTTATCTGGGGTTGTTTTTTTCCCACATTATTTACTTATAAGTTGTTTATTTTTTGGAAAATGACATCTTAAACACATATACAGGGAGAGGGTGAAAATAATAAACATGGACAATGTCACTTTTAGAGCGTAATGTTGAAAGCTAGCGTCGTCTTCAATGTTTAATGCCTTAATGTTTCATGATTGTGTGTTCTTGGCCTCTCAGTCTGCTTTCTGGAGTTGAGGAGTCCTCCCGTCCATAACTTTAATCTCCATGCTTTTTAGTGCTCCGAATAGACCATGGAGCTGGGGGATACTGGAACTTCACACCCCTGGACGACATCTCGTCCTTTGCCAGCTGCCCTTGGCAGGGTCAGCAGTGTCATGCTAGACCTTGGCAGGGAATGAACCTGCTGGGTTATGGAGCCGCCAGGGAAATGTGTCCCGTTTCCTGTTTTTTTGCAGAGTAGCTCATGGCTGGAGCCAGAAACCTGCGGCTTTAAAACTTCTCGAACTCTCTCTGTCTCTTGGTGTTGCCTGTTTCGAAGCCGCCTGTGGTTAAAAATTTATGGAGCCCTGTCCTCTGATGCATGGCTTACACCCTTTTTTTTCCAGACAGATGCAGGTGGGATAAGTTTGTGCTCTGCGTCTCTGCCAGGCTTGCCACGCTGTCTCTCAGGGTACTCGGGGTACTCTCATTCCCCTTTGGGTTAAAGCATACATTGGCTCACATTGTGCAAAAAATGGCACCCATATCAGCTCTGGAGATATGGATGTAGAGGATGGTTGCAACCTGCCAGCATACTTTTCAGCCTTGGTTGAGATTGCACAGTGAAGCTCTGTGCTGCACACAGAGAGACTGTGGGTGTGTCCGATATCGCGCACCTGCGGGCGGGCTTGGGTCCCATCTGTCAGTTTGCTTTAAGAGAATATGCCCTATTGTATTTTCTGGGGAAAATAAAGCCTGAAGATGATTTTACTCCAATCAAGGACACACCAGGGCAGCGCTGTGTGTTCGTGCTCACAGTTGGAGGTGCCTCGATTTGATTCGAACCAGAGCTTTGCACCAGGTCAGCGGAGGAGGAGGGAGAAGTGACAGGACTTGTGAGGTGTAATGGGAGTCTTCACTGGGGCATGCTTCCTGAAGAGTTACTGTCATTGTGGCTCATCTCTCTTTATTGTGGAGTCTTCTCTCAATTCACTAGGTGGCATGTTGGCCCGTTTTCCCTGCCGTTTGCAAGTAAACAAATGCATGTCACTATATATTGGCATGGAGCTGAAAATGGCAAATTCAAACTGTTACAGACCTTTATCCTGCTGTTTTGGGACTAAATCTTGATTTTCATACTGGTTTGACCGACCTAATGATCTGACCTTTTGCTGTGTAGGCTGTGTTGTCTCTAAATTCGCAGGTGGTGTTAGCGGATGGGTTTCCTGGGTTTTGTGCACGAAGGTCCTCGACGTACACGATGGAGTATGGTGGCTCGCTAGATGGCCATCATGTCTGTGATTTTGAGTGGCACAAGCCACCTGGGGGAGGGCTTGCGAGCAGAAGAGGAAAACATGTCTGAGAATGCTGCTCAATGGAGGAGCCAACAGTTTGAGAAATTGAGGAGCAAGTGGGGTTTTAAGTTGTCTTTGGAGCTTTTCCACTCGCCTTTCAGTTACTGACGAGGTTTGTGTGATGTGGGTTTGACTGTCATTGAGCTTGCAGCTTGATATTACAGCGGCACCGAAAATTCACCTTCATACTGTCCGTCTCACTTCTGAGCCCAAAACCTGCCAGCCGGAGTTATTTTGACTAAAGTGTTTTCAGGTGTTTTAAGCTTTAAGGATCATAGGCGGTAAAGTTCAGTTATCGGTTTTATTTGTTGGCTGAACATTCAAGGGCACCACCGTGTCAAGCAGATGACAGCCAACAGCATGTGGATGGTGAGGTATCATTATTAGGCTGCAGAGTTTGAGTGCTGCTTTTTTTCCTTGTTTAAAAACACAAGTCAAAGTGTATGGACTAGGCGGGAGGCAATCACAATTTAGACAATGAATAATGAGTGAATCCATCCATCCATCCATCCATCCATCTATCCATCCATCCATCCATCCATCCCTTCTCGGCTTTCCTAGGCAGTGTTGTGGACACAAGGCAGGGAATAACCTAGGATGAGGTGCCAAAATGGGAATAGATGACTTTGTGGAAGTGAGAGCGACTATTACATTTTTTAGAAAGGAGAGTAAGATCTAAAAGTGTTTCGAAATGAGACACTAACATGCTAGAATTCACATAGGTTGCAGATGTAGGGAGGATGAGAGTTGGGGAGGGACTTGAGATCACAGCGCGATGTGTCTTGCAGATTTTCCCTTTTTCAGTCAAGCAGGAGGTACAGATAGCGCGTTTGGTGTGACCAGCGTGTGACAGGCCGATAGCTGCATGCCGACACCATGCTCCTTTTGTAGGTGCCGTGTTAATTGGACTGCCAGACACCTTTGGTCTTTCCTTAAACAAACGCCAATGGAGACGTTTCCACTGTGCTTCATGGCCCTGAACTGCTGCTCCCTCCACCTGACAGAGGCATCTCGTCGCGGCAGTCAGGTTTCGTTCGCGCTGCTATTTTTAGATGTGCTTAGTGGGCGCGCTTTTGAGTGAGCTCCGAGAGGGATTTGCATTTGCCTTTGAATCGCGCCGCCGCGCATTTCTGAGAGACGGAGAAGCGGTCACGACTGGAGCTGTGCAGCTTACTGCCCTGCTGATGCCTCCAGCCCTTTGTCCATTTCTAAACCAGTGAAGACTTTTGAAGGGTGGAACATGGGGGCTGGTGGGGCAGAACTGAACAGAAGGTAAACGTTTGTTGTTTAGCAAAACCAGTGGACATACTACATGTCAGCCACCATCATTCCATGAAATTGGGTAAACAAGGCAGGATTAGTTATGTGTAATCGCAGTGTATTGCGGGAGCTCAGATTTCTGGTAGACAGTAACTGCAGGCTGTCACATAGGTAAACTTGTTGTCCCTAAAAGGATATGTATATTTTTAAGACCGAGAGAAGCAGCCCGCTAAGTGCTCACTTCAAAGGCCTTTCACACCTGCTGTTGATGCACGGGGCCATAATGTCTGTGCAAAAGCAGAACTTTGAAAGGAATACGTCCTGGCTTTTACTGGCTGCAGACAAGAAGGAGAATGACTTCAAAAGGGGGGCAGAGCTAAAGGATAAACGACTTCACGCTTTTAGAGATTTTAAAAGGCCTTTCGAAACAGGAAGTTCAAAAACGTGAATGTTGCCTTGAGATGAGTCAATTGGCATGAATTCTGTGCTCCCGTCACTTTCCCTGGTGAGTACGCACATGGGCGCTTCTCTGCGGAATGATAATGAATCAGAGTAGAGTGGGTCATCAGCATCCCAATTATCTCATGCTCTTTGCTGTACTTCAGTGATTTTTGGTAACTTTGTGCTGATTTGTTGCCTGTTAGCATGGCAGCTGGTGTGTTTCTGGGTGTGAACTGTGATGATGGAGTTTATGTGGGTAAGTGGGTGGCCAGGGCCTGACCCCGATGCCCTCTTTCACTCTCCGTTTCCCCTCTCTGTCAGGTACCCACCGCGGCTGGGCGGCCGTGCAGATGCGGCTCCTTCACGAGCTGGTGTACGCCTCGCGCCGCATGGGCAACCCCGGCCTGTCCGTACGGCACCTGTCCTTCCTGCTGCAGACCATGCTGGACTTCCTGTCCGACCAAGGTCAGCCTTCCCGCCTGCCGTCTGCCCATCGTTCGCTCGTGGATCCTTCTGTTTGCTGGGGCGAGTGGCTTTGCATTCGGAACCGTGGGAGTAAACACAAACATGCTCTTATGATACCGAATAATTTTTTATATACCCTGCTATTGTGCGATTTGCCGAGAAGACACCTGCCAGGATTCAGAAGGCTTTAGATTTCGTGCTTCACAGTGAGATTTTGGCTGGCAGACTTTCAAAATTCAGTGGATCCCCAGAAACCTGCGAGAAGTTGGTGACTTATACATTGTGTGTGTGTGTGTGTGTGCGTGTGTGTGTGTGCGCGTGCGTGCATGCCAATGACTTATGAGGACCAGTGTGATTCTCCATCCCTACAATCATATGGGGTCCCGCCATTTGAATGTAGCTGGCCGGGAGTTCTTCTGTTGGTTCAGCCCGTCTACTTGCTCCTGTGATGTGACGTTGATGCGCATAGTCCTCCAATGCAGCGATATATTTAATCCCACTAGGCACTGTGGGCTTTCTGATCTGATTTATTTCTTTAATATCCCGCAGAAATCCTCCCTGTCCCTGATAGTCCTCTCATGTCACTGGTGAAGGCGGTAATGATCCATTTACACAAAAAAAAGTATCAAGAATCTGTATTCAGCTGCTTTCTGAGACCAGACGATTGCGTTTGCCAGTCGACGGGATGGTTTAATTTGCATGCTGTCACCTGTCAGTGCTAATAGTCTAAACTCCAGCATTTTCATTGGGCTGTGGTTTATGCGGGTCGAGTTAAATTCATCTTACTCTGCAAGCCAGGTGTGGGGACACCTGTGCAAATTCGGGGGGGGGGGGGGGCGCGCTATATGTAATACACATGCGTGCTCCCACTGCCTTCATAGGGACGCTGACTTTTTGTGTGTATATGTTGTATGTTTGGTTTGTACCTTTGGAGTGGCATGGGCACTGGCTCTGGCTCAAAGCCGCAAGCAGCCCCCTGCCCCAATTTGCCTTGCACAGGGGTAGAAATGCCTGCTCCGACAGCACAAGGCAGCCGGTGAAACCCACTGGAAAGGAGCAAGCTCGCGTTTCCCAAATCTCCTTCCCATCCCCTGGAACACGACCCACGCGCGCTCCCTCGCCTCGCCGCCTGCTAATCCCCTCTCACCAAGCTGACGCTCGACTGTTTGTGTGCACATGTGTCTGCAGATTTTACATGGGCCCCAGAGGATGTTGAATGATATCCTGGATCTCAAGCCCTCAGGGGCTTCTCTGATTCCGGGGAGCATCTTGCCATCAAAGATCTGGTTGCCCGAAGGGTGCACCTTTTCTGCAAGTTGGGGATTCAGCTGGATAACTACTGTGTAGCCTAGCAGTTTGGTTTGTCAGTGACCATTCAAGCAGAAGAGTATAGGTACAGTACAGGTGTCTGATGACATTAGCAAAAGCCATTTGTAACTTGCCATTTGTACCGTAATGGTAGATGGCCCATAGTACCTTGTATTCTTTTATACTTGGAACACCCTAGTGGTTTAACTGAATTTTTGAGTTTAGGGACTGAATCCCTTTTCATTTTTTTTCGCTGTAGTTGTTGAGACGTGTGGCTGTTGAATCTTTATTATTATTATTTTTTCATTAGGTCCTTTAATCATCGCCGAATGTTACTTTTGCTCATGAGAAATATATTAAAGTCTTAAATTCGGGGTATGACATCTCCATACATACAGCCGAGCCCTTCAACTTGCTGCGCGGACATTTAAACAGGACTTACATTTTTTTATATATATAAAAGCAGCCCAGAAGCTTTAAGGAACGGTTTAGCTCCCTGGGAAAAGGGATCGCAGCAACTCATCAGTAGTGCGTCGCCCTTTATTTCCTTTGGGATTTTAAACGTTGAACAAGTGGGGTTAGGGAGGCAGATGTGATACTGAAGTTTTGGGGGGAGGAGTTCTCTCTAGCTTATACCTCTTCACTTAGTAGGACCTGATTGGAGATGTGTATCTCCAAAAATCCATTATTTGGGGTGTAAGAAACTGTTTTTTCATAGGAAGTATTTTACAAAATAAACCTAAAACAAGTGAGGCATCTTTAATCTCCACAAACCTATATTTTACACAGCTGTCAATGAATGGGTTACTGTTTTAAATGGACATATGTGGATTGTCGCCTGTGAGGCAGATACGTCAGTGTCAACAAGTTACAAAGTAATCTGACTTTATATTCACAATTAACACTGATGTTATTCAGTTACCTGAAGTAGCTTTCTGACTATTACTGGCTATAACCTCTTAAATTTATAAAGTAATCCATACAAACACCTGTCACGATTGCAAATGTTAACTAGTTCAAACATAATTACTAGTTAAATGGCTTCATGAAACAGCTTTTCATTGGGCAAATAGATATCAAACACCACCAGTAGACCGATTGAGAAATGGTTTATTCCATCTATAGTAAAAAGTCAAAAGTCATAATTATCAAAAAGCGGTTTCCATCAGAGAGCATCTAATCAGGTCAGTTACAATTCAGAACCTTTGCAGAGTGTAGAACATGGGACATTTTTTGTGTATCCCGAATGTGTTGAATAGATTTATATCTATAATAATATATGTGCGTATAGGGGTGAAAATCGTTGACCCCACGGTGATTCAATTTGGTTGCAATTATTTAGGGAATGATTTGATGCATAGAATATCTTTCATTTCTACCACACTTTGATTCTGTTAATTGATTATTTTGATAACCTGAATGCAGACCCCTTTTAACTTTATTGAGAACTTCACAGTATGGCTGTGGAGACTTAATTACACACTTCTATTGTAATACAAAGAAAGTATCTCAGAACATCCGTCTTTCTAGTTAGTAAACGAGAGAACAAGCAAGTCAAAAAGCAAGCCAAACTGTCAACAGGACAAGCCACTGAACTGTACAGGAAAAGAAGCACATAAAATAAACCCTACCTGATTGGCCACTTTCGCCAAAACAAACCAGTGGTGCACCGATGTTGCAGTTTTGACCGTTTCCGATAATTGATATTTTTTTGTCTAATATTGGAGATGCCAATAAGTGGATGACCTGCTTGCCGAGTTGGCAGGAGGAGGGCGTCGGTGGTGAAGCTTGCTGAGCTTGCTGGCACGAATTAGTGGAATGACATTACATTGTTTTTTATTCTGTGAAAAACAAAAGATTGTTTTGTGGGCCAGATTTAATAATGAATTGGAAACGTCACAGGCTGGTACTATGATACGTGATGAATGAGCTGGTTAAAATACCTCGTCTTCCACTACAGAAAGTGACTGAGTATCCAGTGAAATCATCTTCATTTTTTAGTAGTAATCTTTAGCACTGGTTCTGCTGACTTTGAATATGAATTACATAAGAATTGACAGACAGATGCTGATATTTTGAATTTTAATGAATATTAGCTAATTCTGTTATGTTAATCAGTATATCATGCGTGTCTAATACCTTGTTTCTGGATTGTACAACAAACAATTCTGCTAGGAATTAAAATATGCTTTCTGCCTGGTGATCTCTTCACCACTCGAGTGCAACATGTTTATAATCTATTATTTAATTATCAATCTTTAGTTTTCCACAAAATAAAAAAATATATATTTAACATTATTCCACTAAGAAACTGACAAGTTGTTTTACTGCCGCCACCAGTGATAATAGACAAAATTTGATTGATAACTGATATAAGTTTTCTTGTTATACATAAAGTTTGCATGTGATGGCCTGCACCACTTTTGCTGACTTTACAGCTCCCAAGTTGGAGACTCATCTTTTTGTGGTGCTCTGCTGGAGTCATTTCTTTTTTCTGGCCCAGGGCAAGTTTATTTTGTGGTGGAAATGCCTTGAACCGGCCCCGGATTGGGAAAACCCTGGCATGTTGGTGGTATGGGGTAACATTTATTTTTACTTGGCAAGCTAGTGAGCTAGTGAGAGAGAGAGAGAGAAAGAAAGAGAGAAAGAAAGAGAGAGAGAAAGAAAGAGAGAGAGAAAGAAAGAAAGAACAAATTATGCAGTGAAGTAAAAATGTGATTTATAAACATTGAAAGTGCATGATTCCATTCTGGTGGAACATTCCTGTGATGAGTCAAAGGCAGTCAGGTTAATGTGAAGACTGGAAGCACTGAGCAAATGAATGGCAGCTGGAACACCGGAGCATCTTATCCATGGAGTCCAGACTCTTCAGTCTTGTTTCAGAACTAGCCTTCTCATCTCCTTTGCCTTTATATTACTACCCCGGCAGTGAAGAACATGGCACTGGCTATGATGGAGTGGAACGACGCGTAGAGCATTTTTCTACACACGCTGAGAGAGCTTCGTCTCAAACAAACTGTGTGCACAACTCTTATATACCCCCAATGTTCTGGTGCCATTCAGCCAGCCATTGATGTAGGCTTTAAGGTTCATACGGCACAGTTCCCTTTCCATTTCTCCTTGGATGGTGGACTCGGCACTAGAGAGTTGACTGAGACAGGTGTGATTTTGTGAGGCCCCCCTGCTGGCTTGAGGACGCCTTCGTCACATTTGATAACTCCTCAGCCCTCTTTTGCGTCTTGACTTCACCAGGGCCAACCACCTTGCCAGTTCTTTTTCATCCCTTCCTCACTTTCTTCATGCTATTATTCTTCAGCCTGCATTCAATCCTTCCTTTGTATTCCCTATACTCCTTCATGATCTTTCTCTTCCAATTCCCTTGTATGGACCTGACCTCCTTCCTCCCCCCACTCAGGAAAGTGCTTTTCTCCTTAAGGAATATTTTGATGTTTTTTTTTTTGTATTCCAAGGCTTATTTGACATTATCTGGAAGACTACCAACTGTGTTCTGGGGAATAATAAGTCCAGGCAGAATTTCATTTAGTTAGTGATGCAGTAAGGACACCATCGATGTTCTCACCATACAGCCTACAAAACAAATGCTAGATTCACAGCAAGCAGTTTTGCAGAGCTTGCCATTGTTTCCCATTGTGATATTGGTTGGTGTAGTTGGCTTCTCCAACATTCTCCTTGTGCATCCCCTGAGGTGGTCTTAAACTTCTCAAGATCGCCCTTCTAATAGTTAGCCTCAAATGACAGTGATAAATAAACAAGCATTTTAAAATAGAGTTTTTGTAAGCTTAACGATGACGGAAATGTCAGATGGGAGCAGTGACTAATGGCAAAACACACTTTGAGTGGCTTGGCGTTAACTCAGAGTACTCAGAGCTGCAAGTAACTTGCGTATATGCAAAAAGTAAAATAAAAAATTGTGACAGACTAAGTCACGCAGCTACGGAGCCCCTAAAGGGACATAGGTGATTTATGTATTTTTTTCCTATATCTGGTGCTCACCAATTAGTATCTGGTGCTCACCAATTAGTATCTGGTGCTCACCAGTTAGTATCTGGCGTGCACCAGATACAGGAAAAAAAATATATAAATCACCTATGTCCCTTTAGGCAAGCAAAGACACACAAAGAAGTGATATTTTTTTAACAGAAGAGCCCTACGTGGCATGACTTGTGATTTCCCCTCCCCTCTTGTGCTCAGATAATTCTACATGGATGGAGCTTTAAACAAGCTATTTGCTAGAACTTTGTCCTTCCCGCTTTCAACGTTTCCTTTTGCACCAAACAATGTTCAAACTTCTTGAGGGTGAAGGTAAATTGTGCTCGGAAGGACGTCTCCTTCCTTTGTAGTCCCGATTGCTCTCTTCCACACGGCCCATTGAATACGGCTGCCGTGAGTAATTGTGAGAGGCGGTTGATCATAGTACAAAGGGAGGGGGGTGGGAAAGATCAGATTGGTGTTTCCATGGAACTTCTCTTTTAGAACAGTCCTCACAGACACAGCTGATAAAAGCAGGTGCTAAGCCTCTGGAAGAATTACACTTATTCAAAGGAACATATGCTTTGTGCAATTTACATGGCTGGATAATTTGAGTGACCTTACAGTCCCCCTTGGGGCTTTCATCTGCACGTCCTCTCACGTTAACCTCTACATCGCAGTCCCTGCTAGGTCATCGCCGGCCGCTGTTCTTTTTACATGCGTGGTGGGATGTCTGTCTGTCTGAAAGGGCGTCACAGCATGTCTCTATCCCTGGCATCCTGCCCCCGGTGGTCAGTTTGGGCAGATGCGCGTCGCTCGATCCGTGTCATGCGATCGGCATTGATATTAATGGTCACCTTCTGCCTTCAGAAGTCGTCGTGCTGTTTGGCTGTTTCTGCGAAGCGCAGCCATTGATGTCAGAAGGAACGGTACGGTAGCCAGCGCAGGTACATCGAGCAGCTGGCGGATAGCGTATCTGAGAGGGTCAGGCGGCCGTGGTTGACGGCACCTTCCCTGCTGACGTCTGTGTGGCGTCTCCTGGGCAACGGCGGGGGGGGGGGGGGTGGGCCGCGCAGCCTGCCTGACAGGTCCACGGGCCGGCTCCCACTGTCTGTGGGGCTGTAGCACAGTGCGGCGTTTAGCCTCGAGCCATGACAGCTTCGCTGGCGGGTATTTGAGATGTGTCACTCGCCTGTCACCAGATGACAGCCATCCGTTCCCTTCCTGTTTGTATCTCGTAGACTTACTCATACCTGACCCGTGCTCCTCCTCCATCACTCTGGGCTCTCGTTGTGCTCGTATGCTTGTTGTTTTCTGCTCTTGACTTTCTTAAATGAGGAATTTTGCTTATTGCCGTTTTTGTCCCGTCAGCAGTGTACATCAAGTGGCAGCAGACAGTATATCTTCCCTGACAGGTGTTAGGCCTCGCTAGAGACTGTGCTTACATCCTGCCCCCTTCCATTTTGGTTTATTCTCCCCACCTTGGGGTTAGTTAAATATGCAGAGTTTGAGTTTTTGAGTTTAAACTTGGTTTACAGTAAGACTTTCACTGAATATTGAAACTGCGTTTTTTTTTTTCCATCAAAAAGAAACCCAGTGAGAACGGCTTTGTACTACTACAGAGAAGTAAGGAGCATGTGCTGATGGCAGCATGTTGCTGCACCCATTACATGACAACCCACCTCTGGGATGATACATCAGCACCACATTAGTCTGAGTGGAGAGCCAATCCTGCCACCAACCCCCGAATTTTCCCTGTAAGTTGGAGGACCTGCTTGCAGGGCTGGATGAAGGTTAATGTCATACCCAGAACAAAGCAATTTCAGGTTACGGGTCTTGCTCAAGGGCCCAACAGAGAAGAATCACTCCAGGCCTTCACAGGATTCGAACCAGCAGCAACCTTCTGATTGCTGCCAAAGATTCCTAGCCTCAGAGCCACCACTCCACCCCTGACAACCACCTACTGGCAGATTTCAGATAATCCGTGTGCTAATTCTCCAAATTTCGTATTTTTGACCCAGTAACAGAGTGTGCAGTTCTCTGGCCGAGCAGACTGCAGAATGGCACGAGGGGGTTGAATGCAGGAACATTAAATGCTTTAATGGAGTCAGGATCATTCCCTTGACAACTGTCAGCCTTCAAATGTGAGTAAGTGTGAGTCGCTCCGAAGCATGAAGGTACTTTAAGTGGGATATCGTGCATATATGGTATGTCCTGTCAGTCGTTCTCATCATTTTGGTAGGTTGCTTAGCAGGTCTATACCTTTTCTTTTCCTCACTTATATTTTTGTGGCTACGATGCTAATGCTATCCAGTAGATGCCTCTCTTTCGGGAGTGGAAGTGAACAAGCTTTTTTTGGGGATCAGCTGGAAAGTAGGGCAGGAGATACACGAAAGGACTCAGGACCTCGGACCTGATGGGCTGACTAGCTCCTTGAATGGTTTTATGTTTGGTTGTGCAGCATGCTCTCACCGGGAGGTGACATCATGTTTGCTTTAACATCTACGTGCAGCTTTAACCAACGGCGCTCAATATTACATTAACTATTATATTAATATTATATTACCCTATATACATTAACAGGAATCTGCCTTTCCCAAAGTGGTTTGTGGAGTATTCATGCCCTGTGGTGTGACCGGTAATTAGGAGTAGATATTGACATGCCTTCCGTGGTACGACTAGGCTTGTGTGATGATCAGTGATGCCGTCCCTCTGCACGCAGCAGTAGCAGAGTATTCCATAAGGTTCTGTCAGTGTAATGTAAAGTTCTGACTTTGCTGGAGGATCCACAATGTGCGACCAATGGAAACGGCTCTCAGAGCCCCCAGCAGTCTTTTACATCTTCTCTGGCTGCTGCTCTTCAGGATTTTCACTGCAGTGGTGTGTTTCACTCCAGCATGTTGTCTGGATGACTTTGAGGTGCTTCCAAGCATTTGCTATATTTGTTTTAGATTGTCTCTTGCTGATACTGCATTTCTGAAACGTAATGTGATTTCCAACGGGGTATTTTAGCGAGCTTGTCCACACCACTCTATGGTTACACTGCAGCATGGTCACTCCTAAGATCCAATATGCATTAAATTGCTCAACCTTCGAAGGGTGTGGTTGAGAAGCAACACCAATAAGTCTGTCTGTTTTTGTACGGATTTATGGGTTTTCTACTACGAATCTCAGTATGAATTCAAATTATATCCAATCAGAACAGAATCCGATTTATCGTGTGAAAGAGGAATAACTTTAAAAGGGATTGTTGAGTCGGAGCATGATGGGTCACAACCGGCTGACAGCAGGTGTGAATGAAGAAGAGGATTTTTTGGAAGATCATGGAGGTAGCTGGTGAGCTGCAGAAAGAATGGAAAATGTGTCTGGAACAGATTTAGTATCTGCAGTTCTATGTTGTTCTATGACTGTTCTTTCAAGGTTCGGTTTATTTTATTGCTCTGTCGCTTGCAATATCCATATGAAATAAAACACACTGACTTTGTGTGCTCCAGATATTCCTGCTGATAGTCCTGGCAGGTATTAACACACTATATCTGTAGTCTGTCTCCTGCAGTAACTGGACACTGATTCCTGTGAGCTCACATAGGATTCCTCCAATTGCTCCAGTTTCTTGTTGCAGCCCCAAAGCATGTGATTTAAATCTGTAAATAGCGTGTGATATTGTGCATGAGTGCGACCCTGTGCCCCACTATGGTATTCATCCCCCCCCATTCGTCTTCCAACTTCATATTCGCTTGTAGAGTGGATGCATTACAGTTTATCTTCCTAGCCATGGCTGTAAATGAGAGAATAGGAGTTACCTGTTTCTATAGCAACTGTGAGTGTTTCTGTCTAGGCAGCCAGCTTTTGTAGATTTCAATAATTGTGTGTCTGTCAGCTAAGCAGGGTGTGGTTGTGTGTGTGTGTGTGTGTGTGTGTGTGTGTGTGTCCATGTCCTGAAGGTCATTGGATCGTTCTGTGGCCGACAGAGCAATTTTATGGCTGTTAGGCCCTTGTGCAAGGTTGTCACCCCTACAAACTGCCCCCGGGCACTTGAAAAATGGCTGACCCTATACCGCAGCCCCCGGCTTTGCTCCTATTCCTATGTACATGTGCTTGTTCAAATGGCAAACAATGCATTTGCACAACATTATTTTAGGTTTTCCCCCAACTTTTGCATGGCATGGCATGGCATTAAAAATTTTTTAAAAAATCAGCAGATGGCCACTCTTAACCAGTGTACGCTAGAGAATGCTTGCTTTTTTTAATTGTGTAGGGAAAGTCTCAGAATATTATTGATGTTTCACGGCATTTCACGTGGAGTTTGGGGACTTTGTTTGTTATCTCATGAACAGACCGGTGTCTGCGTTTTAGTCATCTCTCCAGCTCAGCTGTGCTGTTCTCAAGTAGCCAGAGCCATGCCCGCAGATAGGCAGTAACCAGTGAGAATGGATGCCAGACGTCGGCATGCGGTGGATCTCAGGGAAACTTTCCAGGATGTATTTGTCATGCGAGGCATCAGGCGGGACCGGCGCGACGACACGGGGCTGCCGTAAAGGTTTCATTGGCAAACCGTTAAAATCTCGGCGGCGGTCCCCAAGGCCATGCTGCAATAGAAAGGCACGCCCAGTGATCTACAGGCGCGGGGTAATTTGCCTCGTTAAATTTGTATTACACACTATAGATTAACCTTCCTGAGCGTAAGTGCCACTTAAGAGTACGAAGGGAAATGTGCGGCAGTAAAATGCCCTGGTTTGATCAGTGAGGACGACGCCGTGTCCTGGTGGTCACAACCTGTCCAGGGACACTCTTGCTCACGTCCCTCCCCACTGCAGCAGGAGGGGCCTCTTTTTCTTCTTTTTTTTCCCCCCACAATACCTTTATTTGAATTTTCGCAGTGATAAAAGATACATCCTTAGACGTTCCTGCGATATGTCACGTAACAAAGATTCGTTGCCTTATTGCAATTACAGCAAAACAAAATCACATACAGAACATCAACTAACATGCTTCTCCTGCTTTTTAAATTGTTGCATCCTATTAAATAATATATAGAAGAAATTATGGGTTTTTGGGAGAAGAAAAAAATATAAATAAATAAATACATAAATAAAACGATTAATAATAATCACAGTCCCGGGAACTGCAGAACCCATATCAATCTGTAATTGAATTAGTTGTCTGTCAAATTCAATTCCTCGACATATTTAATAAAGGGCCTTCATATACGTTCAAATATATGCTGCTTAGCCTTCAATATGTACGTTATCCTTTCTAATGGTAGGCTTGTCATCGTCTGTCTCAACCATTGAGTGATATTTGGTTTATGAATCCTTTTCCATAATAACGCAATACATTTCTTGGCATTCGGCAAGCTGAGGTCTACAGGAGGGCCCTCTTTGACGATTGCCCTTTTTGCACCCTCCCAGAGAAAAAGGAGGTCACCCAGAGCCTGGAGAACTACACCTCCAAGTGCCCTGGGGGAATGGAGGTCATCGCCCTGCCTGACGGGCTAAAGCTGCCGCCTGTGCCATTCACCAAGCTGCCCATCGTCAAGTGAGTTTGGGGGCCCTGCCCTGCCTTTGCCCCCCCCCTACCATTTAAATCTTGCTGTGGTAGCTGAATTTACAGCGGAATGCAGCATTGCTGTCGCAGCTGCGCGTGCGAATGTGGCTGCGTCGCTCTCCCGCCTTTTGTTTTAAGCCTGTTTCCCTAGAGAAACGGTGCTTTTTCATTTTTTGTTTACCGTCTGCTCTGCCTGGATTTAGAGCTGCAGCGCGGCTGCTTTTAGGTTAAATAAATGCTGCGTTCTGTGATCTCAGCTTTCGTTGCGGTGAGGCGGCGCTTCCAGCTGTGTTTTTTACTCCCAGATAAAATGAATTTAACACAAACAGAAGTTTAATCTAAAGATCCTGCCAGAGAGAGGCAGCCAGTCGATAAACACCTTTTCAGAAGCACACTCTCTCACCGTCTGACTGCATTTACTCAGTGATGTTTTTCTCAATTATTCAGGAAAATCTTGTAATTTATGGGTTGATCTCTCTTGTTTTTTTTTTCCTTTCAAATATATGTTCAGCTAGATTCTTTAATTTATCATAAGTTGGTTTAGTAATTAGAGTTTTTCCTCATGAGCCTGGGAGGCTCTAATTTATTATGGATATGATGTTAAAGCACTCTGGATGAGGAAATTAATCAAATGCTTTTGAAATATTAAATCATCATGAGATTTTTTATTTGAATGGTTCGATTTTGGTCTGTGTTGATTTGGAATTGTTCTATCCGTCACTTCAGTTGGATTTTGCCTGCTCTTCAGGCAGGACTATGAATGTATGATTCGTCACGAGGAAAAGGTCCAAGCTGGAACTTTCTTCTGCTCACTCTGTGTCCGCTGTGTGTCCCTGGGCTCTTCCCCCGAGGCAGGAAAGCGTGTAGCCAAAGTGTGTGTGTATTTGTGCCCGTGGAGGATGTATCCCCTCCACACCGAATCTGCTTGCAGGCATTACTCTGCTCCCCATGGAATTCATGTCATCAGCGTCCCTCCTTTCCGTAACCCGTCCTCTGTCATGGACAGGAGGCCTGGGATTTGACGGACGGCAGGCCGGCCGGGGTGTCCCGTCTGGGCTGTGATCGGCGGGCTTCATTCCAGGTCCTCTCTACGTCTCCCCATCCAGGTCAGTGAAGCTGCTGAACCTGCCAGTCAGCCTGCGCCCCCGCAAGCTGAAGGGCCTCCTGGGACAGAACATGGCCACCAAAAGCCCCTTTATTTACTCCCCGATCATCATGCACAACCGCGGCGAGGAGCGCTGCAAAAAGATCGGTGAGCACCGACCCCGTGGGTATCGCCTTGAAGTTTGGGCGTCGAGGGACACCGTACTTCCTGGAAACTTCGGCATGCTGACTTGCTAAATAACCTTAGGCTATTGAATCCTCCTTTACTACACTTCAGAAAGTGGTGGTTCCCTCAGAGCATTTTGAGTAATATGTACAATAAATGTTAAGATGCTGCTCACTCTTGGACAATGCTGAAAGTACAGTAAAACTAATTACATGATTTCTTATTCATAAAACATGGCAGGGTTAATGCTTTATAAGTAACTGATAAATGGTAGATGTTTTAGAGAATCGGTATCGTGTAGCTTTTCAGCATCCATGGGTGTTTTTGACCTGGAGAGTAAAATTCTGGGGTGAGGTGGGGTTGAGGTTATTCATGTTTGCATGCAGTTTTTAATTAGCTGAAGATTCCTTCATAGGAATACAGCAAAATGTGAAACGTGCTAACTGTCCTTAGAAGTGGATTATAGCATTCGACACCTGCATGTATGAAGCTTGACATTGGTGAAATGCGGGGGGGGCGTGACACATTTAATCTTTTTCGGCGCCGGCGCATGTTCAATGCCACTGAAGATGCGATATAAGTTTTTTTTTCCTGATCGACTCAGGCAGGGTAAATAGAACACAGAAGGAGGACTCACTCATTCTATGACCAGCAAGTAATTTGATTCGTTATGCATTCTTATAGCTGAGGTAAATAATTTGCCTCAGTTATTAGAATCTGTGTGTGTGTGTGTGAGTGTGTATTTCCCCCCCCCCCCCCAACTTGCTTACCAAATTCTTATATGGACCTCCATCGGGTCCTTGCTAACCTGTCACCTTCACCCGATGCATGCAGCTTATTCTCTGCTGGAAGCAAGAAGGGCAAGAAAGCAGCAGTAAATCGGACTGCGAGGGGAGGAGGCTGAAACCTTCTGAAGTCATTATATGTTAATCCGAGGCTGTTTGTTTGGCAGAGGCCCCCACGGAGGGGCACCTTAATTAAGAAGGCACGTTGTTGCTCCCCTCCCTTCCGGACCAATGTGTTCTGCTCGTGATTTCCCAGGATGCTCTGGCCATGGGGGTTGACATGCAGGATGCAGGCAGGCATTGAGCCAAGGGTTTGGGGAAGTGAGTCACGCAGCCTGGCATGCTTTTCGTTAATGAAAAAGTCATCCTGTATAGCCGGCGCTTGTGGTAAGCAGAGAAGGATGCAGGCCTCCCATGCCCAGCCGCAGTGGCTCCCATGCCCAGCCGCAGTGGCTCCCATGCCCAGCCGCAGTGGCTCCCATGCCCAGCCGCAGTGGCTCCCATGCCCAGCCGCAGTGCCT
>JABFDZ020000050.1:19782787-19803871 GCA_019775955.2 Pollimyrus isidori
GCTGTGCTCTGCCGTCACGCCGCTGTGCTCTGCCGTCACGCCCTTTGGGATGTCCCATCTTCATACGTGCCGAGGCCTGCAATGCAGTAGATGTTCGTCGCGTTGACCTCCTGCCGCTTGTTTAAATTGCCGCCATGGAAAAGGGACGGTTTTAATTAATGACCGTCGCATGCTTTTGGGCTGTGTAGTAAGGCTCGACGTTGGATCCATTTGAAGCCGATTCTGGAAAGTATGTGCAAGGCAACCTCTGAGTTTCACATCTAATTGGGCTAGACCATGATGGCCTGGGGAGCCAATCATTTCAGCTACATCACATCACTCACATCTATTTTATCAACAGCCCTGTGGCTTGAAACACAATTTTAAATTACCTTTTGGTTGCATTAACACAATTCACTGTTTACTTTCAGATAATGTTGGTTATTACAGGTGCTCCTGTACGATGTAGCAGCATCTCTTCCTTATACTTGTCAGAGTTTCGAGAGGCAACATTTTGGTGCTGATCCATGTCAGTCAATTGTCTTTCCCTGCTTGTTTGCCATTGGAAAATTCACAGAAAATTGTTTCAATTGTCAAGAATCTTTATCCTGGCTGGTGCTTAATACGAAATTTGGCTTATCTTGTATATTAACAATTTTTTTTTTCTCAACAACTCGGTAAAAATTTTGAGCAGCTGAGAAACACTGGCATGTCTTACGGAATTCAGAATTGGTACAAAAAGTACGAGGGATTTATTTTGGTGCTGGGGGTGGCACGAAGTTTACAAGTAAGCATACAATCAGGACAAAAGTATAAAAAATAACAGAATAAAACTAGAATAGGATATGGAACGCATCATTCCTTGTCATATTTTATGCAACGTCGTCTTACTTTGAAAGGTCTGCGTTTGATGTTGGCTGTTTACTGAAGTGCCCCAGCTCACAGTGATGGATTGTCACTCACCTTCCTTCTTTCATCCGATTTCTGAAGTTCACTTCGCATGTGGCAGAAAGTTTGGGGGCCGACTGTTCCAAGAAAACCCTAATGAGAAGTCGCTCTTTGCTTTAACGTCCGGGGTTTAATCGCTCTGGAAATGTTATTGTCGCCGAGTTCCAGTGATTTGCACGAACGCGTCGTCTAAGCGAGAGGTGAGAGGTGCTCTGACTTCTGCTGCCGAGGTGGGTGGCAGCGGTGCCGCATCCTCAGGGTGTCGTGCTCTGTCCGTCTGCAGGTCGGCGAACAGCCGCCACTCCTCCTCGGGAGACGAGCCGTCCAGCAGCGTGTCCGCGCAGCTCTTCAATGGGGAGAGCCAGCAGCTGCTGGTCACTCTGGAGAACATCGGCACCGAGCCCTTGGAGACCCTAGAAGTCACTTCAAAGATGGCCAACACCAAAGGTAGGTGGTTCATTCCGCCTGCGGTGACGTACCAGCCGGCGCCATATAAACAAAAGGAGCATTGAGAGCATGTTAGCAACAGTCCTATATTTAGCTTCTTTGACAACAGACGCCCACTGAGTGTTGTTCATATGTCTGCATATTACCGTGGTGTTTATTATGCTGAGAGATGCAAAGACATTAAGACACAAGCTTATCCCAGTTTTCTTAGTGAAAAGCTCGCCAAGTGAGGTCACACTTGTCCTATTTCCTGAAAGTTTTACGGAAAACAGCAGCATTAAAACGGCGTGTTAAATTTGGTGATGATAAGATGACAGACAAACACTGGCGATAATCTCGCAGCTCATAAAGCAGTGTGTTCACAGGTGCTTTTAGGAAACGGCTCTCATATATTCCGGTTACTTAATTACACATTTATGAAGAAAGACATGTCAGTGTGTTGATACCGCGAAGTCCAACCTTGGGGCATAAAGCTGAGAGTCCGAAAGACTGAAGCTGTGGAGCAGAACTGTAAGGACGGAGCCAGCAGTCGGGAGCAAGATTAGCTGCCCCCTACGACCAGGACCGAGAGTCACTTTTGCCGCCCACTGAGCGCTTCTCATTCTAGCTGGCAAAACAGGGAGAGCCTGGCAAGCAACAGAGTGAGTGCGCGTCCCACGGGGATGCTTGTGCATGGCCAGCAATCAGGGGGTGAGATGGGAAGTCACTCCCTGGGCAGCCCCACACACAGCCACCCCGGGGGCTCTCCAGTGACATGCCACCCTCTCCATTATGTTTACAGAAGCAAGAAAAATTCCTTGTAGAGTATCTGTCTGTTGATTCGGGCGTCTATACAGAGGCACTTTGACCGAGCGTCATATTGCCAGGTCTGTTCTTGTTTTCGGGCACATAGGAACTCCACCTCCTGAGTTATTTGGGTGCCCACACAGAATTAAGGGAATGCACACCTTCCCCTTTCCAAGTTGCCAAGGTAACGGCCTGGAATGAGGACCGTTGCCACGGTACAGCGCTGATAGGAGTGGTACGATGACCGTCAGACCCTGCATGGCCATTTATGGGTTCAGTGTATAAGAATTCAGGTACTTTCTTTATGGGCTTAGCTGTTTGTGTTTATGTTGACATTCGCCGGTAGATGGTAGTTAGATTTATTTCTAATCAGTTTGTTATTTCAGGAAAAGTCACTTTAATAAAGGCATTCTGCAGATATATGGGCAAATTTTGAAATTCTGACAGTGTCCGACATTAGTAGGCAGCAGAGAGCTGCGCAGCATGTGAGGTTTTGGGGGGATTGTGCCTTTAGGACTGTCGTTCTGCTAATGAGCTTTAAAGAAGCCTTTACTTGTACATTTATTTAGTGCTTTTCAAGCTTGCATTTGACTCTATGCCCCTTAGCTTTCGCTTGCCTTAAATGAACTCCGGATTGTCTTGCTATGAGTTGCCATACTGAAGATCCAAGGTGTTGAACACCAGTGGTGTTTCACCGTTAGAAGTGAAGGCCGTATCCTCTATAGAACGATGAATTCAGGCTTTTGTTGTGCTTTGAATGACGTGGAGGCCAGGGCGGCGCTCTGTTAATCTGTGTCTGCCCTGCGCTTGATTACAGGTGACTGCAGACAGATGAAACATTAAAAGATGTTTGCTGGGGAGGCCCTCAGTATTAACGATCATATCATGCCAGTTTCCTTGGAAACGGGCATGAACCATAATTGTAAATGGGATACGAGGTTTATTTTTAGCTCTCTGACTTTGACTGCAATGGCCCTTTGAGGAGGCAGCCACGGCTCGATGGGTTTGGCGTGGGGGCTCGACGGGGGCTCCGTCAGTGCAGGGGGTCCACGGCAGAGACATTACCACTGTCGTTTTCACATGAAAGAAAACTTTGTAAGATGCTCATTTTACATAAAGACAGTGATACTGTTGGTCTGCTTTTGAATAAAAACATATCTCCCTTTAACAGTCCTCTGCCATGCGTCGTTGGTACAAAACATACGCTGGGAATCCCGTGCTGTGTTCTCAGAGTAGAGTGCTGGGCGTGTGTGAACCCATGCAGGATGGTGGATCAGGGCGGCTCCTCAGAGGAACATACTGTGCTTTAGTGCGCCCTGGCAGATGATGGAGTAGTTTTGCCTTTTATTTTTCCTCAGCTGTCTGTGTCCCTTGATTTAATTGAAGAGGCCCCGTCTCTGTTCACGGGCAAGGGTTTAATTATATGTGTGATAGCAGTGGGTTTCACCATAGCCGCTCTCAGAGGGATCTCTCGGAGTAATGATCGGCCAGGTGAGGACACTTGGTAGGTGGGCGTGCTGCCGCCGAACTGGGCCGCCACGCGGAGAAAGGCGCGTAAAGCGCTTAAGTGCTCAGCGGCAGGGTCCAGTCAGCGGCTCCCGGGAGTCACTAAAGCATGGGTCACTCACAGCAGACAATAGCTGGCTGTCTTTGTAATTCCTGTTATTTCTCTGCAACGGGGGAGACGAGCGGCACGTGCTGACGTTAGCATCATGCGCTTACATCACATTTCGAAGTGATCTGGTTTTACACGTCTCTGCTGCCCGTTATTTGCTGGGGGTGTTCAGTTTAGGGTTCTGGCACGTGGGGGGGGGGCCTGTGAGCCGGCAGGTCAAGCTCTCGCCTTCCGTGTCACTTACTCCCGTGACGTCATTTGCCGCCTGCTCGCGTTTGGATAGCCTGGCCGCAGCGTCGCTCTCCGAGCTTACGGAAGCCCATTCACCCAGTAGAAGCATCATCCATCACAGACGTAGCCGTGCATGTTCCTGTCAGCGCCTTGGCTTATGGGAACCGCTCCTGCGTCGTACTGTATGATCACCGGGTGTCTGTGTGATGGGATCCAGCGACCGGCCTGCAGTCTTGTTACGGTGATGAATAAAAGCACTTTGGGCCGTGATGGAAATCCCCCATAAATAATAGCATCGGCTTCACATTTTAGCATATTCACGATGTCACGGCTCAGCACAGGCCAGTAGCGCAGCGCCAATCCTAGGTGGACATCTTGGGATGCCATAAATTTGTCATACCGGTCATTATGCGTGACATTTTGAATAAATAACGGGTGAGAAATGTAGTGTTTTTTCATGCCTATGGCTGTGCCCTGTGCTCCATGCAGCAGCGATATGCCTGAGGCTGCACTGCGGAGTACACTGAGAGTCTTCTCTATCACAGTTTGTCCGGATGAGCTCAACATCAGGACACCGCGTGTTCATCCAAGAAGTTCAGGGAGAGATGAGTGCCGACAGGATTTCTGATTAGGAAAGTGTTTTTTTGTCAATCAGAAAAGATTATGATGTGAGCCTTTATGCTCGTCAGATGTGCTTAGGTGAGAACCTCCAGCTTCTGGCTCCTTTGCTGCCACTGAGTGTGGGGCGGCGCCTTTAAAGGAGTGACGTCACCTGACTGTTGCTTAGGCCGGCGAGCAGCTGGCAGAATACTGAAGACTGCACTGCACTGACTGATATAACTGTCTGATATAAACAGTTCTTAAAATGGGGGCATTTATACTGCAAAAGTTGTGTCGAATGTACGGTTAGGTTACATTTGGCACAGCGGGTAGCTTTGTTGCCTCAAACATTCTGGATTAGGGCCTCAAATCTGGCTTTGGCTTAGTGTGTGGAACTTCACCTCTCAGTCCATAGATTAGCAGTTAGGCTAGCACATCGTTGACTTGCCTGAGTGTGTGTGTGCACCCTGTCACGGCTGGCATACTATCCATGGAATCCCCCAGCCTGGTGGCCTGTGCTGTCTGGGGCAGCCTCCAAGCTCACTGTGACCCTGACCACCATAATGGCTTTGAGGGTGGAGAGATGTTTCATGTATCGTAACGTTACTTCCCTCGATGTCTGCCGCAGTGCATTTTATCTTGGATGTTTTTGGAGAAGCTTTCATAGATGCCGTGTGCCTCCATCATTATCCGTGGGGACTGTCGCCCACGCAGGCAGCTCCTTCGGGGAGGAGCGTGGGGTAATGTGGCAGGAGGCGGGGCTCCCCTCCTTTCCTCTTCCAGTGTACCACTTGTGCCTTTCATGCATCATCAGCTGGCTTCTGCTCTCCTTCTGCAGACCCCGCCCTGCTGTGGTCTGTCTGAGGAGGGGGAGACGAGGTTTTATAATACAGCGTGCAGCGGACCAGGCACTGTGTCCCTGGGCATGTGGCTGGCTGTGCGGCATGTGTCTCTGCCTTTGTTTCATCTGTCACAGTGAGAGTGTCAGTCCCAGAGCTACAACGGCCGCGTATCGCTGTTGTTTGACTGTGCTGTCACGCCGCCTCCCCCTTCACAGCCTCCCTACCGCTTTCCACGCTCCCTGCGTTGAGTTTTCTTATTTTTTTTTGTATTCCTGATCCAGCTGTCTGCAGGGCCTCCCGGCAGAGGGCAAATTGAGAGGAGCTTGCCGAATTCGACCGCAGAGAAAGTTAACCTGCCGCGTGAAATGTCTACCCCATGTTGTGGCTGATAATTAGCACACATAGCTGCCCAAAGGAATGAGAGATCGCTCAGACAGTTAGGGGGGAAAATATTGTAGCGCAAACACAAACCGCCATGCCTAACTCTGAAACGGTGTGATGGGGTACAGTGTTATCTGAATTTGTCTATAACCTTTCGAGTCTCACGTTTTAATTCATCCATCCCATTCAGTAATCCAGTACTGGGTTGCAGTGAGCCTAGAACCTAATCAAGAAGTGCGGGCGAAAGCCCTGTGTGGGATTCTAGCCCAGTCGTTTGCCGTTTGGTTCAGTGTGCACTTCCTTTTGGCTGGACACACTGGGCGCTCCTAGCATCTTAAATGAGGAAAAGTGTCCAGTGCGTAAACCTCTTCTCAGAGTACTTAATTTGTGTTTACTTCAGTGTTTTACTGTGCATGGCCTTTGTGTAACCAAGCCTGCGTGCTGAGGCCCGTGTCATACGGCACGTCCGTGCTCCAATCCTGTAATTAAAATTGAGCTTGGCTCTTCCCTACCAGAGGAAAAGCAGCAGATATTTCGGTCGTTCTGGAGAAAGGTCATCCGAGGTTGTGGAGTGAGCAGGTGCTTAAGCCGCCCCTTTAGAGCGCTGGGCCCGGCGAGCGCATGTTAGAGTCTCCGTCGGAGCGGCGTCCCCTCGGAACCGCCTGTAGTTTACAAGTTGTCCCGGCAACTCGGGCTGAGGCTCGTGAGGACGGGTGTTCGTGCGGCACCCCCTTCCCGCATCCCGCCTCCACTGCCGAAAGGGATTAATCGCCGTTCTCCATAAAGGGGTGTCTGTGGAAAAGCAAACACCGCGCCGCTGCCATGTGAGCAGCGTTACTGAGGGAACCGGCCGCGGACCTGCCTGCTTGGGCCAGGTGCAGTTCCTTTGTTAGTCAACAGAGGGCAGTCCTGTCAACTCCAACAGTCTATGAAACCACAGGATCAGTCTTTTCCCAAGATTAAAAGGATTTTGTTTTTATAAATAAGTATAGAAATACGGTGCATATTCCATTGTATGTGAATGACAGGTAAATTGGTTTTCATTCAGCCGACAGATGGCAATTATGTGCCCCCATCCCATGCCACACTTCTTTTTGTCCTCATAGAAAATCTGCGACCTCTGTATAAGCCCACCCACCCCATTATATCTTCCTATCAGAGTCTACAGGGGAGGAACATATGGCCAGTCGGTGTCACTGTGCCCCTGTACGCCACTTCGGCCGGATGTCACAGTTGCCGTGTCTACGGGAATAGCTGCACAATTTTTTTTCCCCCAGATTATTGCTGCGTTTGACACTACTGCAGATTCAAGTGCACTGCGTCTGCATGCCTGCATGTGTGATGGCCTTCGTGAAACATGCATTATGCTCTCCCTTAGATTTACTTTTAGCATTTTATGTAATTCCATCATTAAACTTGGAAAATTAGCCTCATTTAACAATCAGTGATATTTATAAAAGTGCGTAAAACACTGACTCTCGATGTGGATCTGGTGTGACTTATTCCTGCCACTCGTTCAGGTGGTTATTGGTCAATTTGTGACCCACCTAAAAGGTTGTGTTTGAGTGGCACAGCTGCGTCACTGTGCACTATACAGTCATGGCATTATACTTTACCTTACTGCAAAATGGTGTTTTAAGGTGCCTCCCATACCTCATTATGCGCTGCTGTCAATTCCGAACTGATGGGATGACACTCGGCCAGTGCCGATGCCCAAATGATTATACTTTTGAGTGTATGGGGACTTCCTCAGGGCTCTGCCCGCAGGCACCCTGCTCCCGTGTACATGTGTGTACCTGCATGGCAGCTGGCTACTCTGGAACGGTGCATCCGCGAGGACGCAGATTAGCTCAGCGCTGGTGTGTGTGTGTGTGTGTGTGTGTGTGTGTGTGTGTGTGTGTGTGTGTGTGTGTGTGTGTGTGTGTGTGTGCGTGCAACGTCTTTAGGGGCGGCAGGTGGAAGTTGCACAGTTGCACAAAAGGCCTTCAGCTTGGTTCCTGATTGCCTTGGAGCCTTCGGGTGCTTCTCGTGGGAAAGGGCGAGAAGGTGAGGCATCCACGTCAAGATCTCGCTTTTGTGTTTCTGACGCTCAGCAAAGTGAGGGGGCTCACATAGCCTCCCAACGAGGGAATGGGGGGGCCGTGCCGTGCCTCGCCGCTCTCCAAGGCTTGTTAGAATCCTGTTTTTCTGATTTATTTTTTTTTCTTTTCTCTCCGCTTTTCCTAACTTTCACTTTTCAAGTGGCTTTTGGTGCCAGTAATGTTTCCTGCCAAGTACGGCACACAGGCCCCATCGCCCGCTTTTGATCTGCTGTGCGATTATGGCCCGGAAGTTGGACATGGTGCCGCTTCTTAACCACTGCTTAACAAGGGCCTCTTGTTTCATTAGGCCGCCCTGTCGTGGTTAGTCAGCCGCGCCGCTGTTATATGTCATCGCTCTCGAGGTGCGTGAGGATTTGGGACAGTACCCAGCTTGGCAAGGGGAGAGCCACCTCTCTTACCACTCTTGGTTGTGGCTACGATGCTGAATGTTCGTGGTTCTGGCAGTGCCTACGTTCACTTGGACTTGCTGCTGTAGTTTGTGGGGGTGGAGATAAATAGTCTGTGAGTGACAGCCCTGTCTGTTTCCACCCAGATCCCATCAGATGGATCAGTCTTAACTTGCTTTCTGTCGAGCATCAGCCACCTGCAAAATACCATTGAGCCACGCCTTAAAGAGAACTGAGAAAATGGGTCCTGCATAAAGAGAACAGCCTTTGTTTTTGCCTAAAGAACTGCTTTTGTTAACCAGTCATTTATAAATGGGAGGCATTGTGTGTGTGTGTGTGTAGGTTAGACTATCAAGGGAGATACTGACAGCAGAAATACAGCTTTGTGAAATGGCGTGCAACACCAAGAGCGGTTTACTGGGTCTGTATTAATACCCTGGGGACTCCTGCAATTATAATATTTACCCCCCAAAACTGCACGTTATGATTTTGGGGATGAAATAAATCACATAAACCTTGGATGTCAGCAGAACCTTAAAGGGACAGACTGACATATGGACTATTCCTGCATCTGTGCCGATGACTCATTATCAGGTAGTTGATGGCGAACGTCCGCCATCTTCGCCAGTTTGCTCAGACTGTCACAGACTGCTCAATCATGGTCTGCAGATTCCAAGAGGATTCATGACATAACTTTGATCAGGTTTTTCAACGACGTTCATTTCCTTAATCTAAAGCCTCGCTGCTGTCGAGCTTTAGATAATTGTGCTTTGGAGAAATATTAATTTCCCACAGAGTTTTAGGGCTTCTGTGGGCTACTTCTGTAGGGCAAAGAAGTGTAACCTAGAGTGCTAGGTTACCGTGGCTTCCAGATGTACGCTGTGATGGGGTGTGATGACCCTGCCGTTCTTACAATATCATTGATGGAAATCCAGAAAATGTAATATTTATATGATCCTTGCTGAGTTTTCATGCTGTAAAGGTTGACTGCCTGCCTCAGACGAAGGTGATGGAATATATGTTGTTTTAACAATCTGATTCTGTATGATGGTGATCACCATTTTGGTGCACAGTCCATGTAGTAGAGCCCCTAGGCAAAGTTCTTCATTTGTTCTGATGCCACCCACTGTCCAAAATTTCCTACATAAGACGCACAGTCTGTAGCATCAGTAGAGCCCCGCAGTTTTCCGGGAAGTAAAAGCAAAATGCCCTGCAACCATGACTGCTTTTCAAGGAAAGACTAGTTATTCTCATTTGTATGACAGGTCACGTCGAGATTTTAAAGCCGTACCGACAAGCTGCAATTCATGGGTAGAAACTGCAAATAAGCAAACATTTATTTGCGCTCTTTGTGGGTGTCTGTGGAACTGAAAACGCTCTGAACCTTCCTGTGCTATGGCGTGACCTAGAACAAATAAAAATTTTTGCGCAAACAAATGCTCTGAGACCGTATCGGTGACCTCTGGGTCCCTGGAGCCGCCCTGGTGTCTGCTTTTAAGTCACTGCATGCTGTCAGCATCCCTGTTTTACATGCCTAACAATGTGGATTCTGCTTTTGTCTGCTCCTAGAGGCAGGCGCTGTTGAAGCTTTGTTACCTGGGGCTCCCTGCATAAACTGGACAGTCACCCTGACCCTCGTGGCTGCTTGGAGATGTGAGACTTGTCGGCTCCCTGCATCAGGCCATGTTTGATAATCTGATTCTCTTACCCCTTTATGAGCAGTTTATGAGTAACGTTGCACGTGGCCATACTGGAGTGCGAAGCAATGGACCGGCTATTGAACTGGTCCTGCTTGGGAAAAATAAATAAAATATGTTCATAAATCTACCATGGCCTCTAGGTGCCACAAAGAGGCTGTTAACTCCAGCGGGAAGCCTAATGTTTGTAATTATGCTGCCGTTAAATGTACTTTTAAGAAACGATACATTAATAATTGAAACTTTTATGGTGTAACGGCCTGCCTGCTCAGCTCTCTGATTTCCATAGACGTGGTGCTTAAATTGGGACCGTGGAAAGAAATGAAAAACAAACAAATAAATCACGTTGGCTTGATTTTTAAAAATTGTTGCCGGAGACACTTCGTCAATATGGCGGTGGGGGGGGAAAAAAATGTTCAGCATAAATATTAACCTCTCGGCTGCAAGATGAACCGGCAGTGTTGTTGCTTATCTGCTCATTATATTGAAGGATTATTCGCATGGAAGAGCCTCACCGGAATTCTTCTGTGACTCTTCTGAGAATTCTGAGAATTCTTGCTCCCTTTAGGGAATACTAAGCAACATTTATTCCTTTCTTTCAGAGCTGTTTGCATATGTAACACACTGGGGTGGAACACGATATAATCAATGCAGATTTGTTTATTTTTGCTTAAATTTAACCACTTACCCCATGTTTTTTTTTTTTTATCTTTCTGCATCGGGCTGCCTAGTTGTGAGTAGGTCTGTGTAGGAGGGAGCTGAGCCCGCGCTAAGCCGAGGGATCGCCTTCTCTGTCACGCCTTTTAGTCCCAGTGCTACCTGTAGGACTGCGGGTGACTGATAAGACCCCGAAACTCCACCGTAAAAAAAACATTTGCCGCAATTTAGTCTTTTGCCAGAAACGACGTAGGAAGAACGACAAACGTGGAGGCTAGTGTGCTTGCATTAAGTTCACGTTTGCTCTGTTGCCAAATCCGTCTTCAGCCGCACTGTGGCGGTGCCCCCCCACCCCCTCCCTCGCCTGTCTTGTGCATTCACTGGTAGCTAGCTGGCTGTGCGCATAAGCATCGCTCTCTGCGTCTCCCCAGATGTGCTTATCCGCCTGAGAGCCCCCGGCGCCTTGTTGCACCGAGGATGGTTGTCAAGGGAAAAAAATGACTTATCACGCGGGCGCCCGCAAGACGCGCTGATGAGGTTTACTGCTCCGCTGCCAAATGGATGCGTCTGAAATGGGGCTATTTTTAGCAAGTGCTGCCCGGGTTGGATGAAACGTCATCGGGTACCAGTGTTATTGTGTGGCACAGCACATCGACGGGGACATTCTGCCTGAACCTTCATTTCAGTGCACAGCGAAAAGATATAGCTTCATTTTGCATAGCGCACGGCATCTTATTCGTACCATGGAATTAGCCCAACTTTTTCCTGTGTCTCCTTGCCCCATATCATGAGCCAGACTCAATTTTATGACTCTTTTGCTGGTATTTGTGATGCACGGCTGAAGGTTGTGCTGGGTGCATCAACGCTGCCGGTCTGGATGGAGCCATTATAATGACATGGGCTGGCAGAGTCATGCTTCATAGCCGCCCCTATAGCTGCCGATTTGCACTGCTGCATTTTGGCACGACACATAAAGAAAAACATTTTTAAAGCCTCTAATATCCTCAGCCATGCCTACGGTGGTGGAATCGTCTTCAGTAAGTTTGAGTTGGTGAAGATGCAAGCATTTATATTTGTATATGCCTTATTTTTATTATCCCTGTCTCGGTATAAAAAGAATTCTTAAAACCGGCTCTTTGGAATAAAAATTAGCAGCTCACTTGAGTTCTTGAGCGCTGTCTTTCTGGCCACATTCATATGCGGTTTGGTTGCACAGCTGTGCAATAATTTAATGAGGATTTTTCCTATAACGTCGTGAGATACAGTGATCAGGCCACCAGATGGCCTCTAAGGGGAGAGGATGTGACCTTCGCCTTTTTGGTTTTGCAGAGAAGGTTTTCGGAGAGTTTCTCAGCTGGGACCTGGAGGGGGCGCTGTCTCAACTCCCACTGAAACCCGGCCAGACTGTAGTCTTGACAGTCAACATCAAGGTGAAGCTGGACTTCTCAGGGCAAGAGAACCTGTTTCAAGACCTCAATGATGGTGAGTTCACCCATCCTCCATGAAAGATGTTCACAGGGAAAATCACTTTTCAGATTGAATGAAATGTCTGAAGTTGGAATGGAATAATGGAATTGTGGAAGTCAATCCTGGGTCCAAATTTAATAGAGTTAATTATAATTTCACTTTGTCTCCCTCCTTTTATACCATATTTATTTTAGTGACTTCAGATTGGTCAGCCTTTTCTGCGTGAGGTGTCTGCACGTTCCTTACTGAGAGGAGAGTAAAGTGACATGAAATGTGTGCCTTTCCTGCTGTAGCGGGGAGCCGTGGGGTGGCACCATCTGGGGTGTGTGGCCAGTCAGCAGTGTCTGTTACACTGGCGTTGGAACGCGGGGGGAGCCAGGGCACTGGCAGTGAAGGCACTTTCCGGAGTGTTGTAGGGATGGGGCTTGGCTGGGACCTCAGGGAGGGACAGTTTCGCAGGATGAGGAGACTGTTGCTCATCTCCTGAGTAACAACGCACTGAGCTCCGGGAAGCGGCATGGAGAAGGCGTTCGGCTTCATGAGAAGATGCGGCTGTTCCCTGGCGAGGCAGGCCGCTGTCCATGGTGCTGAACCCCCCCGTCGGGCCTCCTTACGCTAGCGCCATTAGAAGGTGGACCGCGCCCCCTGCCCCATGCGGGGGTGGGCCTGCAAAGCCGAAGGCGCGCAGCACTTAGTGCCCCCCCCCCCTGGCAGTTTTTACATGTTAATCCCCTTCTGGCATTGCCCCGGCGGTAAGTACCCTGCGCTGTCTGTGACCCCGAGAGGTGCAGCTCCGTCTGCCTGCAGGTGCTGAGAGCGTTTCGGCATGCTGCCTTTAGCCTTATAGCGAGCCCCCTGTTCCAGTGTCCGAGTGTTTGAATGAAATGCCCCCCCCCTTTTTTTAATCAGCGTGGTAATAACCGCGTCCCCCTGAATGGGAGCGATAAGCAGCCGGTTATTCGTTACCAGTTACTGGTTTGGTAACGATGCGGGGTGGCGGTGCCGTCGCCGCCCGACCGCCGTGGATTAGCGTTATCGTGCGCTGAAACGCGCCGCCCTTGCTCACTCTCACATGGTTTTGTTCTCCCACTGCCGCGGTGCCATCTGGAGTTAACTGGTGCAGTGGCTGGGTGCACAAAACCGCTTTGCCGGCTGCTGGCCCCTCTTTCGCATTTTGAGGTGATTCACAGGAGCGTGATGCACGCTGGCCCACGGTCCTTGTTCCAGCCAGTACCATTTATTTGTGTGCGTTCTTCCCTTCGTTTTAATCCGTCTTAGAGGAGAATGTGAACATTTGGCTTTGGCGGTTGTAACTATGTTCGCCAGCCTGCTATATGCTGCACTGGTGTAATGAAAGCGAAGTAAGGGGGGGGTACGCTGATATTCTATGTAGATTGGATGGCAGTGTCATCTCGTAAACGCAAATCCTTTTAGTTGGAAATGGAATTCTGGGAGGGACCAGGTAATGTATTCAGCTAGTAAGTTTGCTATTCATTTTTTGGTAATTACTATGGTAAATATGCCCTGCATTGCTCTAAGGATGTACCCGATGAGCCAAAACATTATGAAGCAAATAAGGTTGACCGACTAGTTAAAAAGGTGCTTTGAAAGGTTTGGGATGTATTACACGGTAAACTCGCCGTCAACATGTTAAATGCAGCAGAAATGGGGTCTGAGTGACTTTGAGGAGGGCCAATCCATTATGGCCAGACGACTGGGTCAGATCATCTCAAACGGTGAGGCTTGTGTGGTGCTCATGGTCAGCCATGGTGACCACCTACTGAGAGTGGTCTGCGGGGGGGGGAACGCCATGATCAACCAACAAGGTGTTGGGCAGTCGAGACTCACCCACGTGTGGGGTGAACAGAGACTGTGCTGTCTGACAGAACACAGTAGAAGAGCTTCTGTGGCAGAAACGGTAGATAATGTGGCCACAAGAGTAATTTTCAAACCCGGCAGTCCTTCTGCTGGTATGTTCCTCGTGGGATAGCCTTCATTCACCCCTTGCATCGGCGTTTCAAAGAATGCTTGTTCCATCGCTTTCTTGTTATTTACAGTCTGTCCATGACTTGCAGCCTTTGTGACTTGTGATGACTTGCACAAGTAACTGAAGTTTGTATTTTATTTATTTAAAATTTAATTGAGCAGATGTATGTAAAAATATATGTAGCTACACTACCTAGCGTGCGCTGAATACCATATGATAGTTGCCCCAGGAAAGTACTGTACCTTATGGCAGTCCACCATCCCAGCCTCTCCCTGTATCACTTCTCCCAGTCTCCTTCTAACACCTAATAGTTACTTCCATTATTTTATGTCCACATGCATCCATTTGGGATTGGGTCCCCATCTCCCCATTGTTGCCGATCTTGAGACCCCCTTAATTTTGCTGTTGAGGCTTTCAGGAGGTCTCATGGGTAATTCGGGGGTGTCGGACCCCGCCCAGACCTCCCTTCATCTCGCACACTGGTTCTCGCCCAGATGTTGCTGATCCTGGTCAGGGTGACAGTGGGCCTGGAGCCTATCCCAGGCAGCACGTGGCAGGGAGACCCTGGGCAGGATGCCAGTCTATTTTCATTCACCATAAACTTAACATACATAGAATTTGTACATGCATTCATATTTGATATTTTCCCTTCCTTCATTTTCAGCCTCCCTGCCTACATTTCCGCTCGCCTACATTTTTGCTGAGTCTGTGCTTTGCATTTTAGGCAGAGGTGGAGCTAAATTGTGCTTCTGCGTTCACCCGTAGCATTTTCTGACGTCTGACCCCAAGTCTGCCCTTGCTATCCGCGACGAGCATCCACATCCATTTGGGCGCAGTCAATTATCCTCCTTTGCTTCAGGGTGACTTGCCCCAGTCCCCCTTCATACTTGATTCCGTGCTCAGTGTGTTAAACGTTGTGAACTGCCGACCTTGACACCTCTCACACTAACAGCCATGAAGCATTTAGCTTCGCTGCGAGATGAACGGAAGATGACCCTATCTCGTACTTCGCAGTGCTTTGCATAATATTTGCATTGCTGCATTATTACCATAAACTGCCTAAATGACGTTCAGTTGAACGGAAAATCCTTTATTTTTGCAAGTCATGAAGCAATTATTTAAAATGTTGCGAAGTACCTTGAGCACATAAAAATTAATCAAAAAAAAATAATCAGGTGGTTTTTATGACAAACACTTTCAGCATTTATACATGAATGACATTGGCGATTGTTTTCATCATCTAGGGTCACTTAGTGGTTCAAGTGAGTAAAACTGGTAAACCTGAAACTTTGGAGTGATCTTTCATGGAGGTCCCCAGTGTGCTGCACAAAATGTTTCTAAAAATGTCATCCAAAGACTGGTGTCACATATGGTTCTCTGATGGTAGGCATATTTTAATCCATGCATTTGACATTTCAAAATACCTCTTTGAGAAGCCTTTCTGATCCCAGATATGGCATGCACACATCTTAAAAGTTTTACGGTCATTTTTTTCTGTTTCCAGAGGTGAACTTTAGTCACCGATGACAATTTTAGAATAAAATTACACAAATGTGAAATCACATGGAGAGTAATATTTGGCCCTGCACTGAGCTGTTTAATACTGTAGATGATGCAGAATCCTAACCTGGTAAATAGGAGGAGGTGCATGAAATAATTTTGTGAAGAACCTGGATCAGATCCAGTGGACTCCCTGGATTTATGAATGGAAAGGCCCGATTTCATTAACACCCTCGGAATACTTTGGACAGTTTAACCGAGCAAGATGTGGGCCACAATTTTTCTCACTAACTTGAATTTGCAAATTACAGAAGGAGGCCATTTTTGCCTAGTTTCTCTCTCTTACATACGTCTTATCTTCTTAATCCAGTTGGTTACAGGTGAGTAGAGGAGCTCCTCTAACCCCCTCCCCCCCCCCAAGCATGCCTGCCCTACCTGCATCACAAATTGAAAATTAACTGAGGCAAAGCTCTCTTGTTTATAGCTACCTCTGCAGAACTGCTCACAAGCAAAGCAGACGGTGCAACTGTTGAAAATTGCAGAATGAATAACAAAATGCCCATAATAACTGTATAATCAAAGGGGATGAAAACAAAATGAGGCGTATTGAAAAGAAATTGGTGGGATGATGGATCAGGATCGTTAGCTCATGAGCTAGTCACTTTGCAAAGCTTTGTTTAGTGTGATAGGCCAGGCTAATTTGTGAAGCTCTGACAATTGAACACTATAGTATTGATTCTGTATCAGAGTCCCCATGGACATTTGTGGCCACATCTGTTTAATCTGCAAAATAATATGCACATTGAACTGTTATTATTTTCCTAGATAAACACACAATACATAATGGATATCAGAATATCAAGACATTTTTTTGTTAATGTGTACTAGTAATTGTTCAATATGCTTTATACATTTGCATAATAGTCATATTATTATATAAAGATGATCATGCGTTTTATAAGGGATGTATTTTTGGAAAACATCCATAATTGGTCTGTTATTCAGTTATAACCTGTGACTCAGAAGGCTCACAAGAGTCAATAGTTCACTTTCAAAAAGGAAAGTGGGAAGTTTGGACCAATGGTGTAATAGTGGCTATTAAAGCACTTGAGAGACACTGACAGATTATTTGAATTGTACTATTCACACATCATTCGCCGAATCTAACCTTTAACCGGAACCTCTATGGAGATCGCAGGCGAAGCTTCTGAGGCCGGTATTCCAAATTAAAAAAATCACAAATAGGAAGGATTTAATAAGTTAAGACTTGAATGCTGGGATTACACAGCGTTCGGCACATAAATATTCAGTGTTAATATTTACTGAGATGTACTGCTTAGTCAATTTGATCGTGTTCTTGTCAAACACGAGTCAGGTATTCTTATGTCAGACAGTGCTTCGCTGTATCTTTGCTATAAGATACAGATCAGAATAATCACCTCTTGGGCTGTATTTCATTATCATTTAACTGGATGTTCTTTATCCTGAATGAAGAGGACATGGACAGTGTGATGTAATCATTGGTCCATTGTGATTAGGGAATAGTATTCATTTTCTGCTACTGGGTATTGGTTATTCAGCTGGGTACTGTCAATTGGGTTATGAAAAAAAAATATGTGTAGCCTGTCCGTTATTGTAGAGTAGACCTGTATTCAAATCTTCTGCGTCCTCAGTTGAGGTCTGAGTGTTCTGGTTTATCAAAGAAATTTGACCAGCATTCTCACAAATGTTTATTTTTCCTTTTTCAATATGAGTAGTAGCAGCATTAATTCTCAAACAGGAATAAATAAATATGGCCTTCGCTATGGACCTAAACAATGAAAGTAGCTTCACTTCAATAAATAGCGAGACAATTGGGACATCCGGTGCTGTGACGCACTGTTGGGTCTGAGAAGAACTTTGGGTCGAATAACTGCGCCGGTCAGAGCAGCTTGGTGCTGTGGTCTTTGCGTCAAACAGGAAATGGTCACAGCACTTCTGCGTCCATCACCGATCATCTGACGCTTTTAAGAATCGATTTGTTGCATTTCTAAATGTTCTTTATCGAGTTGTTCAGTTGACGTGTGCCGACTATAAAACACTGACGCTTCTGAAGTCTGCATGCACGTGCTTGTGTTTATGTATGTGGACGTTTAAACCCGGCTTTGATCGAGCTGCTCTCTTTTAACCTGTTAATTAAACGCGTTCATTAAATCATCTAATAACAAGACACAAGAAGCTGCACTTCATCATGATTCCCGAGCAGGTTTACCCGCTGGATTAAATGCCGTCTATTTTTGTTTCCTTTTGTCAGACGTAAAGCCGTATACTGCTGGGGTCACCTTCTCGTTGTGAGAAGCATTCCTGTTAGAGCGTCTTTCGGCACCATTGTGTTATTCTGGGAGCTGATATCTGCTTTTTATCTGCGCTATTATTGTACTGTGCCGAGATCTGGCTGTGAAAAAGACTGGCAGATATAAAGATCACTATTGTGGCAGTGTTTCAGTCCAGACCTGTCGCTTCTCCTCCTTTATACCATAGATCCTAATCGCAGTTACGTTTTATTCATATTATGTATTTTTTTTTCATTTTTTATTTAATTTTAAGAGTGGTCCGAGTAGAATGTTGCCGACCAGTATAATGTCATACTGTCTCCCCTATTTTGTCCATCGGTCACTGAACAGATAATGGCAGTAATAGAGATGTGGTTTGCCGATGTACTATCTGTGTCCCTATGGAGAGAGGATGTTCCGTGCATACTGTACCTACCTTAAGGCTCCGAATTTTTTTTTTTCTTTATAGAAATTGTTCCATTATAAGGCACCAAGCTTCCTAACACACTTAAATGAGGGGTCTGTTGCTACATGGCCAGTAATATGGCAGGGGGCTTGTTCACCGGCTGTGTTACTTGCTCCACGGCACCGTTTATGTCTGTATGTTTCCACCCTTTAATTGGTGCGTAAGATTGGATTGATTAATTTACTGAAAGTCTAAATGATCTTAAGGTGAACATTACTTTGTACATAACTTTTTTTTTTTTGCTTGAGGTCTGGAGAAAGCAGTGACATTCTTAATATTTGGGCTTTTGTGATTTGTGTGCATTTGACTTCTTAGGATGCAAAAGACTGGCTCTGCCTCTTGTATGTGTGATCGCTGCTCGCCCCACCTTCCTGTAGCCACCCATTGTCCCAGTGGAACCGATTATCGGCGGTCAGCATAATATTTTCATAGCGTCGCAGGACCGCGGCCCATCTGACTAATGCTATTATTAATCTTTACGTTTGGGTCCACATATTCATCCTTCCGTGGGACCGGGGAACTTATGTAAGCTCATGAGAGCAGGGGCCTGTAATAGAGCCATTAGTCACTGGTGGAGATAATGTTTCATTCTGCTCTGGGCCCTTTGGCTTTCATTAGGAACGATCCGGCACCAGCATTCAATAAAACTCATAAAAGTAATGAGTTACTCATATTAAATTTTCATTGTTCGTCTTGTCAGCCTTTTCTTTTTACATTAGTGTTTACCAGATGCAGGGGGAGAATGCAGAGGCCGGCTCTCTGTGTATGTGTGTGTTTAAAGAGAAATGTGTATTAAGTGTTCCATGTAGTTTGCTGCGGTGTTTATGTCTGTGTGCTAGGAATCGATTAGGAAGCCGTCTGCGTGTAATGATATCAAATTCGAATAGAATGGAACAGCACGGTTGAAAAACACTCCTTTCTGTCACGGAAGAGAATTTATTTGCTTGACAGTTATTGTTTTGTTGAGGCGTTGCTTGCAAGCAGCTGTCTTTAAATATCATTTTACACTGCTGGCTACTCATTCACCTTTTGACCGGCGATTATTTTTTTCCACCTTATTCATCCATGCTGGAAATTGGGAGGGGGGATGACAGCACTGGTCCACACCACTGAGCTCCCATGAATCTCTGTTATTTTTCCAGGAAAAGAGACAAAACAATTGTTTTTCTGGAATTCCTTTTGTTACACGTTTTGCTCTGTATTCTGCCCGTTGGAGCTGTACATGGTATGAAAGTCAAAGTGATGGTTCCTTTGTGGGATTTAAGGGCTTATCTCTGTTTGACCTGCGTCATACGTTAAAATGGTCCTCTGCTGTTATACGTCAGGTAGTTCTCTGGGGTCATGTTGTGTGAAATTTGAATTGAACATACCCTGAATCTGGATGAGTGGTGTGGAAGAAAAACTATTTTTTTTTTCTTCTTCTCATTTTACAAAATGTTTAAGTAGGAAGATTTGTGGTTCATAGAAGACCTAGTTTTGTGCTTACTATTTGAAATCAGCGTTTATTTCCGGGGTTGGGGTGGAGATGCATTTTATTCGATAGTGTAAAGGGTTTTAAAGGCCTTTATCTGATTGATAGAAGCTTGATAATGTCTGCGTCTGTGGCCCCGCGTGGGCTTGGGCTGGATGGGCGGATGCATGACCCTGCGGCGCGATGTCGTTTCAGACGGGATCAGCGTCACTGGCCTGCCCATCTCCAGCCCGCTCCGCCAGGTGCTGAAGCCCCGCTCGGAGAGCAAGCCCATGGGCGCGGAGTCCGGCAAACCCGAACACAACCAGGTCAAGGTAAGCAGCCTCGGCTCGTCTCTTTATTGTCAGGCACCTGTCAGATCGCCCGGCATCATTAGCCGTTACCTTTTTACACGGTTTGCCGTTTGGGGGTGGCGTGTTTCGACTAAAGGCCCCTGTCAGTGCTGTCGGTTGATCTGTGCTCAGTAGAGCCTCCCTGGCAGACGGAGGTCCTCCAGGGATTCCAATGGGCGTAGACGGACCTGTCTGCTTGCAGCCCAGCATGGGCTATGCACTGAACTGAGAAGCAGGTGTGTTCCCAGGCCTTCAGAAACTCTGGGAAATACGGATGCCTTGTGGCCCAACCCCCCTTCCCGGCCCAACTTTGCAGAACCAGCATCCATTACTGTGGAGATGTGCGCTCTGCTCAACATTGATAACGGCTCCGTGTCCCGGTCCACTTCGCGTGTCCAGGCAGGCAGGCTCGGCTGATTGCCCTGCCCCCGTGTCCAAATCCCCGATCCTCCTGGAACGTGCGGCCTTCCCACTGACGTCACCCAGGCCCCTTGGCTCCCTTGGTGCTGGCAGCCCGCGGGCCTTAGGAACCGCTTGTTTGTTACGTTTTGTTGACGAGCAAAATGATGATAATTTTTTTTAAAAGGTCTTTTCTCAGAAAAACCTCTTAAGGAGCATTCAGTGAGACGGGCATGACAGCAAGGAGACAGCTGTAGCCTGTAGTGACCGGCCTGGTCTGGCATCAGCACGCCCGAGGTCAGGGGGCACATTGGCTGCAGCCCCTAGTAACCGGCCAGGTCCACTGTCAGCACGGCCAAGGTCAGGGGGCACGTCGGCTGCAGCCCCTAGTAACCGGCCCGGTCCACTGTCAGCACGGCCAAGGTCAGGGGGCACGTCGGCTGCAGCCCCTAGTAACCGGCCCGGTCCGCCGTCAGCAT
>JABFDZ020000050.1:19834912-19845876 GCA_019775955.2 Pollimyrus isidori
CAGCACCTTGTTGAATCAATGCCACGTAGAATTAAGGCAGTTCTGAAGGTGAAAGGGGGTCAAACACTGTATTAGTACGGTGTTCCTAATAATCCTTTAGGTGAGTGTATAATGGCGCCTTTGACGGGTGATAAGCCTCTGTACCAGTGATGAGAAGCGTGGTCTCACCAGCACATGTCTATGTGTCATGGAGAGCAAGATGGGTCAGGTAAAAAGAGGTTAAAGAAAGAAGAATAATAATAATAATAATATGTCTGTATGTCTTTATTAACTTAAAGGGGTTTTTTGGGCAGATTTCCTAACAGAAGTCATCTGGGCTATCATCACTCATCGGCCTGATGTCTGTCATCATTTCCGGCGTTCACCCTCGGGGCTGCGCTGACGCCGCTGCCATGCCTCAGTGCAGCGTGCGTCCGCCCCCAGGGATCTGCTTGCTTTCACCCATCACACACGCAGCTAAACGTGAGGCGTTTTACATAATTGGAAATGAGCAGTATGAATCTCTGCATTCAGAGTTTTCTTTTTTCTTTTCTTTTTTGCGTTACCGTTGCGGAAGGGAGTTGGCTTACACAGCCGATGGAGATGCCAGTGCACCTGAACTTATGAAGAGAGTCACGTACACGAATACGCATGAGGGAGCAGTGGTGACTCATGCCAGTGAAAACCCCGGTATTAGCGCCTCCTGCCTGTTTTAAGCCTGATTTCTCTTTTCAGCCCAGAGTAGTTTTTAAAGGAAATCCCTGTGCTATGTTTCTGTTTCTCTTACCAGTGATAAACTGAAGGGTATGTTCCCCTGAGCCTTTCTGATTCCCGCCTTTCTGTGCTGATGCTTTCATGTTAGATTGCTTATTCCATTCAGTAGGTGATGTCAGCGTATTTTATGAATGGCCCAGCGATCGTGAATTGGGTGTGCGTGTGCGTGTGTGTGTGTGTGTGTGTGTGTGTGTGTGTGTGTGTGTGTGTGTCTCAGCTTTTATCTTATGTCGATGATTCCTCTTTGCATCTTACCGAATGCCTTTAGTATAGTAAGGCATAGGGTGTTTTGTTGCACCGCCTCAGTTGTGGAGGGTGGTATTTCTTGCTGGTTCTCCTGGGTAGACCATGCCATCCCCTGGCCACAGCTTAGTGCTCCTCCCCCTTCACCTGTGCTGGCACATCCCCGACGGCAGTCCACAGCAGACCTCGCCCTCTCCGTCTCCTTCCACCTTTCTATCGCGGCTGCTGCGCGGAGTGAGGGCGTGCAGACCGCCGCGTCGGTCATTCTCCTCTTCTACGGTCCACTGCGCCCCCATCTTTAATGGACGCCCCTCCAGGTGAGGTAGGCGTGGGCCATATGGTGTGTCGACCACAGATGCACCCAGGCTGCCCCCCCCCCCACCCCCCAAGTCCCCAGCGTGTTGCAGTGGCTCCTGTCTGGGCCGGGGGGGTCTGCTGCTGTGGGTGGCGCCCTTGCTCCCCGCGCTCAGCATCCGTCATTCCCTGCGCTCTCGAGTTTCCATAGAGACTGCTTTTCCGCGTTGGGCTGTGCATGATGTTCATTACAGGCTGGCTCACAGACCTTTATTCACACAGCCTCTTTTTCTTTGGTCCCCTTCAGCCTTGTGATGTTATTACCCCCAATCCTACTTTCCCGTATGATTCCTTCCCTCTTGCATGTGCTTCCCCTGTGGTTTTCCTGCAGTTCTGTCCGAAACAGTCAGGCAATCCGGCCGGCGATCTCCAAATATCTGCTAAAACGGGCGGCTGGGAGACGCCTTTGCTGCAGTATTTGAACATAAGTGCACGGTTAGACCTCCCCCCCCGTCACAGTCAGGTACGGGGCGTCTTTTCAGGTCCTTCCGCCTTTATTTCCTGAGAAGAACGCAAAGAGGAAGACGACACCTGTAACAGATGAAGTGCGTGTGCGCACGCGCGCACGTTTTAATTCATGAATTTATTTTTAATCAACCTGGTGGAATCAGTTTGGCTTTCATCCGCAGAGCTTGTTTTTAGTGTTTTTTTTTTTTATACCGCTGACATTTAGTGCTGCTCTCCCGTTTTCCATTTATTTCCTGTGGGTCTGCTCGCTTATTTAATTGTATTTTCCTGCGCGGCCGGTGCCTCGAACGCTGCTCTTTAATTGGCCGCGGTACCGGCCGCGGCTAATCGGCTGCTGCTGCGGCGCCGCGCAGGTTGAAGAGCAGTGCGGCTCGCGGCCTCGTCTCTGGGTGCGGGCGCAGGTGGTATAAATTGGTGGGGCTGTGCTGCCGGGGGTGCGGGGTGCGGGTCTGTCCACGCCGCAATCTGGCTGCTGTTGCTAGCGGCAGGGAGACAGCGGTGGTCTAAAAATAGGCACAGCGTCGGCCTGCCAGCGCGCCATTGCTCCCCTCAGCCAAGCTGCGGCACGTGAGCTAAAAATAGCCCCGCCCCCCCCCCCCCCTCCCGCCTGTCCTCTGCACAAGCTCTCGCTTTTCTTCTTTTCTCCCCCCTTCCCCCAGTGTCTCCCCAATGAAATAACACAATTACTGGTTGTTACTTTGGCTGCAAAAGGCTTTGATAAAACACTCAGCTCTCCCAGTTCCCCGTTCCCGTTCCCCCCCCAGCCGGTCGAATTCACCGCAAAGGAGCTCGCTTATGTGTTCTCCTCGAATACGGGGGGTAAACGCTAACCCTGCCTATGACGGGGGGTGGGTGTGTCAGATTCTCAGATGTTTTCGCTCTTAAAATGTTTTTTTCTGTTCTTACACCTGAATGCCTGAAGAATAGGTGCGACGCTCTGGTCCAGCCGGAGAAGAGCTCACTTATTCGCTTTCCGTTCTCTTTATGGCTTGTCGCTCGTAAATGTCTTCTTGACCTGCTGTATATTGTCATTATTTATTGACGATAGGTGATAGAAATGTGTCCCAGTGGGAGCAGCCCGTCCACACAGTAGATTTACCCTTAATGACACTTTCACGCTCGCCAGCCAGTGCTTGAAATATACGGCCACGATTAGTATTTCGGAGGCGCGTAAATCCCCAGGGCTACGCTTCCTTTTTGAATGCAGACCTCTACAGTGCTTGTTTTGTGCCTGTGTTGCATAGCCACACCCTAAATGGCGGCGGGTGGGGAGGCTGCCTATAGGGGAGCGAGAGCCCCAGCACAGCGGCCCGGCCTTGTCGCCATGCCAGCTTGGCGGGTTTGAAGCCCGGCCGGCCTGCAGAGCCTCTCTCATCCCGGCGGAGGCGCCTGTGTTCCATGGCTCCCCTCCCACGCCGTGCCAATAAGCAGGTCCTCTGTGCCGGGTGAAGATCTGCCCTTTTTCTGTAATGAGTGTCGTACTCGCTGAAGGTACCTTCCATTCATCCCACACTATTTATGCAGAGCAGGACTTGGAACCTGGAACAGCGCTGAATTATAGAATTATAATAATGGCGGTTTTTGTGGAACGCCTTGATTTTTATTCTTTCGCGTGTCACCAAAAAGGCAGACCCTCAGGCGCGCGTCGAAGGGGCCCTTGGCTGAGGGACCCCCAGGTTCCGCCACGTGCCCTGGCCCCTGGCTTCGCACGGACCCCTACGTGTGGAGGCGGGGGTCTGTCTAGCGGGAGCAGCTTGCAGGGCAGCGGTAGCCGAAGGTTTGCTGTCTTTATTTCCTCCACATCCAAGGGAGATTCTGCACCATAATGATAATAATCAATCCTTTATTGTCCCTGTGGGGAATTTTTTTTTTCGCATCCCTCAACTCGGTCTTTGCAGATCAAGTTGTCCGTGAAGGGCAGCCACCTGTTGGGGCGCCCAGGGAGCTGGGGGGTTAAGGGCCTTGCTCAAGGAGCCGCAGACGTGCTGAGGCTGGGTTTGAACCTGCGACCTCATGATTACAGGCACACAGGCTTAGCCCACTGGGCCAGGGCCCTGAAAATGCTTTCCTGTCATTAAGTCTACATTGTGATTTGTATTGGTAAGATCTATTACCCAGACTTTATGAAACAACCTCTTTATTCCTAGTTCTAGTACAAGTTACCTATGATTCCTAAATAAACACAAGTTGTTTTTAATATTTACTTACATTTATGTGATTTTCTCAACAATAGGCAACATATATACAATGATCAAATTATAGTTGCAGCATAAACTTCATTAAGGTTTTGTCACCTTCATTGAGACACCATTTGCTGGTCCCCTCATTTGCTGAGGCAGTGGACGGCTAAATGTGTCCTTTTGATGATATGTGCGGTGCAGTAAGTCTTCCTTTTTTTGCCTGCGGTTGTAGTCCGTGCCTTGCGCTTATGGTTTAGAGGTTCGCGTAGAGGTGGGAGCCTTTCATTGGCTTTGCACCGAAGCCTAATTGTGCCTTAATTTCATTTGTTGCGGGGGCCTGTTCAATGACAGCTCCAATCCGTGTTCGCGAGGCTGGGGGTGGGGGGTGTCGCGGCAGGCATGTTTACTGTTTACCGTGTCTTTAGCGTGCACCGTGTGCTGCTCTTTTTTTATTTGATCTATTTATGTTTTTTTTTTCCATGCTGAATCAAAGGTAAGACAGCAGATGGGAGCGGGGAGAATTAGCCCTTATGAATTTGTAATTCATTTGCAAAACAAAACGATACTTTTACATCAAAGTCTCATGGTGCATCCTAATTAGCTAGCCAAAGCCCTTATCTCTCCCCCCCCCCCCCTCCCCATTATGGTTTTTCTTGAGTCCTCATTTTAAAGAGCCCATCCCCTATTCCAATCTTCCACCTCCAGCATTGGGGGGGGGGATGTTATGGCCGTCTCAGTGCTTCAGCTGATTAGGACTTGTGTTTACAAACAGTCTTCAGGGAATAACCGTGTGCGGTTTGCAGGTGTATGAGTCACGGCTGATATGAAGGTCAAAGACTAAGGAGCCAATCATTTCACAGGTGCGGTGAGCAAAGTTTCCCTGGAAGAAGTATTCTTGTGTTAATGCAGTTTTGGAGATGTTTAGATAATTATGCGCGTAAAGGGGAGTTTGTTCTGGAGATGAATCGCACACCTGTCTGACCCCCTCCCCCCCCCAATCTGAAGAGGTGGCTCTGGTGTCAGCGTAATCATTGTATGGCTTTGGTGTTACATTTTGCAATATTTGATACTGTGCTGAACATTGTAGTTCAAAGGCACTGTTTTATGGTGTTCAACTAATCACAGTTTGTTAGTGTTTCATTTTAAGGCATAACCATGTTAAAACATTCTAATGCTATGCATTAATACATATATGCATATCTCCTCAGATTGTGTGGTGATGACTGAAAGTCTGCCTTGCTTAATGGCTAGGGGATGCCAGCCTTTGGAGAGACACCCACAGGACTGTAAACTGATTACCGAATTTCTAAGTGTTTCTTTTAGTCATGAAAGCCGTGATCAAAGAACTTGATTAAGTTAACATTGATTTATAGAACACGAGTCTGTTTGGGGGACCCGGTTACGTACAGCCCCTTTGTTTTCTCAAGGCCTTTTGTGTCCTGCTCCTTCTATTTAAGAATACACTCTGGTTTTTAGTTGGTACCTTTGATATCATTAGTGACTTCAAAATGATTGAGGGGGACGGCAGATATAGGCTCCCACTAGTGTTCTCGGGATTTGATGGGTCACGTTTCTGGGCTACTCTCTGTTATCTTGGAGGATATCCGTTGTATGAAGGCACAGGGAAGCCCTGCTGTCCGGACCACGGCCTGGAAGTGAAATGCAGTGCCGACCAGGCAGTAAAGGGAGACCCCAGCACAGCAGGGGGCTTCTCCACGCTGCCCCCACCCCGACATGGCCCCCCACAGTAATCCTCATCCGGTGACGGGCCTTCAGCCTCTCTCACTGACGGCCACTGACCCTGTAACGGCTCGTTTAACAGTCCGCCGCCATCTCCTGTCAGCACCCGAGCTCTCAAAGCGGGGCCCTGTACCGAGGCTCCTCTCATTACCTGTTTCTGACAGTCTGCGCCCGGCCCGCTGGAAAAAACCCACCGTCGGGTGAAATTCCACCCCCACCCGTCTAAAAATATGGCGATATGAGGCAACGGGGGAGCGCCATCTTTCCTGAAAACCCAGCACTTCACTTATGAATATTCAGGGAATGGCTTGGCACAAATGGGTTGGTGTTTGCTTTCCGATTCTGACTACACAGGATGCACATGGATGAAGAACAGGAGTGACGGACTTGGAGGCCTCGGGTTTGGAATCCCCCCTTTGCCGTGTCCTTAAACGGACTTTGCAGCAATAAACACTCAGAGCATCCAGTTGTTCAAACATATTAAATTGGAAAAGCAAACAGGTTCCTGCTGAAGAAATAAATATTGTTGTGCCAGTTCTGGTGCAGAGAGATTGCATGAGGGAGCATCCAGTGTTATCTTACTCATCCTCTCGCTTAGAGCCTGTCTGCACCGACACTCTGATCCACGCCTCCCCCGTATGTTTCATGCCATCATGAAGGCTTTCACATGCTACGCGTTGTGTGTAGGTGTACCGGGCTGTCTGCCCTGCTTCTGCTCGTGGTCGACTGTCCCAGAACCAGGCCGCTCTGGAAATCTTCGCCCATCTCAATCCCCCGTTTGCGTGCGTGACTTTGGGTTGTCCCTGGCTGGCAGGGAGGATGGAAACAGGCCCTTCCTGGGTAGTGGCTTTCGATTGCTAGTATCTTATTAAAAACCAAAAAAAAAAAAAAAAAAAGTTTCAGAAGATATGGCTCTTGGACAGTGCTAATTGGATGGGACATCTGCCAATCGATAAGTGGGAATCTGCGGCTGGCTCTGATTGGCCCGTTGCAGTGGGAGCTGGACCGCGGGCTGTGAATTTCCTGCTGGGTTAATAATAACCAGCAAAGCAAGCACATGTCCAAACCTGTAACAGGTGGCGAGGCTCGCAGCCCTTGTCGGGCGTCCTGCTCGCTCCCTCCCGGCTTGTTTGCGGCTGCCTTTTGTGTGTCACACGTGGCCCTGCGTGTCTGCCGGCCGTCCTGCGTGTGCCTGTTGTCCTATGTGCTGAGTCAACACGCCCAGAGAATACGGGGTTAATCTTTTCCATCACAGCAGCAAGCCGCCGGCTTGTGAATGACCACGCAGCATCTCACCGTAGACTATTTGCACAGATGGTTTAAATAGATGCATCGACGCCGCTGAAGAGAGTCATTGCAACAGGTGTTTAAAAGCAGGATTTTTATTATGTATTGTTTTTTATTATTCATATAGTGAAGATCCGTAGCTGTAGTGAAAAATTACCCTGTATTATATATCCATCTCCTGTCGTCCAGCACAGGGTCACACCGACCTGCCTTAATAAATTAAATAAATGTAGCTGTTCTCTGATGTCCTTGCCGCCCTGACCGGAATAAGCAACTGCAAGATGGAGGAAAGTATTCTAATGTGTGGGGAAATTACCTGTTTGGCAGAAGGAATGCAAGAATTGTCCAGGTTGGACACGTTTGGTCCTGAAGCGTTTGTTCAGACGATGCGTGATGAGCCCCCCCCCCCACGAGCGAGGGGGTATAATGCCACGCCGGCTCTGCCTGTCCCCCTGCAGGATGGCCATTCAGGTGGACAAGTTTGACCTGGAGAGCCTGCCGGAGCCCGACGAGGAGCGGCTTCGCTTCGCCAGCCCCCGGCAGCTGGAGGAAGAGCGGCTGCAGGCGCAGGGCTGCCGCATCAGCGGCGACCTGGGCCTCGTCTGGAGCATCATATCCTTTGCGGCTAGGGTGCCCCGCGGGGGGAGGGGGGTAATGGAGAGGGCCCGGAGGGATGGGGGGGGAAGGGGGCTGTCCTGGCTGGCTGCACGGTGCGTGGTACAAACCTCTGTCCTTTCAGTCTCTGTCCAGTTAGGAGGCTGTCAGTGAATTTACTCCAGCAGGTGCAGAGAGTGGTTTCGCCTTTTCACAGTAACACAGGTTCCTTTTTTACCATGACTTTCGTTGAGTATTAGCTGCAGATTTGGCCAAAGCAACTTAAATTTCGGCCTGATCGGCACTTTGCTTCTAATTGACATGACATGCTCTTCGTATACACTGTGTATAGGCACAGTGTTGCACCTACAGCCAAAAAATAGAAAACCGTGTTATCCATTCATAGGAATAACTTTTTCAGGCTTCCTCTGTGGTAGGCTGAGTGATTCTGGTATTCAGTGAACAAATGGCATTCTGTGCATTACCCGTTTCAGGGAATGTTAGGGTTTTTACTGCAGACATTCTCCGGCAGGCTTAGAGCGTCGAGATGAACAGGAGATGCACACCGTGGGAACGTGTATTTGGAAGCTAATTGCTGTAATTCATGTCTTAATGTGACTGGTGTTTTTAGCCCGTGTATGCATATATAACCGTCCATAACTGGGTATATGCCATGAAACATTGTGCACAGAGGAAACTGACCTTGCAGACTTAGTCAAATAGTTCAGTGATTAGAAAGATTATAAATGGCAGTGACCTGCCTCTCAAATGTTGTATGTTTTATATTATTTGGTTTTATTTTTTCCGACCATCTGAGGGTTGATTCGGTCACCTTAATCTACAACAAAGGGGAGGTGAGTCTTCGTGTTTGTCTGACATGAGATTCCCAGTCCCGGTTTTTTTCTGAGCACTTAATTAATTAGCCTTGATTAGCTGTTGGGTGAATGAATTTGCACAATTTAATTCAGACCAAATTTATGTTAGGTGAGGAATTTGTGTGGGAGGCAAAAGAGATTAAAAGGACTGCCACAGTTATTTCTGCCAATTAAATATTTTCACATGATTTGATTCTTATTGAAATCTAAACAAGCAGTTTATTAATTTTGAAAATGAATAAATTGACTATTTTAAAAAGGAATATTATTCATGGCAGGATCCGGGCTTAGGTGGATAGGATCCTGGTGGGTGGTTGAATGGATGGATGACTTGTGATTGGGGTAATATATGCATGGCCGGGTAAGTTTAAAACAAGCACAAAACTGTTATTGAATTGTCAGTTTTGTTATCTAACTGGAATATGCCAGTTAATATAGCCAGCAGCTCGTTTATGACTGTGAATTAGGAGCCTGTAAGTAAGTAAGCTTGCTATCGATCTAGGTCTGCAATTGGCCCACCTAGATGTGCGTGTACCACATGACTGCCACACTCAACATGTGCTTGCTGGTCCGCTCACCACTCTTCCTCATTTTTATTTTGACTGATGTCAAAAAACGGCTGCTTTATATCACAAGCATCAGTATTTAGTTATATGTACCCACCTGTCAATTGATTAATTAATTATAATTTAATTTTCCCATCCCATCAGTTTTCTATCTGCTGATTGTGGTCATGGATTTAATCTCTTGATTATTTAGTGTATTATTTAGTGCTATTAGGTTGAAATGTTATAGTGCTCTTATTTATGACTAATTTCTGTAAATTAGAAATCGTTGCCTCGCTTCCAAACTCACGCCTCCTGCATGAAATCAGGGGCACTGAGGATGAACAGCGACACTCTGGCTTGAATGTGGGACGCAGTTGATGGATCGGGCCAGAGCTCTTAACTCAATCTGCAAAAAACAATACAAACTGACGGTCCGTCTAAATTGTTGCACTATAATAAATCAATATGACATTTCAAGGTCACAGTTTAGATGGAGCGTTTGTACTCTGTCTCAGAATTAAATCATTGGTCAGATTAGTTTTGGTTGCAGAAAAAGGATTCTAATGCATTTTATATGTCATTTAATAGCTAAAGAGGGTGATATCAATTGATGAAAATGACCAGTGATTAGAGTAAAGATGCTGTCTGTTATCCACTTTTGAGCTGCATAAGTTAGGTGGTTGTGGTTTTTCTAGAACATGCCATAAGAGATGCTTGTGCTTCTTTATTCGTGCACATTGCATAGCTTGAGAGTGCAATAATTCTCGTTCTTTTATTGTGATTAAATTTGTCAGTATCTTCATCAGTTTAGTTTGGCGACAGCATTTCCTTTGGGATCCTATGGTTTTGTTTAAAACCGCATCATTCTATAAGTTTAGCTACCTTAGATTGATTTTTTTTTCTGGCTCTGGAATTGAAGCTTCATTGAACTGTGGGATTAAACAACTGTCGTGCTTTCCCTGTTTTACTCTCCAATAAGCTGATGTATCACCATAACAAGGACACACACGCTTATACCGTAATCAAACACATGGGTGTTAAGTAGATGGGTAACACTCAATCTTCCTAGCTGCTAGGAGACAGATTTGGCCGTACGCTGGCAGCGGACTGGCTCGTGGGGCCGCATCTCCGTGGAGGATTTGTGAGCCTCTGTGTTGCGTGGATACGTCCAAAATCACATAGTTGGCGAAATATAGTATGTTGTAGGCAAAATGTATTACGCAACATTAGTAGAGTACTGTACCCTAATGCTCAGTATGTATAAGCCAGTAGGTGGATGTTATCCGTATCACATACTTCATTCTGAAGTGTGCAACTGATGGATGCTACACTATTCAATAAGGTGACTGGAGGGGCAAAGTACATCACATGCTCATTTATTTTTGCCACACTGGCAGAAAAAGTGATTTCTCTATATAAATTTATGTGTAAAACGACGCCCAGTTACATTACTTGACTCAATTATGTATTTTTCTCATTGATAGTTTTTTTTATAAGATATAGCATTAAGAAGCATCCAGATCATATAATATGCAAGATGGTGACTGCAGTGTCTCCGAATGCATGCATGCATACTGTTCTCATGCATGCAGTACATACGGTCATGTAGTAGGTTTCTGATGAAATTCAGTGCCTACTGTATAAGTGTTTGATTCAGACACACCCTTTGTTTTCCTGGATTGTTGTCTGTCTCATATTTCCAGTGTGAGGCAGGACCCCACCCAGCACATGTTGCTTGTTTGTTACATGGCATATGGCATAAAAGGGAGCCTATGCACAGCCTGCCTCCTGCTTCTGGGCTCTTCACCTGTCCAAGCTGTCAGCACCCCCATCCCACCCCCCCAGGTGAATAGTTAGGGAGACTATTATTTTAAGCATTAATGTAATGAAGACGTTATTGACAGTTTATTTTAAAATTCGCT
>JABFDZ020000050.1:19852100-19880055 GCA_019775955.2 Pollimyrus isidori
CCCCCCCCCCCCCCCCCCCCCCCCCCCCCCCCCCCCCCCCCCCCCCCCACCCACCCCCCCCCCCCCCCCCCAAAATCAAGTAATCCCTCCTGTAGTTGAATGGTGACTATTCCCTCACTTTCCCAGTATGATAAATTAGTCGTGCATCAAAGTTGTTTTTTTTTTTTTTTACTCCACTCATTTGTTTAACATACCTGTTCTCTCCTAAATAATGTTGTTACCAAGGTTAATGAAGGGGAAATTTTGTAGATGGTAATCTTCTTATGTACCCTGCGATAGCAAGCTCTTTGCCAGAAGGTTTCATTAGCCATTAATGCGTAAGTGAACTCATTAGACTATAAGTGCGATTTCCTGGAAATTGATTATAATAATTGTAGTACTACTGCCAACAACATGGTAGTACCAACAGAGCCGCTCCAGTAACTTAAATTAAAGTGGTACAGACCGCTTCTCCTCCAGGGGGGTTGGAGATGGAACCCCATGTTGATCATGTGAGCGTATGTAGGAGCGTTCCTAAAGCACACTTCTTGAGGGTCTCCAGCGCCTCGCCCCGTTTCCTGTCTCAAAGCTTATTGCTTCTCCAGCCCGTCTGGCCAAGCCGACGCCTCCCCAGGTCCTCCTGACCAGAAGCACGCAGCCTGGTGCTGGGTGGCGTGCCTGTGTCACCCCTCATTCCTGGGTCCCACTTCTGCTCTGCAACCTGCCGTTGCCACCTTCCCGGCTCATGGCACCAGTCAGGGGGCAGCGTGTGGCTCAGTGGGCTAAACTCGTGTGCCTGTAATCAGAAGGTCGCCAGTTCAAACCCAGCCTCAGCATGTCTGCAGGTCCTTGAGCAAGGCCCTTAACCCTCGGCTCCCTGGGCGCCGTAATGGGTGGCTGCCCTTCGCGGACAGCTTACTCAACAAAGAGCAACACGAAGATGAAGGAGGTGTAAAGATCATTTTCCCATGTGGATTAATAAAGGTTTATCAATATTGATTATCATTAATTGATTATTCATTATTAGTATGTCATAATATTAGCTTCAGCTCAGTCAGATTACCGAGTTACTGCTTTGTTTTTTTACCAAACACATATAAGAAGTCAAGGAGTAATTTAGTAAAAAAACGAGCCTCACTAGGCAGATAGTGTCCTTAAGTAGGAGAACTGTTTATATGAAAATGGAACTTTGTGAAATTTAACATGTTACACAATGCAAAAAAAAAAAGTCTTGTTTAAAAAGAAACCACTAATTAAAACTTGTTATTAAAAATAAATACTCCCCATGCTCCATTAATATTACATTTCTAAGCAGGACAGCTTGTTCCAAATCCATTTTGCTCCCATCTATACAGCAGCTGTGTTGCTTGAAGTATTTTAAGGTATTTTGTTTTCCCCAGTTTTGCTTTTGCTTGAGACCCCTGTATAAAATGAGCTTTAACTTAGTCGCCACATAACCTCAAACCTTAGTACACTGTCATTTGATATTGTATGATGAGACAAACATAGTCCAGTTCATTTTCACATGCCTCTGACAATATCTTGAAAAGCAGTGTCATGTTGGCATGTAAAAAGGTGTTATTCTTTGATTATGTTCAGAATCAGCAGAACAATTTACATGGTATTTTTAATGTTCAGTCAATAATTAAAGTGATTAACTCATTTTAGTTCAGCTAATTGCAAATTCATCTGACTCACTATGGAAAGATCCCCTTTCACTTCAGATCAGACCGTGTTAATTCTTTGCAGTGTTTAGAAGGTACGTTTTTGGAAAGCTCAGGTTGTATGTATAATCATTTCCCTTTGCTTTGTTATGCATTTGGGCGAGCGAGATGGTAACGGTGGCTGGCCGGGCACCGTGTGCAGAGTGTCCCCCTGCCTGGTGCCTTGTGCTGCCTTGGGCAACCCCACACTGGATAAGCTTTAGAGTCACATTGTCTTTATTACCATTCTAACAATTATAATGAAACTCAGTGTGTGTGATTCCCCAGTGATGCTCTAAGGTACATATAAATATCAAGGCCAGAAAGATTACCCAGATTAAGTTAAATAAATAAATAACCAAAACTGGGAAGTACTAAGAATATTAAATATAAAAATACAAGGACATGAAGGAGGCAGAGAAAGTGACTGTGCTTTTGGTATACAGCACCCCGTTTGGTAAACACACATGTTACGACCTTCAAATGTAGTACAGTATGTAGTAAGCTTGTATCACGATGTGCATCAATATGAGTGTATATATGAATATGTAACCTCTACAGATGTGCAGTACTTCAACCAAGGTCTGACAATGCGGCTGGAAGATGGATGCAGGTATTAGCCCTGCATTGACAGGTATTAGATTCAATATTTTAATCTGCTTCATGCCCAATGTTAATAATTGCAATTAATTTCTAATTTGATTCAGTCTTTTCAAAATTAACATCACTTTTATTTGCCAATTACCTTAACTGTAATGTTTGAGGACGTGTCGCGCAGAGAAATTTATGCACGTACAGTAGAGGCGTGCATAAGAATGAAAGGCACGCCAATAAACAAACAAATAGAATGCGAATGTGAGCGATATGGATGATGGATGCACTGGGCCTGATGCTGGTTTGAGCAGGTGATTGCAGAGGGAGCTGCTCTGTATGGTGGGAAGGCGTACCGGGCTCCGGTGGGAGCGCAGCATGCGGATCAGTAGCGCGTTGAGCGTTGAGTCGGTCTGGGAGTTGGGGAGGTGCACGATGGTTACAGCTTATCTTTGCTAGCTCACTATAATAACAATGCACAGTGGATATGTTTTGCCTTTTATGAATTATTAAAAGGGTTAATCAAAACCATTGCTGTTCAAATCACATTCACAGTGTATTCAGACCCTTTATTCCATGTCAGATGTCTTCCGAGGCGCTTTGAGCCACTGTATGCATGGTGCCCCCTGTCAGTATACTCACATCTTCATTTGCTCTCAGTCCTGCATTTGTCACCACTGTATCCCAGTGGCTGAATGGCTTCCCAGGGCAGCCAGGGGTGTGAGTGTATGAGCACGCGGACAGCTCAGCTGAGTGCGTAGTGCAAACTCAATCACGTTTATTTCACATAGATTCGAAAATGAAATGGCTTCGCTTAAAATGTCCTTCGTAACGCCAATTATACTTGATGATGTTTGAAATTTCTTTGTGTGCTACAAAACGTCAGCGCCCACTTTACCGGAAGGCCTCTCTACTGTACCTCTCCATCCTGCTTCGGGTTCCCCGGCAGTAACACTCTATCCTGTATTACCATAGAAACTATAACTTTTCTTTCTATGTTTTAAGTATCTTTAGGTTTTGGTTTTTGGGTTAAAATCGCAAAAGCTGTGCACTCCTTGGCCTGCTGTGTTGGCACAGTCGCGAAAGGGGCACTCTCAGTTAGCTAAGGTAAAAGGTTGGATAAGAAAAGGGAATTAAACTGAATGTAGCAGCAGCAAAACTATAACAGAACAAGTTGTAAAATGGGGTTGGGGGGTCCCTTTCTGGGTCGTCCCAGATATGAGCGCAAGAATGATCAAATCCTCAAAATATTTTCTGGATTTTGTTGCAGATCATTAGTTAATTTGTCTAAGGCATGGGCAGTGCCAATTGGCAGGACCGGCAGTGCGCCATGTTCTCTGCTGGCACTTTGCACCTTTGCATAAGCGGTTTCTTGGCACCCTACAGGTAGACAAAATAACAGGTTATTTGTGCGTCAGATACGTGCATTAACACGTAAGGTAAGCAGGATGCGGGTCCCCCAAGTGCAAACATCAAACTCTTCTTAGACTCCAAGGGTAACCGCTTTGAAATGTGCATTTACCACATATAACAAAGGAATACTAGGTTAGACCTTAGCAAGACGGATCTGTGATGGTCCACGGTATGCAAAATAAGCCATGCATTGTCAGCACTATCTCTAGGTTTAACAAGGAAATATTTCATCTGCAAGCCAATACACAATTGTAGTCTGCATTGAGAAAACTAATTGGAAGGAAGTGTATTCTGTTGCCTTTCTTTAGCTTTTTAAAAAACCAGCTGGTCATTTCCATGTTTCTGGGATGAAATTGCTATAGTATGTCACCGACTGCAGGCGATGAGACATATCTCAGGACAGAAGTCTTCCTAGAGCTCTAGAGGGTATCTGTCAAGTCCTGCTGCTTTTCCTCAGGGCTCTGATTTGATGGCCTCCCAGATGTGCTCTTAACTCCTGAGGACATTTAAGGATGTCTTATCATGTGACCTTGGGAAGAGCTGTCGCATGTGAACAGGATATTGTGCTGGAGTTAGTGTTTAAAGTTATGGTTAGAGGTTCACTTCTTAATCATGGCATCTGTAGAATTTATTTATAAATCTTTCATCCCTGTCTTTTTCCAGTTGGAAAGAAAGAAATGTTAGTGTATTTTGTCTAATCCCTATTTAGTTTTAATCTTGCCTTAGCCAGTAAAGTGATTTATTTGTTTTTGGGACTGTTTGTGTGTTCTAGGTACATTATCTTGGCCTCTAGAATTTTCTGAAAGCTTTCAGAAAGAGATGAAATGTCCCCGTAAGGTGGCATTGGTTTTGAGTGAGACAGGTGCACGCTGATTTAATTTCAGGCAAAATAGTCACCATAGTCGCAGGGGGATTAGCATTAGCGCTCTGCCTCCCGGCTTTTTTCTTTCTGATAGACCATCAAGAGGAAATTGTTAGGAAAATCTCTTTGCAACACTGTGTGTCTGACGTATTTGCTGTAATTTTAGAGCCTGTTTCTGAAAAATAAATGGAGGTAAAATGGATATATTAGGAAAGTTTGTAATGGAGCTAAAACTCAGGCAGCCATCTTTCATGAGGTCACATGACACCTCTGTCTAATCCATTTTCATTGAATACCATGCAGGAAATCAGCAGCACTTGCATTAGATGAATAAGTACTTTGGATGCCTCATTGAGTTTGTGTCTGTATGCCAGTTTTCTTGAGTGAAGCAGTCTGACTTGTGGAATACCTTCTGATCACACTGCATGGTGGTTACCTTGGTAATGATGTCGTCGTTATATTACAGTTAACGCGTAACTGAGCAGATCCGAATAATTAGCTGCGCTTTTTAGGAAAAGTAAATTAAGTTTTTTTTTGTGTGTTAATTAACACAGTGTGGGAAGGTTGGATGTAAAGTAAAGCACGAGGGATCCCCAGGAGGGCGGCGCCGTTTCACTCATTAGTCGCCGACAACAGGGCAGTGTACCTGGGACAACCCACAGCGTCTCCCAGCATGCATCTTATTTATCTGAACAGCGCTCTCAGCACCTTGCGCCTTCAGGAGGCAGCCTTACAGGGTCACCTGAAGGACAAGCGATCAGTTACCAGTCCGACTGCACCTCTGTTTTAAGTGCAGGTCAGATTTGTGAGAAAAGGGGGTTTTTAGATGGGAATGACGAAATATCTTTGGTATTTACAACCATTTAAATCTTACATCTTTATCTGTCTTGCTTTTTCCTTGCTCCTATTGTAAAGCCAGTTAAATGCATCCTTTGGTACGCCCGTAACAGCCCTGTGAGGCAACCCGAGTCTCAAACCTCATGACTGGCAGGACAAAGCAATTTCCTGTTGTCTTCCCCTGCATTGTCTGCAAGACACTTGAGGATTCTATTTACTCGGAGTCTCTCCATCTTGCAGCCTGTCAGTCATCGTCCGAGAAGTTTTTTTCTTTTTTTTTTTTCCCCCCATTTTTAACGTGTTTTGTCATTTGAGATTCCGTAAAACTTCTATTGACTTTGATGTCTGGAGATCCCGCTTGTTGAAGGCCCGGATTATGATTGATGACATGGCACAAACACAAAGCTGATGGCGAACAACGGAAGTTCATTTAAATAAGACAATTCAAACACAGAAAGGCCTGTTGATTGGAGGCCTCTGTAATTAATGCAGTCATCGATCCACGGGTTTCTGGTGAGGTGATGTCGGTCGACGGTCTCGGTGGGATTCGAAGTTGTCCTGCCGTGTGCTTGCCTGGATAAGTTGTAAGTAAGGTGCATGACAACCCTTTGCTTTTTTTTTCTGAGATGAGCCGTTAATTGTTGGGTAATAGGGAACAAGTAAGCGTTGTTAATGATCCAGCTTTTTATTAGTTGCTGTTTAGCTCCTTCCCTCAATTCGACCGCCCAGGAGAGTACCCCCAACTCCCCACCCGCAGAAGGGTGGAGCTTGCCTCTGATCAGCAGTAATGCTGCCCGCCTGAGCAGCACATGGGGCTGGCTGCCGTACGTCAGGCTGCTGACTCACTAACCGTCTGGCTCGTTAAGGCATGATGAATGGCCGAGGTTGCGGGCTCCGTGGAGGGGACGGCGTCCACCTCACCATCTCATGAGTCACGCACTGAGGGCTCGCCAGGGCCGCCGCCGTGGCACCGCACTCCTGTGGCCACGTTCAGTACTTTATCACATGACTCAGCGATATCAAACTTTTGAAGAATATAAGAAATAATCCCTCATCTGTGTGTCTGTGTGACATAGAAGCCTTCTGGCAAGGGAATTATTTAATATACAAGAAGGATACGACTGCAAACGGCCAGCTAGCTGTCCCACTCCATAGGGTATTAAAAACCTGCCTTATTTGGCTCGTTGACAAGCTGTTTTCCATTAGCTGAGTAGCTTGCGGATAAGTGCCTGTCATTAATGTATGGATGGAGGATAAGATCGGATAACTCTGGTAATGCATTTGATATACAGCACATGCCAGGGTTCCTGGGGAGACGCTTCACTTTACCTTTGCAGGAAAAAGCCCTTTGATTTCATTAGGTAACTGAAGATCGGTTTATTGTGAGCGGACGAATAATCGTTTTTAACGAGCGTCGTCGGATGCAGCTGCTGGTCCGGAGCCTGTCGCGCCATAACCGTGACGCCGTGTATTTTACGGTGATGCTGGGTCACATCAGTTTGTCTTAACATGAGACCCACTGCGACCTTCGTTAAGTGGCAGCAGCGACTGTTGTAGCTATTTGCAGATTTTTAACATTATAATATATATTTGCCATAAGATTTATGTGAGCATGAGAGTCTGAAAGTTTCACGTCCATTTGTATAATAATTAACATCACACCTTTAAATATAAAGTAAACTTTGACAAACATGAAATTAACTGTTTCCATTTATCCAATATTTTATAAATTACATACTATTTCTGCGTTTACAGCTTTACTCTTTCTTGACAGAGCTCCCATTCTGTTCGGAGCATTGCGGCTTTTTGGTTTAGAGTGTTAACACTTAGTGCAAACCATTAGTGAAAACAACAGGGCTGCATGCACCCTGGTACGTCTTGCTTGACGGTTAAAGGAGTTTCTTCATTGGTGTGGGAAACGGCGGTTCCGGTGTTAATCATGCTGACTGTGTCTTCATATGACCCTTATCCCAACTCTTACTCAGTGAAAGCGAAGAGTGGATGCATAGCAACTGTACTAAGTTAATATAAGAGATACTGTATATGCCAGTAGATTGTGGAGTGTTCATCTGGGACCAGCTGTTGAGCCGTAAAGCCCATTGATGCGTGAGCTGAACTTGTGTTCTGGCTCTTGTGGTACGTCCCTGCCGACAGGTCGGGCAGAACAGAGCAGAAGTGGCAGCATTTGGAACGTAGAAATCTGGAAACAGAGTAGAGCTCAGCGTGGCGTCTCTCTCAAAAGCCTTGCTTTTGGGGCGGGGGGGTGGGGGGGGCTGCTGTTATCTCACCTGCTGGTCTTTTCCTAATGTTCCCTGTCATCACATCCCTTTATTAACGATGGACCTTCAGCAAAACAAGCGGGTACCAGTGTGAGGGAGCCTGTTTTTCCCAAAAGCGATAATCTCAGTGCAGCCACAGTGGCTTTGTCTGCCGCATGGGTGTTTAAAGCTGTAGCCTGGATGAAGCTGTAGTCAGATGGGTCACTTCGAACCCGCCGCCTCTGCACTCCATGCTGTGAGGCTAATAGACAGCAGCAGCCGCCTTCATTAGGAATGCCGGTTATTTTCTAGTAGTAGGGATGTGGACAAGGCCGTGGGCTGATGTGAAGGGCGCCGCGATTGTGCAGACGGAAGGAGGATGGAAATGGCGCCCCTCTCAGGCATGACGGTAGCAGGTGAGCCAGGCCGATACGGACCGTGGTGTCTCTGACGCATTCAATTTGAAGCTCAGAGTTCTATTTTTAAAGGTCATGAATAGATGGCTGCTAAACACTGAAAGTATTTCTCTGAAGCAAACGCACGTTTATTAAATGAGGTACTTGTACCTCCACATGTGGACTTTTCCTGAGTCTGTACTTCTCAAATATTGACCTTCTGTGGGTGTTTTAGTAATGGCTCCTCACTGCTCACCGTGACCTTCTGGAAGCTTGCTGGGCCGTTTCTCGATGGCCCGAAGCTGGACGCCGGTCTCATGGCCCAACCTTCCCCTGGGTGTCAACGTATAGCATGATTCTGATTGTCACGCTGATTACCGTGCACCAGTATTTAAATTAAAGCACAGTGCTGGGAGTCTCCATATCGTCCTGGTATGAGGTGGATGAACGTGGTTCTGTTGGCCTGCTAAGGTGAGGGAGCCCCGAGGGCCATCGTTACCGTTTCCCAAGGCGAACGCCACGCACGCACATCCAGACCGTCGCCGGAACATTCAGATGGTAGTCACTGGCCCTGTGCTTCTGGAACATTCACAGTAACTTTAAGTTGTCTCTGTGAATTGCGTAAAGTTACTGATGGTGTTGAGGAGGACAAGCTGTATGTGAGCAGGAAGTGGACGACGTTTTGTGTGAATGATGTGTTAACATAGGCTCTAATATCTACACAGTGGCCTGATGGGCCATATGCTCTGTATGGTCACCGTTATACCACACAAACCCTCACCGCAGCTCCAAGGCCTTTAAGCAACAGGGCGGCAGCTGGGGGTAGGGTCCGGATTCGGTGAACCGAAAAACGCTTGATTGCAAATGTGTCAGGGCCTCCGTACACCAAAGACAACTTGGAAAACCTTTCTGACAAGAGAGTCGCAGTGCTGAGTACCAGAATCAACCCTGCTCTCGTGTTCCTAAGCCAGGCTCTTAACGGAACTGCTTTTGTGGGAGAAATATCCAGTGCTGGTCGTTTAATCTGGGCTTAGAAGTGTAATATGGATAGGGTGCTTTAGTTCAGGAGTAGGCAGTCTTATCCAGAAATGCCTGTTGGGTGTGCAGGTTTTGCAGCAACCCCCAAATTAGATCACTTATTAGAGGCTGAAGAGCCCTCACACCTGGATTTGAACAGCAGACCCAAAGGTTTTCCCAAAACCTGCATACACACTAACCCTTTGCGGGTAAGATCGCTCAGCCCTGCTTTAGATGAAAGCATGCTTACGATAATCTAAAGATTGGTCCAGGTGTGGTACTTTGCGAAGGTTTTATTAATGAAACGAATCTACCCATGAATATTAAAGAGCGAGCTTTAGAAATGGCTAGAAAGGGATTGTAAAAAAAAAAAAATGGGTGAAAGCAGGTGAGCCTCTAAGTAGGCGAACCTTGTGTTGCGTTGGCCAGGTGCCCCCCTGATCCTACGGGTGATCTTCAAATATTACAGCCGTGTGCTGTTCGCGTGGCTAGACTTGCTGCAGCAGGTTGAGATTAAATGCTCGACCACTTGTGTCATATTTTTAAATGTGACACTTTTTAATCTCAGGTCTGCTTACTTACGGCCAGATCATCCTCCAGCCCTCCTCTCGCATTAATGTAATTCCCTTTAAAATAAAATTTGGGGCCTATTTAATTTTAGACTTGAAGGTCAGTGTGAGAGAGATATAAAGGATATAAATATGTATAGCGTGTTGCATGCAGAAGAAATGGGCCAGTGTGACAGTCGATTGACTTTGAGACACTGATCTTCAAAAGGGGTGTGAGGTGCTTGTGGTCAGCAGTGGGTAGTACCTAGTGACTGTGGTTGGGGGAGGAAAGGAACGAATAACCAGTGACAGACTGTCGGGCACCTACAGCTCATTGGTGCGCAAGCGCAACGGAGGATGTGCCGTCTGGGACAGAGCAGCAGAAGGGCTACTGTGCCACAACTGATGGAAAAACGTTATGCTGTACACAAACCTAATGTGTCAGAACACCCTACTGCATATGGGGCTAGGTAGCCAGAGACTGGTTGGAGTGCCCATACTTACCCCACTTGAAAGTACCTGCATCGGGCATGCAATCATCGGGATTGGACCTTGGACCAATGGATGGAGGTCATTTGTTCAATGAGTCTTGTTTCCTGTGGAGGGGTGGGTACGTGTGCGCCATTTCCCTGGGGAACAGATGGCACAGGATGTAGTCTAGGAAAGAGACAAGCCAGTGGAGGCAGTGTTCTGCTCTAGGCGATGTTCTGGAAACCTTTGGTCTGGCCGTACATGTGGAGGGAACTTTGACACACAACATTGTTGCAGCCGTATTCCTGGATGGCAGTGCTATTCCCCAATGACGGTGGCATCTGTCACGCTGCATACACTGTTCAGGAATGGTTTGCAGAACATGATGAGGAGTTCAAAGTGTTGCATTGGCCACCCAATTTCCCAGACCTGAATCTTGTCAAGCATCTCTGGGACGTACTGAATCTGCAAGTCTGATCCATGATGTCTAAAAATTCCTTGCAAAGTCAATAAGAACGGAAATCTGCATGGTGAATATGACCTAGAATTGCCATGAATGGACTTTACTCCTACCCCACTTGGTGTGGAGCAGAGCAGGGGCCCTCTCAGGAGTGAAGCCGTCCCATCATGCCTTGCGGCGCTCTCCACGAAGGCCAGAGTACCGCTTCGGCTTATCGACGGCTGCACACCCACACCTGAGGATGGCAGCAGCTGGGCCGACGCTGGGTAGCAGACGTTCGGACATCTGGCAGCGTGTGCGTGAGGCTCCCAGAACACTGACGCGTTCCTGTGAAGTGGCTCGGCGTCTCCGTGCATAATCCATGCTGATCGCCGCCGTTCTGCGTGTCGCCTTGCGGAGCGGCCCGGCCTCTGACTGCAGTCCCCGTCCCCCCTCTGTCGTCCCGTGCACTGGAGCTGGGCCAGGGACATGATAAACAGGGCCCAGGTGTGGGCCCGGGTGCGCTGAGTAAATCAGCAGCGGCCTCCCGCGGGTGCCAGGTGCTGCCTGGGCGGCTGAGCGATGGCTGCCAGGGGGATGCTGGCATTCCCTTCCGCCAGTTTCTCAGCCCTGTCACCACAGGGGCATCTGCCACGCCGCCCAGAGAGAGGGAGGGGGGCTTGTTGACGGCTGGCCTTCGGTCAGTCTCAGAGGTTTTAGAGGGGATGTTGCAGAGCGAAGGTCTTTGACATCTCTACCTGCTTCCCAGGGGATCAGAATGGGCTGAGCCAGGAGCCAGACTGGCCAGTGAGTGCGGTTGATGTGTGTCCTGTCATGAACTGGCGTCGTGTTCAGACTGTACCCCAGCCTTGTGCCGTGGAGACTCGACTAGGCAGCTGCAAACCCGGACTTTATACGCACACTGGTGTTTGACCCCAAAACTCCTTGGGAATTAACACCTCGAAGGAGCCGTGGGACACGGATAGCAATTAATAACCTGAGCCAGCATTTCCTGTGCTATGGGTGGGCCTCTGGGCCGGGGGCCATGCCCCCTCTGGGCGTCCTTTCCTTTCCTTAATGCCATATAGAGTCTCCAGATTAAGAATCAGAAGCTCTGAAAAGGCTGTCATAGCGATAGGCTTTATTCCTGGGTGTGACACCCCCCCCTCCCCCCCACACGCACACACACCATAATCACTGACCGTGAACGCACCTCGAAACATTCACTACCGAGTGTCGGGCAGCGAGATATAACATACGATGGACCGTTCTTCCGTATAGAATAAACTGCAACTAAAGCTACAAAAAGCCAGCCTTGTCCCCATACTTATTCTAGCTATCCTTGCTTTAAGTTCTGCCAGCTCCTAGGCTCCCTGCTCATCACATAGCCTGTGACTCATTCTCAGGGTTCCCCGTCTTAGTATTTTTCCATTTCCCACAATTAGACCTTAAGCATGTGGGGCTTCTGCAGTGCGATCGCTGGTCACTGTACTTGTTGCCGCCTCGCTGCTAAATGTGGGCTGCTCTCCTGCGGGAAGATCTCCTGTTTGGTAGGAGACACCGGGGATCTCTGCAATATATATTGCGGCGATATAGAATCGGCCTCACGGAGCGGCAGAGCTCGCCGTGGTCTTACTGCGCTGCAGACTGGAACACCTGCTGAATGACGATGCCGCGCTGTCGTCGTCTGACGTCCGTGGTCCCCTTCGCAGCCGATTGGTGACGCGGTGAAAAACACCCCCGCTCTTTATGGACTTTCCCCATGGCTACATTTTCATAGACTTGGCACATTTTTTTTTTTCTTTTAATTATACATAGGCACCACTTTCCTCAGTGCTGTTATGTTCTTGGATGGAATAAATTATTCATCCTTTTCCATTTAAGGTTCCATTTAAGAAATGGGGGAGCGTTAGTCCAGTGCCGAAAATTACATCTGTGGTGTTGGGGACGCCTGTGAAATGCTTTCTGTACAAAGCAAGGGGAAAGTGATTAGTTGTCATTGTTGACACGACACAGCACACAGTGCACAGCACCGAAATGCATCCTCTGTATTTAACCCATATGTGCCGATGTGACTTAGCAGGGGGCAGCTAATTCAGCCCCCGGGGAGCAGTGCTTGGGGGCGGCACCTCGCTCGGGGTACCTCAGCGGTGCTAGATGGGGGTCCGGACTCACAATCTCGCGTCCCTAACCAATAAGCCACCACTGCCTCCACGGACGAAGGCTGCATTTATAAGAACAGAATATACAGGTGTGGCACGTTTGGTGAGCGATAGGTTTCATGGAGTGCCAAATACGAATGAGACTTGAGATGTGCGCTTCCTCGACCCCACATTGCAGAATTGACCCCTGAAGGACATCACCCTTAACTGCTCACATCTTCCTGTTGTTTTATTCCCCCGCAAACATACATTGACTTTTGACTCCCTTAAAGCGTAGGATAAATCCTCAATGCGGGACTGCCGGACGCCTTTCAGTAGTACTGAGAAGCGATCAGGACGGCTGCCGTGCCCGTTGCTGGCCTTTGACAGCCTATCGGTTCCGCCTGGAGTCCGGACGCGTTGCCCGTCCCTTAGCATGGCATCGGGGCATCAGCAGACGGCACCGCGCCGGCAGTCTTCGCGTGCAGATGTGTGGCTGGTCGGTCACAGCGGTTGGGCCTGGAGCTCAGCATGACGCTATGGCGCTTGCCCGCCTCTCAGCTTGCCCGCATGTGGCGCGATGGAGGAGGGCGATGCCGCGGCAGCCATACGCTGGAGGAAGTGGGCGCCGCGCAGAGTCACTGAACTGGCCTTCGGAGCCGACGTGCCGGTAGACCTGCTGTGCCAACGCCGAGCTGTTGGGCGGCAGCGGGGCTCCCTCTGACCCTGTCATAGCAGTTTGGGCATCTCTATTGTCACCTGTAATAAGTGCCACACTGTCGCCATGGGCCACGCTTCTGCCCGGGTTTCCCTTTGTGCCCTCCATCCCTCCCCTGATGCCAGGAGCCGGATTACTAACATATAATGGGGGGGGGGGGGGCGCGTGCGGTTCAGAGGGTTGGGCTGCTGTGCCTGCGCTAGGAATGTCGCCGGGCCAAATCCCAGAGATCGCTCCATGAGGGTCTGATCCTACTTTCCACTCCTTCTTCCATGGACTGAAAGTGCCTGGTAAATAAATGAATAGTGAAAACTGTAGATCACACTGCCTGGTCATGGCCTCCTGATGGTGCCCTTGCCTTCCGTCTGCTGTCCTGGTGCCTCACTTGTCCTGCCGTGTTTTATACGCACCTACGCACTAACGTATGCTTTTCTGTATGAAGGGTGCAGGTCAGAAATAGCAGATGTGTTTAAAATAAAATACTAATAACTTAAGGCCATGATGGTCCGTGAGAGTTTCATGGTAGCGGATGGCAGGCGTGGCCCGTCTTAATCACATCCCCTCCGCGAGTGGCCAGATCAAGGTGTGCCTTCCATCTCCTCTAGGGTTCACCTTTGCCTGCCCTCTGGAATCATCTGCTGTTGCCATTTCCTTCGCAGTCCTACTAAAAGAAACACGGTTCCTGGATTTAATTTATAGTTCTTCCAGTTTAAAGTCATTCCATCCATCCATCCTATCCATTCGTCCAGGGCAGAGTCCTGGGGAATGCAGGTCCGTCCCAGGATGCCCCAGGCTTGAGCCCAGTATCTGTATGATGATGCACTGAGCAGGAATGATGGTTGGAGAACATCACCGATTGCCATGTGTCCTTGCAAGGATTTTCCAAATGAATGTGGTGGGATATCATTGGCTGGCATCAAGTGCCCCAGGGGGGACAGACCACACCCCTTACTTTGGGGTGGTCTGCCAGTGTTCGAGGCCTAGGATGTGAGTTGCGGTGGAGTGCTACAAGTTTTGGCTGCTTGACGAGGGACAAATGTGGATCTTTGTTCTCTGGTGGCGGTGGGAGCATTGCAGGTGACCGGCTTAAATAGAAATATATAAAGAACAGAGTCCCATGTGACCTGGCTGGGCAACCGTGACAGCAGGGCCATGTGGTACCGTGTGAGCGCCGAGTTACGCATCTTGTGGTAATGAGCGCAGCCAGGCAGCTTGCATCTGCTGGGGTCGTATTACATGCAAACAAGCTGAGAGAGATAAGAAGCACTTAATGAGGCACACTGGGGGACTCTCCTTCCTGTGATTGGCTGTTCTGTGCCAGGTGACACCATTGCTTTGGGACTCTGGGGTGGAAATGGTGTAAATTAATTTTAACTTCCTGTATCTACCTTCATCCTGCTGACATCATATATTTCCATATTGGCATCTTCCAGCGACTGTGTAGAGGCTCCTCCATTAATAGCACATCCATCCCAGCTGGTGTAACTATAGCATCCAGTGATGTCACACCCTAGGCAGGCAGATCCCTGGAGACCCTGCGGGGGGGGGGGTGGTTTTGCCGCATCTCAGGATCCAGAGGCTGACAAGGTATTCAGTTTCAATGAGCAAAATCCCAGCTGATTGATAGAGCCGACGGTGACCCTTCCCTGTTCCTGGGCCGATTTATAATACCACTCATAATCAATAAGGGAAAATGTCCAGGCCATAATTAGTAATAGGTTACAGGGTTTGCATCCTTCTGAGACAAAGGTAACACTGCAGTTCTGCAAAATGAATATTATTTTTCTTTCGGTTTTCCCTGAGAATTCTATCTCAGTTGTGGAGGGAAAAGCATAATACACTTTTCTACGACCTTTGATTCATTTGGCCCACTCCTGAAGATTGATTCTAAATTTAAATCCACAATCAACATGGAGTGTGTTTGAAATACTAAATATCTGTCTGACAGCGCTCTTACCTGCGTAGTTCGTTACCTGAAACGACTCTCATACTCTATCTTCGGATATGATGCCCCCATTGGCCCACGTCATCGTAGCCCCTGTGACTATTTCACTGCCTATTCTGTACTAAACAGGAGCTCAAGAATGGCATCTTTTCACAATCCTTTTATTTGCCATGTTCAGTAATATAAGGAATCTGTTTTGGCAGTGTATGCATTCTAAACATATCATTGTGACAAAAATGCACAAAACCATGGCGAGATGAAACATGTGCGGTTAATAAACAAATTATACATGTAGTTGAATATATCAGGGTGAGAGAACAAGATGTGGCACACAGGCAGTCAGGCTTTTATACGCATGATAGGATAGGAGGTGCATCCTGTTGCCAGACTCCTCAGCTCTCTGCCTGCGGAGCAGGTGTGGGATGGTTATACAAACCTCAGACCAAATTGATTACCTTCCCCAACCAGAAGGGATAGGACCATTGATTTCCTTTCTGCAGAAATATGTCCCTGAATATGACAACTATTGATTAGGAGGTATAATTAAAACAACTTGTCTGCTACATGAAGGTATATCATCTGTTGCTGGACTCTCCGCGTTTGCCTCTGTTCATCTCTGCGATAATTGGTTCGTAGGACGCTCCTCGCAGGCTCGCACCGTGAAAACGGGTGTATCCCCAGTGCTCCGCTTACGAACGCGCAGAATCCTTCGGATGGACAGAACGGCGGTCGGCCGCCCTTGGCGTTGCACGGCTCTCACACTCTGACATTCGGGCAGATGATTTGACCTTCATTCGTAGCGGCCATGCAGATGGTTACGGGAGCTGGCCGGCGACGCGCAGGAGCCCCGGGGTTGGTGGAGGTCGGCTGGGGTTCTGCTGTGCGGCAGCGCTGGGCCGCGCCGGGCCGGACTGGGTCCGAAATGAGCGAGGAGAGGATGTCCCGAGCTCGTCTGTGAGATGAGGCACACGGCCGGAATGTGGTGGTATGTCTGCACAACTGTTTTATTCTGCGGTCCTGGTTTGTTGTCTTCAGCAGTAGCTTGTGAACAGGATGTCCAGGTGTCCATTTCTGCGTTTAACTGAGCTCTCGCTCTACGATGACAATTACCCACACAACCATGCGAAGTATTTATAGTTGTCTACCTCAGTGTAGGATTTATGTAGTTGTTCTTTCTTGCTACATGTTAAGATGAATGAACAGTGCATCTTCGTTATTCATGATCCTCTACAATGTCATCATGCTTGTACCTGACTCCACAGAAGGATGATCGGGTTATTGATATTCACAGTCCGTTCCCTATGCCATTATGACAGGCAATCATATTTCAATTTCTCTGCAATTATCCCTTCAATCCAACTGTAACACTATGAAAAACAATTAGGAATGTGCGTTCCCACCTAAACCAATAATTATTGCAGTTGCAGGGGCCACATGTTGCAGACCTTTTGTGGCGTCATCACTGGCAATGACTACTTATAGTTGCTGAACAAGACTCTTTGTTTGTGAGTGGATGCTATGAGAGGGTAGCCCTTGGGCCCCAGCTCTGAGAGTATAGCCCTTGGGCTCCGGCACTGAGAGTATAGCCCTTGAGTGCCAGCACTGAGAGTATAGCCCTTGGGCCCCAGCTCTGAGAGTATAGCCCTTGGGCCCCAGCACTGAGAGTATAGCCCTTGGGCCCCAGCACTGAGAGTATAGCCCTTGGGCTCCAGCACTGAGAGTATAGCCCTTGAGTCCCAGCACTAAGAGTATAGCCCTAGCTCAAAGGCTAGCTCAAGGGCCCCAGCTCTGAGAGTGTAGCCCTTGGGCCCCATCTCTGAGCTTGTACTCCTTGTATAGCCCTCGCAGGCCTCATTCAAAGATCATGTCAAGCTGCCTGTCACCCGGAGGGGGTGAGGCTTTCAGCCACACCATGTTGTTTCTCTCATCCCACGGATGCCTCTATTCCACTCTGTGTTTGCTGGATATTTTTTCGACATTTCAGCAGTTTATCTACCGAGTGTTTTTTTAAAAAAATAATAATTGCATAATAAAATAATGAAGAGAATAACGTTAACCCTCTGGGGTCAACAGCATCGTCGGTGATGCCGCATATCTTGTCTATTTCAGTTCATAACACGCTGGAATCTTACTGTAGAAACATGAAAAAGATGCTAAATCCGTAATCTGTCGTCTTTTCATAACGTCGGAAGTATTAAAATTTGGTTAAATCGACAAAAAATTAAACCATGTCACCTTACTTTGTTTTACCTGCACAGGGGTTGTGAAAAAATCACTATTCGCATTCCAAATAGTCGCATTCGCTTGGTAGTTTGGTGAACAGCGCAACGGTGAAACGCGATCCAGATATGGCTCCTGCAAACACATGAGAACTCCGGCATATTCAATGGAGGGAGACCAGAAATAGTGACCTGAGTTTGGTTTCTCTTATTTATTTATCCAACTGAATGTTGTAACTTCACCATTTAGTCATATTCATGTAGACAATACTTTGGTGATCAGATATCTGGGATCAAAACAAACTTCCGCCATTGTTTACTATGTACTTTTATAATGTTTCTGCAAGTGCATTTTGCAGTGTTTATACTTTGATGTAAAATTACAAACTTCACATTAATCTGACATATTTACAAAGTAAATTAAAATTAAGATGATTATTTGCCATGGATTAATAATAATAATAATAATACATTTTATTTATAGGCGCCTTTCTAGACACTCAAGGACACCGGACACAGGGAATACAGGGGATATAGAAAAAAAAGACAAAGAAACAGGGTTACATGAGGACAGAGGGGGAGAATAAAAAACAGCCCCCAGACTGTATTCCAGTAGGGAGTACAATGTGAGAACTGAAAAAACACCCCAGCAACATAAGTTTTTGATATTGAAAGAAATGTGTGATCCCTACCCCTAGACCCCAGAGGGTTAAAAAATGTCTTTTGATAGTAGTTATTCAACATTAAAATCCGCTAAAATCGCCGTGGCTCTATGGTCCTGTAATAGAATGAGTGTAATCAGGACGGAGGCTAATGTGAGCTGCTGATTCATAAATCAGGCCCGATTCCGGAGTCTTTGTACCAGCAGTTGGAGCACATTATGGGGATGCTCAGAGGGGCCCGCAGGAGTGCGGCCAGCTTCACGCTCCATGTCTTTAAGCAGCAGGTGAGTTCGGTGCCCACGTTCGACCCGCCGGCCCGGCCTCCAACCGTGGACGTCCTGCACGGCTCTCCTGGGGTGGCCGGATTTTAAATAACACAAGAGGTTAACTGTGGAGTTAGAACCTCGCGGACAGTCGGGCCAGATCGCCGCCCCTCAGCCACACAGCAGGACAGGCCCCCAAACAGCATGGGAGGGGTACTGCTGAAGGGATGGAAATGATTTGTCCTGTAATCACACTCCCCTTAATCTCCATCTAATCACTCGCCAGATAGCATGTTCATGTATTTTTCTCTGTGGTCTAAACAGCAAAAAGGCAATAAAAGTGTAGCGCAAACACGAGAGTCCGAGCGCGATTTAAGCCCGTTCCCTGCTGTACAGGTGATTTTCCTGCTTGCCGACGACTCGGCCTGCATCGCTCAGCAGGGAGGGTCTGAGAGGAGACCAAAGGAGCGATATACGTAGACGGCGCCGTGATGTTGCTCGGGCTGAAATTGGTTTGTTTCGCATAAGTCAGTTTTTCTTGCACAGTCGCGACCTCTGCACACGCAGCCATTGCCTGATTGGCACCTGCTGGCTTGCTTTGTCATTATGTAAATAGCGTTGGGCGCCCTCATAACTGGGAGTTCATTGGAAGCGCAGTGTAGTTGTCGACTCAACAGCACATATGTTTGCGATGTGCTATTTGCCTCGCTAGTATGGCGCTTTGGCAAAAGCACCTGCTAAATAAAAGTAAATGTACATTTAAATTTAGTGCTGTATGCCAGTTATTGCAATACCTCTGTAACATATATCGTGTTATACAATTGTAGCCGATTATGATACATTTTTGTCGTATCGTCCACCACTAGTGCTGAATGGGGCTGTGTAATATGACCAAAATGTCATATTCTGATATAGGTCATTTCCCAATAATAATATGTATCTCAAATGTTTCACATTTTCAGATAGTTAATATAAAATGACCACATGGAAAGGCCTACTTTTTTACAGTTTGAATGATATACGCAAGAAATAAAAGGTTCTTTTTCATACAGTATATTAAGTATATGCCGAAAGATCAGGCAGTGATATTGCCTTCACGCAAATTTCCTGCCTGCAACCATGCGAACAAATGCAAAGTGTTGTCTAAATGACTTGAAATACTGCTGTAGAGTGTGATTTGTGACACCTCAAAATAATAGAGCAAAATATGAAACAATTGACATTTTTATATCGTCATATCGCACGGTCCTAGTGCTGAATATGCCCACCATTGGTGCCTGGTAAATTTGGTGTGCTGCCACCACAGGGGGTAGGTTCATGCACAGCAGCCCAGTCTGCTGCATGCCTGCATCACTGCCTGTATGTGAGCATGTGCTGCGGAGATAAGCCAGGATTGGCGTCCTCCTCGATATTTTCTCAGGTGATTCATTTTCATGAATGCAGAAAGAGAATGAAACCAAGGTGGTAAATTTCCATTATTTTTAACGTAAATAGGACATGTATTTGTTTGTGCGTGTGGGAGGGGTCGGAAAAAGCGTTGGATAATTTAATGTGCCATAAGGGGGAGATTCTGCCGAGGCTGGTAACATGCCCTGTCCTTCAGTAACGGCAAACAAAGCTCGGTGTAGCACGAACTAAAGCCCGCTGCGTCGTATTAGCGTTTGGGCTCTCGAGGCTCACCAAGCGCATGCATTATGTATACACTACTCTGCAAAAGTTTTATGCAGTCTTAGAAAATGTTCAAATGACCTGAAAGTTGCCGAAAAACTACGATGCTATGTCTCTCAAAGCGTCAGCTTAAGCTTTTCAAAACCTCTGCTAAAGTCACCCCAATATTTGTAGCAACCATCTAATACTCCCATGTAGTCTTTGACTCAACCACTACCCCACCTCGTTGGGCTAATCAATACCTCGGTGAGTGATGTTTGGTGGTTCTGAAATGTAACAAATACATTGAATGGCAGTGGTGCCGCCGAGGAGGATTTTGGGAGCTGAAGTGGTGTTCATCTAGCCGCCCTAACAAGATATCAGTACCTTTTTGAAGAACAGAGACATTCTTGTTAGTTTCTGTTGAGCTACTCTTAATTTTCATATGTTCTAATGTTAAACTGTGTTTTTATTCTGTGCAGATATACCTTTACTTCTCCAATAAATCTCTTTAAACATTTCCTTTGACTGCCTAAGACTTTTGCACAGTACTGTATATGACTTTTAAGAGGGGTATGGAAGTTGAATTAACTTCCCCCAGTCTTAAGCCTGGAGCCTCAGCCCCACAAGCTCACCCTATGCATGTAGGTTTTCCCTGGTGTCCTGAAGGCAGGCCGTGATGGACGGGAGTCTCACCCAAGGTGCCCCCTCCTTATGCCGCGTGCCATATGCTCTCTGGAATCGGCTCGGGAGCCACAGGAGCAGACATGTGTTACAATCTGTGACTTCAAAACAATGAAAAGAAAAGCTCCATTATTATGGGCTGGAAAATTTGATTTCAGCTCCTGGTAATCATAGACACACCATTTCTCCAGAACATTCTGTCTGGGTCTTCAGGGTTTCTGATGTCATGTTCATTATTGTAATGACTGAGCCCATCTACTTTGTTGCTTGTCATCCTCGTTGGCCATCAGATTTTTCAATTATCATTGTCTTCCCCAATATACTGGATCTTCTGATAATATTCTCAAACTAAGGCAGCGTCAGCCTGGTCATTTGTGCTTCAAATGAAAGTTCAGGCTTAATTTGATCAAGCATCTCCTCGTTTTCCTTGTGGTCCATGGCATTCTTGGTCTGTCTTCAAAGACTTCAGCGCTGCTTTCATATCCATAGTGTTACAGAAATTATCATATTTTTAACAATTCTGATCTTTTTTTCCCCCTTGGAGATAAGGATTTTTTTTTCTCTGTCAGTCTGTATTTTTTGACTGCTGGGTCTTTGTTGGTGATTCTTCTAAGGAAGGAAAAGCTGCCTATAACCTCTATCATTGGCATTAATGCTAAAGTGAGTCACCGACCCTGTGATCATGACCTTTAATTTCTTCTCAGTGAACCACACAGTCCCTTTTCAGTCCGCTGTAGTTGTGGTGTCATCAGCATACTGAGGGTTATTGTTTAGTTCACCAATCTTAAATCCACAGTTGTCTTCTTTAAATCCACTTCCTTTGATTATATATTCTGTGCCCAGACTGAATTGGTATGGTGGAGGTATGAAGCCTTGTCCAATTCCTGGAACTGGTCACTTTCTCCATGTTCCATCTTTACTGTGGGTTTTTTTTCTCTTATAGAGATTCTTTATAAAAAAAAAAGTGTGCTGGACATTCCAAGAGAGATTCCTCAGTAGAACTGAGCTCATAATTGTGTCCTTTTGGTACTGGCCCCAGGTTGGCTTGTCAGGGGATCCGTTGTGCTCAGGGGGATTTATGAAAAGACCACTCCATGGCATCACTACTGGATATCTGGGTCTAAGCGCGTCAGTGTAGAATTCATTAGGGCTGTCTCACAGGATTACCTGCTTGATTGCAAAATAACTCCGCCTTTAAGTAAAAAGGTAATGTAAATTTCCGGAGCTTTGTGTAAGAGAGGGCTTTTCTATTCCAGTCAGGAAATTTAAAGGACAAAAGCCAAGTCACTAAAATGGGTAAATTGTCTTTATAATGTGTAATTAATGTTATGGATGTGCTCTTTGACCTTTGACCCTTTAACCGTAGAATTTTAGCAGGCATTTCTTTCATGATAGTTTAATTGGCTGTTACAGTCGTGCTCATAAGTTTGCATACCACTAGCTTAATCAGAAAAGCATTAGCCGTTTCGGAAAGTATGTGATTATGTAAAACACTATTTTTTATTTAGGAATAGTGGTCAGCTGAAGCTATGTCATCAAAGAATTGTGTGTGTCCTTTTTAAATGGTAATGTGGAAAAAAGTGACACAGACACCCTGATCAAGAGTTTTCATATTGTTGCATGTGTGGCCTGACAATATACACACAAGTTGACACCCACAGGTTGAGATATCGGTGTGAAGGTCATCCACACCTGTGCCTTGTTTGATTGTAGTTAATATTTGTGTATAGATAGTCAATAAGTCTCTTAGCTCTGGAGAAATCCTTACACATTTCATGCAGGACTGCAGTGACTTTGCTGGATTATGTAGCATGGGGAACATAAAGTAAATGTCAAAGGATCTACGAGAAAAAGTTAGAAATCAGGAAATGGATGTAAAAAGATGTCTGAAGATATCAACATGTCAATCACTACTGTTCTAACTGATCAAAAAGTAGAAGCCACACCACTCCAGGAAAATTGTTCACGGTGCCAAGAAAAACCTACAAGCAACTTGTCAGCTTCTTTGAAACAAAGTGGTATGGCTGTTTTAGCGTGTCCCTTAAGGAGGTTCTTGCAGGAAAATAGGCTGCATGGCAGATTTGACAGAAAAAGACATTTCAGCACCGATGCCGCAAACCAGCTCATATACAATATGCTAAAACGGCACCTCGAAAAACCTCAAAACGTCTGGCAAAATATCATTAGGAGACCAGAATTGAACTTTATGATCGCATGTTTGGAGAGGTCTCAACACGGCTGATGAAGACGTATGGAAATGGATGTCTGCTGTTTTGGGTGTGTGCAAGCTATACAGGCAGATGGAATTTATTCGAGTTTGATGGCAAGATGAATGCAACATTATCACAAAATAATGGGAGAAACTGCAGTTCATCAGGCCCAAGCTTGGACTTCTCATGACAATGATCCAAAACATAAGGCCAAGTCAATCATTCAGCAGCTGCAGCAGAAAAGAAGCTTCTGGAATGATCATCAGTCTCCTGACCTCAATGTCGTTCAGCCATAGAAATATAAGACACAGTGAATGGCGACTGGTAGTCATGTGAATTGATGAATGTGCTGAGTGTTTACCCAATGGTTTCATAATGTTGCCATCAAAGGGTGAGAGTGAGCTTTTCCCCAATTCCTCAGTGGATGGCCTCATCTTCATCCCGCTCATCTTCATCCCCCTCTGCTGAAAGCCTCATCTTCATCCTGCTCATCTTCATCCCCCACTGTGGACGGCCTTTTCTTCATCCCTGAGTGATTTAGTAGCTCTTGTTAATAGGGCCTTTGGTGGTTTGGAATGCATTTTAAGTGATCTAGTTAAAGCAAGATACTGGCTAGTATATTGCAATGAAGTCATTAGAGAAAAGCTCACTCTCTACCCAACAGCATCCCCACTCACATTCTCCAACCAAAAGAAAACTTTGTTAAAGAGACATGTTTACTTTTTGATTTGAAATATATCCTACATGTCAGGAATTGTGCATTGGTATTTCATTATAAGGCAAATGAGTTTCATTTGAGTAGTTTGGCTTCTTGGTGATTAAGCGCATTCGCTTCAGTGCCATCTGATGGCACCTCCTGAGTTAGAATGCCCGTCAGATCCCCTGCAAACCCTAAGCATGCCCCTCTGAGTAAGCATGAGTCACATCACCAGCTTTCCAGCCACGGTGCAGAGAATGGATGGTGTGAAGCTGAGGAGAAGGACGGAGGGCATGAGCTGCCCCCAAGTGCAGACCACGGCCGCGTCTCCGCGACCTGCATGCAGAGATCGGTGTCGAAGGGCTCAGAACACTAGGGGCTCAGATACGAATGTGGCCCACTGTCCTCCTGCATTATAGATGAGAGCAGACAGGGGGTGGGGGGTTGTTTCTGCATCCTCGGCCCGAGCATGAGTCAAGCGCATTTCTCCACGTAGGCGTGAGTGTCATGCTAAACAACGGGTGGGGCCTGGCGCCGGCGCTCAGCGATGTTTACATGCTGGACGGCTCTCTGACTTGTTGACTCACGCGTATCTGTCAGGAAACGGTGGCTCTGTGGAGGCCGGGCCCCTTTCCTACCGGTCAGATTTGAGTCCTTGCCGCTTCTTTTGGACTGGGGGGTGGGAGTGTGAAAAGGCCTTACCGTGACTAACGCCGGCCTCATCGGTAGCCTGTGTCACGCTGCCAGCTGACGGTTGGTTTTTCATAGTCAGTACGTCATTGTCTGGGTGGGCTAAATGTCCTCTTTGAATGCACACTATTGTCTCTTATTACAAGAGGAATCCTAGGTAGTGACTTAATTTCTGCTGCCTGTGGTCATTTTCTATTTCTTAAAAAAAAGCTGACGCTCAGTGGCGTTTTATTCCGCTGGGAGGCTGTCCCATCGCTGGCCCAGTAGGGCAGGGAGCTCACCTGCCTAATTGTCATTACACTCCTTAGTGATTGATCTGGATTACTGTTGTCCACCTGTCCAGTTTTGGGAGGGCCTTCTGTGTCTTCGGTTTCCCTCAGAGCCGGGCGATATGCCGTATTAACATCAACGCTGCATGTTATGCACATGGAGTTCTCACTTAGAAGGAACCACGACAGCTAGTACTTACATACTGTCTGGACATTATACCACAGTTTACGGTATTTTCCGAAATTTAATACAATTGTGATATTGTGATATCTCGAAGATAAAAAAAATTTACGCTGTCAATGAAAAAAAACTTTTAATGACTGTTTCGGTTTAAGATTACCTCATATATGTTTAAAAAAAAAACAGTTTACTGCCATGGATTTTGCATGAACACTTCATGCGCTTCCAGTACCCATCATAATTATTTCCATCCTTACAGTTTAAATCTTAGGCTTGAGAGCAATTTATTTATTTTATCACAAAGCGAATTACATTGCATTATCTGAAATTTCTCCAATATCGTGCAGTCCTAGGTTCCATTTAGGATGCTGTGTGTTTCAGCGTGGGAGTTTCCTGTGAGCAACTGATCAGTACTACTGTGAGTGGCCTGGCCGTAAGAATCAAAAGGGAAATTGTGTGAAAACGACATTCGTTAAGTGACGTCGGCTGAGCATCAGAAAAGCCTAATGTCTTGCACAAGTAATATTTTTATGCGGGGAAGGCTTTCACGATTATAGTCCCGTCAATAAGACCAGCTGTCAGGGAAAACATTTTCATTAAGGGATTCAAAAGTGATTTGGAAACCAAATTAGTTCCAGCAAATTGTTTTAGCCAGTGTGCATTTAACATTGGAAAGGAAGCGCACATGCAAATAGTCTCATTTGAAGAATTAGTGGAAAAATGTGAATCCTGAAAGACAATTTTAATCCTTTAATTAGCTTGTCTCTTATTTGTAAGCAGATACTGTGGGGTACAAGAAACAAACCAGAGACTTTAATTGCAATACAGTAAATGCTATAAATAACACTTTGCCCTCAGTTCAAAAGCATTTCTTAAAGTGTGTGACAAGTTCATTTTTTTTAAAAAAGAAATTCTTCCTGAACGTTTCTAGAGGCATCTTCAGGAAAGATGCATCGCTGAAAACTTATTTCTTTAGAGTTGCGTCTTTGCACGCTGGATCTTATTTGTTGAATCCGAAAACCTGTTCCACTCGTGTTGCGCTTGGATTCCGCTTCTCTCGGCGTAAGTAGGTGACCGCTGCTCGATATGAGCCCAGGTGTAATTGGTGACTGCGGAGGAGGAGGAGCCGATACTCCCCACGGTCACATTTAGCGTCAGAAGCGTGACAAATAGCGAACAAAATCACCCGTCGCTATTGATTATAATCTAAACTCCACTGAGTCCAATAATCCCTGCAAAACCCGGTCATTTTAAGTGCTGACGAGGGACTGTCCCGTAAGTGTGGGGCGACGGCGATGCGGCAGTGCTGAGCACAGCTCAGGCTCTTAATGACCGGATGAGGGCACATTGTCCAGGGTGAGGTGTCCGGACCGTCCAGTCACACGTCAGCAGCTCGACAGCCAAATCTCCTCCAGCAAAATTCTTGGTCTCCTTTTTTGAAAGATGGAGGGTAAATCGGAGAATGTGAACAGGCCATGCTGCAACCAGTGATATGTCCAGAATCTGACCCCACTAAGCGGCCTTGACAAACTCTACATGCGGCAGCCTGCACTTCTGATAAGACGTGAAAGACCCCTAAAACGATGATTTATGAATAATGTGTAGGGTCCCTCTGATATATATGCTTAATTGGATTTTTCCCAGCACGCACCTGTGCTCCCACCGGTGAGCGCTTTAAATTGACGCTCTAATCCCACATGCCGGCTGAGTTCACCTTAATTAAAGCTTTGCAATAGATATTGGATGTGATTTCGATGCTATTGTTGTCTGAGTAAAGGGAGGGCTTCGTACAACTCTGAACCATGTGTGCTTCCCGGCGTCATGGAAACCCACATGCTCTCAGTCACCTGACCTTAACTCTGCGCTGCACAGAGCTCTGACATCACCTGTTGCCTTTTTTTTTTTTTTTTTTGGTCGTAAATTCTACCATAATGCCAGATCCATCCAGAATTGCTCACAAATGATCAGTGTTACCTCAGGCAAGGACCCCGCTCCATTTCTCTCTGAGGAAGCTTCAATTTTAGTCAATGAGCTGGATGTGCAAACAGAAGGCTGTGGGTTTAGAGACTGAAAGGTAGCCTGGCTGTTGGACCCTGGGCCGCGTGTATTAATCACCTCCCCGCTGCAGGTGTGCAGGCACGGCATCCTGCAGGGTCGGCCGCTCGGAGGGCGTCTTCCTCCCGTATGAGGTAATGACCACTCTGCAGCCTCCCTGCACGCGGAGCCGTCGCTGTTTATCAACACGGAGGAGAGCTTCCTGCTGCTCCTGATTAGTCCCTTTGTCACTCAGCCGCGAAGCAGGAGGCAGCAAGAGCTGAGATCCCAGCACGCTTAATGATCCTGTGCCGCCCCACTGGGAGCTTGCATGGCAGGGCAGCCACCGCTGTCCATCCCTGCCTTTCCCGTTATCGCAGTCAGGAGCAGAGTCTACGTAGTGGTGAACGGGGGCCACTTACGCCCCACCCGGATAGCTGGACCTCCCCCCCTCCCTGGAGTGGCCCACCCCACCACCGGCTGACGCTTTGCCGCTCACCCACCCTTTATCTCCACATCACTTCCTCCGTAAAAACGGCGCCATCCCTCTGTTGCCGTGTGATGGATCATGTGAGCGTGTCACCGATGGTGACATCACCCCCTCCCTCCCTCCCTCAAGGAGAGAGAGGTTCAATTAGCCAGCCAACTGGCCCAGGGCTGGGTCCGCGCTCAGTCGGCCCTCTGTCTCGCAGACGTGTGTTTGCTGGGTCCGCAGTTAGCAGGCCCTGTGTCTCGCAGACGTGTGTTTGCTGGGTCCGCACTCAGTCGGCCCTCTGTCTCACAGACGTGTGTTTGCTGGGTCCGCGCTCAGTCGGCCCTCTGTCTCGCAGACGTGTGTTTGCTGGGTCCGCGCTCAGTCGGCCCTCTGTCTCACAGACGTGTGTTTGCTGGGTCCGCGCTCAGTCGGCCCTCTGGCTCGCCGGCGTGTTTGCTGGGTCTGCGGTTAGCAGGCCCTCTGTCTCACAGACGTGTGTTTGCTGGGTCCGCGGTTAGCAGGCCCTCTGTCTCGCAGACGTGTGTTTGCTGGGTCCGCGGTTAGCAGGCCCTCTGCCTCGCAGACGTGTGTTTGCTGGGTCCGCGGT
>JABFDZ020000050.1:19891750-19904228 GCA_019775955.2 Pollimyrus isidori
GCTGAACACTCTGTGACCATGACTCCTTATGCTGAACTGGTTGGTAAAAACAAAATCCTGGTCTGGATTTGTGGCTTCTGGACCTGAAATGCCCAACACTGGAAGCAGCGTGTTCAATCTGAATGGGCCCAGTCAATCCAGTTATAAATCCAATTCATATCTAGTGAATTCTTTATGTAGATCTTGCCCTCAACCATTAAGCTTTGGCCTGTAGCTTTGTACCATGGTAGCAGGACAGTCTGTGCTGCTACATAACCCTTTCAGAGATTATTTCATATGGACTGTTTTTTTTCCATCACTCCGTTGATCCAACCATTTATTCTGGCCTGGTGCCTATCGCTGGCGGCATGTGGGGGGGGGGGACAGAGAACAGTGACTGGAGCACCTGGAGACATTGAACGAACATGATTACATATTGATTATTTGAAATAATCGCTGGTTGCTCCAGTGTGACATTATGAGCATTATTTTCTCTGATTGGGCTTGCTCAGATAATGATGAGACATTGACTGGTCAATGATAGAAAATGGATTAGATGTACTGGACAATAATCTAAGAATATTAAGAGAGTATTCAAGAGCTTGGTCTCTGTAACAAAATTTTGTTTGACCTCCAGTGTTTTTAACTCACATTAAGACTATCTTTTGTTTCTCTTTTTAAATCTCTCTGTGAATGACATCAACCCAAACTTCTCCACTGAGTATTAGGGGTACAACATGGCATTTATTGAGTACCAGTATAATGCTTTCTGGATGATAATTTTTGACAATAATAATAATCTACACCAAGTAACTAAAATCACCCTCAGTTTTTTATGGTTGCATTTAAAATAGAATGCTTACTATTCCCTAAAGTGTGCTATATAAAGTGTCTGCCAATTTGTTGTGCTGTCAAAGGTTGCTTGGATACCAACGCCTTTAAATGCTATGTCCAAAACCATAATCTCGTTTCACTGACTAATTTGCTATACAGTGAATTACACGTACATAGATTTTTCTATATATGGAAGTTTGAGTGAGTGGGTGAGCAAACAAGTGAACCATTTTTAATACAATCATGCACCCTCCCCCTCCACCCAACTGATCCTGTAAATTACCATAGTAATATTCTCAGCCTAATAAGGGCCAGCTGGGTATCCTTCACGGTGTTACCTGTAGGCCCAGGGCTGCAGATCGCTCACCGTGACAATGCAAGCGATCAGCCAAACCTCGCCCTGGGCCATTACTCCGCCTCCTGCTGGTTCACAGTACCTAGAACTGATTGCAACCACTGGTCCGCTGGTTTATTACAATGTCAGTACTGTACCACACCACTGCAGGCTACATTTCATCAACCCGGATTTGAAGTTCCAGTGTTTTGTGCTTCAGTGATGTTCTGTCCTCTAAAATGATTTTTTCTTACTGGGGTGTGCTGGGCCAGAAATAGTTTGGAAAACAAATGTGAGCAGAATAGCCTTCCCTGAAAATACAATCAGTGTCTTATACAAAGGTAAGATTTCACACGATGATCATGTTTCAGCCTTGTCAGACCTGACTCAGTGCGCTGTCCTCATTGTGTCTCATTTTCCACTTCAGTTAAGACTAAGTTAAGGAGGAGATCCTTCTAATTTGTTGCTCATGCATAATGATGTCTGGTCACATTGCCATGTTTGTACTGACAACTAAATGCAATTCATCACACACACCTGTATTCTGTTTACTTTCTACAGTATTTTGTTAGTCTCAATCGTGCTGCATGATGATGTTTGTACCACAGGAAAAGCAAGTTACTTAACCCCCCTTCATGACAGCAAATAATATTATGTGCATTAACCTATTGGGTGGCAGTGTGTGGCTAAGCCTCTGTGCCTGAGGTCAGAAGGTTGCTGGTTCGAGCCCCGGCCTCAGCAGAACAGTCACATGTCCGTGGGCCATTGAACAAGGCCATTAACCCCTGAGCTGAGCCAGGGCTGTGACCCCCAAACTTGCTCTCACCTGGATGTGTCTCATCGAGAGCGAAATGGGGTAGGAGAATTTCCCCATAGGGACTAATAACGCGTTTTTATTCTGTCTTGTCACGCCCTTATCATTACAGCTCTGCATGGCATTTTTTGACCCTTGCAATCATTATCATGGGTGCAGTCAAACTCGTTCTTCTTCAGACATTGTTTGTTGTTGGCCATTTTAAAATTAAAGAAAGACTTCATACGTAAAATGATGGGCATGAATTCTAGACTGACTTAGAGACGTTCAACAGTTCTCATTTTGCACTATTTATCTTCTTGCCATGAGAGCAGTGTAATTAAAGTGTGGTCAAAATAAAATGCTACTTTGATTTGTGCCGATGCTGTAAATCATACTTTGTAGCTGATGGAGAACGGAGAGAATTTTTTCAGATTTTACCCCTATAAAGAATTCCTCTCTGGAGATGGTATTCCGTGAATAATAAGTAATGTCTTTGCAAGACAAATCTTGGAGGAAGTCTCTGGCCTTGCTGAATTTATTAAACTCTTTTCCCAACCTATCTGTCCTTGCTTTAAAGGACCGTCCCCTGCTAATTGATGGACCATTGTTTATGCATTAACATGAGTCTCTTAGCATGAACAAATGAGCCTCGGCACGTTTTAAAGTTTTCCCCCCACGCATTAAGAAGAGAAAGAAGTGAGCGCACTGAACCCCAAGTAGTCTATTCAGCGGTTGATTCAGTTGCATGATATGGATCATTTGGGATTAAATCATCATCCAAACCAGGTGATTTTTCTGTAGACTAAAGGAGAACCTTAATGATTTACTTGAGAAGATAGTAGTGTTCGAATCCACGACATTGGGCCATTCTGCAGCTTCAAGAACTTTGGTGTGGTCCTAAATTATAGCCGGACGACTGTCTCTTATTTTGCAACCCAAATACAGGGTGCCGCTTTCTGATATCAAAGTCTGAATTTGTTGGTCAGAAACTCATACGGTCACATGCACTTTTAGTGCTGCACTGGTGGCCTTCTGCATGTGAGGGGAATATTAGGCAGATTGTGCTCCGTCCTTCCCTTCGTTCACACTCGCATGCTCTCACTTTCTCCTTCTTCTGGCTCGCTCATCTGGCTGCGTAGACGGACAGGGAACCTGGCGGGAGAGCACGCGCTGCCCCCACTGCTTCTTTTTCCGTCGGCGGCGAGAGCCGCCCGCCGCATTTGTCATAGACACGCGCGCCCCCGTGCCGCTTGCGGGGCGGACAGAGCGCCATTGCACGCTTGCAGCGGAGTGCGTTTGGGCCACACCAGTTGCTTTCGCTTCGACGCGCGGCTGCAGCACCAACAGCAGGAACGGCTCACGTAAGGGTTTGGTTCCCAGTCATTGAGAACACACACGTGTATTAACGTATATATATCGTCGTGTCATAAACGATGATGCTAAGCGCTATCGCCGTATGATTTCCAGAGGGCCATGGTGTGATTGTGGTTGCCTTAGACTCCACTGCCTACATGCACAATCAGAGTCCTATTTCCAGTTTTCCCCGCAGCATCTTGGGTGTGGAAGCAAGAGGATTATGGGGGTGGTAGGTGAGCAACAGTAGGACAAAATGGGCCTTGCTTACGCACTGTGTTGCATAATGCCAGCGCGTCGCAAATCCACAGTGTAATGTCAACGCAATTTGAGGAGACGCTGGAAAAGTCCTATTTAATGAATGTTAGATCCCGGTAAAGCACTGGGGCAGGAGTGGGAACAGACAGCCGGCCCAAGCTCTTGGGTTCTGCGTAGCTTCAGGACTTCAAAGGCCTGGCGTCTTTGAAAGCTGACAGGAAACATCAGAAATATCATTGGCCTTGCGCGCATTTGCTCACGGAGAACAGAGAGCTCTGCTCGGAAAAGCAGGATCCCAGACGAGCCTCAGTGCAGATGGACACTAATGCGCCACTTTTTATGGAGGCGACGTGCATTAAAAGTCTGGATTTTTATCTTTAAAATTTTTATTCTTAAAATAACTTCAAAAATAAAACGCACATTCTGAGGGTTTATATATAATATGCTGCATGTATTTTTCTAAAATATTCTTTAAAGACAATTTTATGTTCCTTCCAAAATTCCATCGTCTGACTGCTGATTTTTCTCCTCATGTTCATTTAGTTTAGCTTAATGGAGGAATGTAATGGCATAATTCTGAGAGCCCAGTTTCGGCTGACGTCACAGCAGCCTGTTCAGATTGGCTGTTTGCAGCTCTTGCCCAGCCTTTTTGCAGACTCTCTCTGTGTCTTTTTACTTCTTTAGGGATTGATTATTGATGGCCATGACCTCGACTGGGGCCCCCGCTTTCTTACACAGTTACTGAAGTAGATAAAGTGTGTTTTGGATCATTGAGGAAACAAGATTTTCCTGTGGTGCCTGACTGTTTCCATTTTGACTCTTTCCTTCAATCCCACTAAACTACCATAATTTTTCAGGGGAGAAATGGCCTGCACTGTGAGGATGGTTGTTATTGGCTGTGCTGTAGGCTAAATGTTTAGCATATTGTCTGGCCACAACACCTGTTTGCAGGATGCATAAAAAACAAGCAAACAAGGACTTGTGGCTGTGAGTTTCTGAAATAGGGTGAATTTTCCTTTAACGCTGAGCTATGGCTGTAGTGATATTTAATATTTTGCACTGGGGGTTTAGGATATCAACATCCATGGTTCTCTAGGTACAGTTTACCGTATCATTCCTTTGCTAACAATCAATACTCTTTTTTTAATGAAACTGCATTGTAGGCATAAACGAGCTGTTGAACAGTCCCCTCAATGCAAAAACGTATTAATTCATGTTTATGTATATTTTCTGTATATTATGATTTTGTTTGTTGTACGTTAGACAAAATACAATGAGTGGCTGTGATATGTGCTGTTTGAGCTGTAATGAGACGTCAGTTTACCTTATTAGTGAATCCAGGGTGAATTATAAGAAGATTCCCTGATTGTCACACTGTACTGTGAACACACAGTCCCAGGAGAGCCTTAATAACTCTTCATTAACCTTAGACATAAATATAATTATACTTGAAAACCGCAAGTGTGGGGAATGCTGCTTAAGTTTGGCCTTGCCAAAGACCCAGGCACCAGAGAGACTTTAGACGGTGTAAGAGCCGGTAACTAGAATCATGTTAGGACTCCTTAGTATCACGTAATTACATATTTTATCGGAAAACAATTAACAGATCATCAATAATAAACAACATAAATAGCTAGTGATCGGATGCGTACTGCGGCCAGAATGTAAATAAACAGCCTGGATGTTGGTTAGATGGAGGCTTTGGACCAAAATGACAGAACCTAACAAAAGGGGGGCAGAAAAGAAGCCATGCCACAACGGAGGCATCGAACCCAAAAGTTGCCACTCTAGTTCCCAGGGGCTCCTGCTGTAGTATTCTCGAGCATGGTCCCTAACCGGAATTATTCCAGTAAAAATACTCAGCTATATAAATTGGTGAAAAGTAGTTCTGGATAAAAATGCTAACCAGGCAGCTACGTTTAAGGTAAATTTATGAATACTTGTTTTCAGACTGGATAGTCTGTGCAGTAGTAGCATTCGAATAAGTCTTTGGATTGTGTGGATTTTTTATTCATAATTTTCACCTTAAGCTGCCGACGGAACCCAAATAACCAGAGTAAAGAGACACTCACGTCGTTTTCGTCGCTGTGATCCAGTGCACCTTGGGGGGTGGGTGAATGTAAGTTAGCTAGAGGAGCATATGGAGATAAAACCTGTTTTCTTGTGTACACCTATTTGTTTTATTTATGGAAAAAAAAAACAATGGATGAGTTTTGCTTCATGGATAACCCGAGGCTAGCGATTATTATGCAAAGCAGGCAGCTTGCGTCGGGGAGGCGTGGGGGGGGGGTGTTAGCACCATCGCGCATAGCTTGCGATGCATTAACGAAAATTAGCAGCTGCCTCCTTAGCCGCATATCAGTGCCATGAGCGAGATTTCCAAGGTATTTGATGTAGCTGTGAGAAACGCTGCTTGAAAACATTTATTGTAATTTGTGTGTTTAAAATGTGTATAAAGGGTAACAGACATTCTTAACCTGTCTGCGGTGTTGTAAATAAACGTTTTCCTGAGAACATTTGTGTTTAAATTCTGGTGTTCAACATTCTGCCTTAACTTTGTGGGTCTGAAAGATTTGTTGAAGGCGTGAAAGCAAGCCGCTAAAGTTTTGTACATCACATGAAATCAGCATTTCCTTTAATATTCTCCTTGGGTAAATGTGTATTAAAGAACACAAACAAACAAGGTGACCCTTTCTGGTATGTTTGTTACTGTTTCTGTGTCAGTCACTCACGCCTGTCTGGCTGTTAAAACCCCAGCCTCCGCTATGCATTCTGGGGAGGCATTTTCCCAGTAATATATATTGAGCAAAATGAACCTCTACCCTCTACTCTGCAAATATTTGATTGTGAGGCAGTCTTTGCGTCTTCAGAAAGCCGAACTTCACTCACAGAGATATCGCGTTTGTTTTTTGATGGTGTCACATGAATACTCATGTTCTCTGTCATATATTTTATTATTTACAGCATGACTTTGGTTGGTCTCAAACACTGTGTTTACTTTGCTATAACTGAGCAAAGAAATGTGATTAATTGGTTTTTTGATGTTTTTTCAGGTTCTATACATGGTAAAGGAGCACCCTACCTAACAATCATGACTTATTTCACCTTTTTCATTGAGGTTCCTTCATGTGAGAATTTTTCATTTCAATTTAATTTCTAGGTAATACACCACGTTGAATTTCTTAAGATCTGCTTTGTGTATTTTTACGCAGGGCCTCACTGTACATATCATATCTCACTGCGGTTTTGTGTAGTGCGTTTTATTTGGGTGTGTGTATACTTTATAAATGATTAATATTTTTAAACTAATAAGTATAAATGAAAAAAAAAATGTATGCCAAAATATCTATAATCAGGCTACTAGAAACATGCATAAACACTTCCTCCTTGTTTGTATCTTACTTTAGGCATCAATTTGAATATCTTCCAAGAAGATATGGCGAAAGCTTAAAATGCCCCACGATTTTTTTCCGGGTGGGGGCATCGTTACTTACACTTCCTTGCCATTTCAGCCCCTTGTGAATCACAAGCTGTAGTGAGCGTGCAAAACAGCCCAAGCTAGCGACTCCCAAATCACCCACTGCTTCTTTCATGTTACTCGCGTTGTCAGGCACAATCACCTGCACTCTGTTCAGTGGGACATTCCACTAGACGCTGCTTCCACTTCTTGAAACTCTGTTTGTACAAAGATTGCAAATAGCTATGCTACATGCTGCCGTTGAAAATCCTCATCACCTCGTTAACTGATGTTCTTATGCTTCTCGTACTACAGTTGGTATGCATATGACGTCACGGCAGGAGAAAGTCACTATGCTCACACTCACTGAGTGGCGACGTTAGCGTTGGGCTTGCAAGCTTCGAAAACATCAGAAAAAGGAAAGTACGATTGTATAAATCGATTTAATCAGAAATAGGAGCTATCTTTTTACAGACTGCTGAAAACTAAATAAGTATCGGATGTGGATCGGTCACATATGGCTGATACCAAATCCGTCTAATTAGTTACGAATCAGTGCCAATACCAATTCGAATGCTGGATTGGTGCACCTCTGCCGTGGTTTGCCTCGACAGCTCTAGATCTTCCGACGGACTTATGCAAAAATAGCATAGGTTTTTTTTCCCATGAATCCCCCTAGAACCCCCATCAAATACCATTCAGAATGAAATGGGAGATAATTGAATTATTACATTTTTAGTTTTCAGATTGATGCATTCTAGTAAAAGAGCTGTGCTGGGTAGGAATGTATAGAGGATTAATTTTCAGGCAGTGTTCTGCCAGATTTATTTCATTGTTCATTCTGTGATTCATGTTAAGGCTGGTGATGTGCCCTTAATTAAGAGAGGTACTGGACCAAGAAACGAGAATCCCTTTGCTGTGAATAATCAATAATATTTCCCATTGGTTGCAATGGTAGCTATTGTTGTTTCTATATTTTTTAAAAAACATTTACATTTAACATATATTTTAGCAAGCAGTTTTATCCAAAGCTACATATAATTGGTCAGACAGTCCCTGGCCCAATTGGGGGGGTTAAGGGCCTTGCTCAGGGGCGCCCAATGGTGACATCACCCTGCTGACTGTGGGATTCAAACCAGCCACCTTCCGATAACAGACACAGCCGCCCAACCCACTGCAAAATACTTTTAAGTTAAAATCGCAGACTGCTAAAAGTGATCTTTAAGGGCGCAATGTTTTTTTCTCTTTATTTTAAACTCAAACCTCAAAGCATAATGCAGTTTTATGTTCTATATAAATGTGTGTGTGTTTTATATTTTCCAAATAATTCTTGCCTAATACATACTTCAAAAAGGTTTTCATGCACAGTACTGTTTCTACCTGGAAATCATACGAAGGGGTGCTGAAGTGAGCAGTACGGCTGTAGTAGCTGTGTAATCAGTTATAGGGACAGGTGGTGCCCAGGATGGTCAGTGGGTGCGTGACGAGCTGTGGTGAGGGGCCTCACACGCAGGAATGCAAGTTCTGCGATGGAACTTCAGGTCTTCTCCTGCTCTCCAGCACAATGGCTGCTCAGGCCAGCATCACGTACCGTCACCTGTAATTATGCTCAAAAGCTTGCACTGGACAGCCAAGGAGATGGAGAGGGAGGAAGAGAGAGAGAGAGAGAGAGAAACCCAGGGCAGGGGTCAGGCAGAGGGCGGGGTACTTAATGGCCAAGAATCTCTGTTTTTCCTCCTCACTGTATCTTCATTTCATATCTCAAAGGATGTGAAGAAAAATCATACGGGATACGTGATATTAAACATACAAGAACAGGAAGACTTGAAGTAGCTGTGGTGACCACAACAGTCTAGTGGAGAAGGTCACCAGCTGATGTACATATTCCATGTACAGCTTGACAGTATGTGAAGCATTCCCATGGTTCCTTGCTTCCTCGCATGCTAGATGTTTTAGTAGTTGCTAGAGTAATGAGTTATCCTCACACTCGACTGGCGTGTTTTAGTTGTTTGTCCATTTGCGGATCAGATCTCTTATAACACTAATATCTGTAAATGCTGTTTATGAGCTGGGCCTCACCTGAAATCTCTGTTAGAATTCTGCATGAACGGCCTGAGCTTTCGTCCTCCTTTGGGATCCTTTCTAATAACAAAGCTAACATTGATTTCAGGGTTGCCTGACTACTTCGGTATTCTCAGTGAAGCAAAAGATTTTTCCACATCTTCTAGCCATGCCTTGAGGGGAAAAATGGGGGGGAAAATTTGCCTCGCCTGACCTTATTCTATTTGCGAATCCATAACGTGAAAACGATGTCGGATGCAAAAAGCGCTTTGTAGTAACAAAATTATTTTACTTTGAAATGAAAATCTCTCCAAAAAATGTATGAGCCTGGGTCAAAATTGACTAAATATTTGGCAAGAAAACTAGAGGGACAACAAGCCGGGAACACAACCTGCCAAAACGAAAGGCCCCGAGTTTGTATAAATGGACAGAAAAGCAAGTACCCGATATTCAGGGCCAGACAGCCGCCTTTTTAAAAACCACTTCATTGACTCACCCTTACTGGCAAACAAACCTTGAGGACTGATAACTTCTGAGGGCTTGATTATGGAAATAATGAGGCTCAAAGTAAATGCACAACGGGCATCGATGATTTCCGTTCTGAATGGTACAGACTCCCGTAGTTTGATTTTTCTCTGCGTCTGTCTGCTGGAGACTCCGTCAGAGAAGGCTTCCTCGGTTATCCCCAAGGAGACCTCGAAGGATAGATAGGACGGTGTATTGTTTCAAGGAGTCTCTTTACACAGCTTTCTGGGCTCAGAAAGCTCATTTATTATGATCATACAGGTTTTGCTCAACACAGAAAAACCAATAACAGCACAAGGCAGCCGTCGCATAATAATATCCACAGTCAACAGCGTGACTTGAAAGCTTTGCTGGTAAACTTAGATGCCGATAAGCCTTTTAACTCGGTCAAATGCGAAAACCTCTGTGGCCGTTTCCTAAGGTTTTGGTTTTAAAATGATCCCGTCGTGCGTATTGAAGCGTCGTATCAAGGCCACAACGGTACATATCAAAATAAACGATACCTGTCACATGCTGTTTCTAAGGAACGTGGGATGACGGGATCACCCTGTGCATTTCATTAGTGTTTTTCACCTACGGGTCCACCTTAAAAGGCACTGGAGGTGGAGCAGCCGTCGTGGATGTGGACCAAAAGCACATGGTTAGCGTCCAAAAAGATGCATAACAGCAGAAACGGGAACAACCAGCATATTTTTTTATCTTTCAGTTTTGTGCTACTTATTTCTGTGCTAAATGTTGTCTGTTTTATTAATTGGACTTTTTAAAGACATAATATAGTTATAGTTGGTTTTTATATTTCAAACTCAATATGTCATGCATTGTGCTGCAGATGGACTCCGAGCCGCACTTCGGCTTTCACTGCACACGGGGGTAATCGTGCATTTGTCTTGGTATTCCCCTGTCCCAGGACTTCCGCTTAGCTGGTGTCGCGTTCGGTAAAGAGCCCGCTGGGTGCGCCGCCATTTCTGGGAGCGTGTTTACACAGAGCGGGTTCACGCCTGCTCGACTTCTCCGAAATCTGCCCGAGCTTAAAATGCCGCCTCCCTTTTAAGTCTCGCAGGTCACCCCCCAACCTGAGCGCACGTAGCCCTCCTCCCGCACTTAGTGAGACGTCTCCGCCGTCTGCTTCATGCTGCTGACACTTGTCTGTTTTCCATCGCTTGGCGCTCTTCTGCCGTGTGGGTTGCTTAGCTGTGCGTCTCGATACGGTATTACTCACCCCACTTTTCTGGCTGGTAGGAAATCGTAGCAGAGCGAGACTTCCCTCCCGTGACCTGCGTGTAATTAAATCCGAGCGTTCTGCCTCTCCCATTGGCCTTTAAGTTTAACGGTAGTTTGTCTGGGCCTGGCGGATGCTCCTCTATTGCCTGCCGAGCAATAAATATGCATAGAGGAGAATGCGGGCAGTCTGTTTGCAGAACGTGTCACTGCCTTGTGACCTCCATGCTGGGCCTGTTAGCCACCGTCCAATTTGTGGTAACAGAATAATATGGCGTCTCCCACTGTATGCAGGGGGGTGCTCTCGTTTTCAGAGGCGCTACTCAGCCAAGCGAGGCAAAAAATTTTAAGAATGGAAACCGAGGTCAAACACTTAAAAGAAACCGCAAAACTCTTTCAAAACACTCCGGTCGTCAGATGTTACAGGATGTCAGATGCAATCTTCTGTCCTCTTGAATCTTCCACTTTGACTGCTGCTTAATAATAAATAAAGGCCTGGCAACAAGCTGTAAGGGAGTTGTGTGTGAAGCTCTGAGTGTGTGCGTGTCTCTTGTGAACAGTTAAGGGCATCTGTTTACACAATCGGAAGGAATAAATATTCTTTCTTGCTTTTTGATTTTTTTTGAGGAATAGTCACCTGTACACTGCACCCGGTTCTTTAGAGATTATGGATAGCTAACGAAGATTAATTACCCCATCATAACAATGCAGAACAACAAAAGTGTACTGTCAGCCACTGGTAATTCCGTTTCAATGGACTTAAACCAGATAAAACTTGTTTAGAAACAAATATATGGAATGCAATTGCCCCGCTGTTTGTTGTTATTGGAATATATGTTCTTTAAAATGATTTGTCTGAATGTAAGCCTCTTCTTTCTGTCACGGATACCAGGCTGGCCGGGCTCCAACTTCGACTTGTTTGGGGGAAGCCTGTAGTTCAGTGGGCTCAGCCCCTGTCCCTGTGATTGGAAGGTGACCAGTTTCATCCCGAGCTCGGTAAAATAGTTACATCCGTGGGCCCCTGAGCAAGGCCCCTAACCCTCAGCTGCATGGGTGCCCTTTGCTGCCAAGCTCGGTTCTACTTCTGGCATAATTCTGGCTGGATATTTGATCACTGTTCTTGGTAGAATCGGCGGAGTTCATTTAATTTGGTTGGCTTCCTGGCAAACTAATTAATGATATTCATGCTCCTGATGAGGGTTTGTAAACTTCTGTCCACAACTGTATGTGTCTGGGTGTCATGGAGAATAAGATGGGGTAGGCTGAAATTATATTTCCCCATGAGAGATCAATGAAGTGTTGTCATCATCGTCATCATCATGGATGGGAACCTGAAGGGAGCAAAAACATGGACCAACCATAGCCATGATTTTAGAGGCATCCATGTCCATGCGCCGAGAAGCCTTCCCCGCGGTGTCCATGTGTCGAGCGGCCTTCCCCACGGTGCCCATGCGTCGAGCGGCCTTCCCCGCGGTGTCCATGCGTCGAGCGGCCTTCCCCGCGGTGTCCATGCGCCGACCGGCCTTCCCCGCGGTGCCCATGCGCCGAGCGGCCTTCCCCGCGGTGCCCATGCGCCGAGCGGCCTTCCCCGCGCTGCCCATGCGCCGAGCGGCCTTCCCCGCGCTGCCCATGCGCCGAGCGGCCTTCCCCCGGGTGTGCATGC
>JABFDZ020000050.1:19914862-19931641 GCA_019775955.2 Pollimyrus isidori
CTTTTTATTTGGGGTTTTGTTACCCCCCCCCCCCCCCCCCCCCCCCATATGAGAGAGCTGGGAGTTTCTATCCGAAAATAAAGTCCTTTAATATGTGTCATTAATTCTAGCTCATTGGGTTTCTATCATGCTGGTCCCTTGGACCTGTGTTTATTCAACCCCGGAGAGGCTGCTGTAAATCACGCAGCTGCTTAATGGCGCTCCGAGGTGGGGGCAGGGGATGGCAGTGGACGGCTACCTGCTAAACGTTTCCAAATTAGTGATCCAGCTCATGGGAAGTGGGGATTATGTTCACGATACGCTCCCCCATCGTCCGGGGTTGTGATAAAGCACATCTATTTGTCAGCTTCTGGCGTGTAAATCGACTGCGGATGAATTGCTAAGGTTCCGGGGGGGGGGGGGGGGCAGGCCAGTCAGCATCGCTCCGCCTGTTTATGCCAAAAAACATCCATTTAGAGTTTGTTTTATTTATTTTTTTGTACTTTTATTTATGCCTTGCTGTCAGAATGCATAACTATTGCAGTTCATATGGGAGAACTCGGCAAAGATTATATGCAAATTGTACAAACGTTGTTCTTAAAGATATTAATTAATGCCTTTATGTAAAACAGAATGTCTGATTGCCCTAATGTGAGTCTGCAGACTAGGCGACTGTGAAGGCCTGATGTTTTGATTTGGAAATTATTGATTGCATTACCTGTACTGTTTTTATTAATCATAACACTATATATATTTTTAAAATTTGGCACATTGCAGTCGAGTGCTTCTGTGTGGGGAACACAGGTGTTGTCGGTCCCATTCATTTTTGAAATGCGCAGAGATGCAAATCAGCCATTTAACTGAAACGTTATCAACATTATGGGTTCTAATAATTGTGACATTATTCATTTTACTGTTTAGTGTAATATGTGTAATGAGTGCTCACAGCTGATTTGCCGTTTCAGAGTGACTCCTAAGCAATGAAGAGGGGTAATTGCTCTTTGCCGGATAGCACAGGCATGCTGTCCACTCCGCTGATTCTCCCAGCAGATTGTACCATTATATTCTTTAAGTTCGTCGTGGAAGAATGTGTCCTTTTTGTTTAGAGCTGATGTACCTATAATTTGCACATCTCCTAGCAACAGGCCTTTGAAAACTAAATATAAGTGCTTAGTGGTGTGCGGCACGGGAAGGGAGTCTGCCCGCTATGAATATGCACGGCATGGCGAGTGCAGTATCCCGCCAGCCTCTGGGAGCCCGTCGCATTTCAGCCAGGATAATGAGCTGAAGACGTTAGGGGACAGCGTGCCGTGTGAATACCCCCTCGTTAGAGCCCACCGGGGGGAGGGCACATCAGCAGCGTCCTGGCGGCTTCAAATGCACCCCCACGCCTCACCCATCTCCACCATATCAGCCCAGTCACAACTGTGCTCGACGCATGCATGTAAAAATCTCATTTTCGTGCTGGAACCTTCAGATAGACACATGTGCAGATAGACACTTACACGGGCTTCTGTGTGCTCAGTTGGAGGGAGCTGAGGGGCGGGGTCAGGCGCTGGGGAGGCTTACTATAGGCCGACTGCATTCCCCAAACTGTCACATGATGTGGGCATGCAATTCGAGCGTCCAAATTTGCATCTGGTCTGTGTGGATGGAAACCACCTGATTCCTTGATTTCCTAACACAAAGGAAATATACATTCACAGAGAGATCGCAACTGGCTTCCGTCTTCCATTTTCATGTCTGGATATGTGTGCATTCATATTTACTGAGCAGAGGCACGTCCAGTCTCCCTCGGCGCTGAATCTGGATTTCTGACACATTAGTGGAATTGAATTCACTCCTAATTCAACATTGTTTGAAATGTCAGGGAGAAAGCGCTGTGCGAGTGCGTAGGTGGGAGAGGGACGCTCCTCCGGCAATCCCATTTGTCCGTTCTTGACAGAAATTAGTCATGCTTGAGATTGATAGGATGCACTTTGAATTCATTTCAGTCTGCAAGCCTCCTGCTCTCTTGGTTAATGTCAATATGGTGTATTTTAGGAGGACAGACCATTGATCCCTCAGCAAAGACTCTAGTGGAATTCTCCAAGTACCAGAAATTTTAGGAATGTTAATGGGTTTTTTTTTTTTGGAATGCTTTTAATGTGCATTGTGTTGTGTTTGAAAGCAGTGAAGATGAAGCTTTTTCTTGTGATTTCTCCAATACAGTGGTATTGCTATTTTATGTAAAGTGACTGGCATGTTTTGTTTATCTCTATATTTAACCTTCAGCCGGCCTTCAGGACCTTATGGCTGGCTTTTTGGCAGCTCTTTCTAACTCTTTTGCGATAAACTCATTATAAAAAACAAGAAAATATATTATAGCAGGGATGCCCAACTCCAATCCTGGAGGGCCAGAGCCCTGCACATTTTTGGGCTCATTTAACACACCTGATTTAACTCCTTGTGCTTCAATCATTTATGGTGGAACAGGGAAAGAATTAAGCTACACAGGGCTTTGCCCCTTCAGGACTGGAGTTGGGCACCCCTGGATTATTGCTTGACATTATTATAGCACAGACAGCATAACAGAGATCACATGTCGAGGAAGCATCAGAGATGTATTTATAAATGTGACGTTGGTCTGTGCATATGGGATGAAATGTGTTTGTGTGACAAGCTGCGAGAAGCTGTTTTTCACCCAAGAGAGCCCATGTTGTCTTCTCGCTATATGTGTGTCCGTCATCAGCATTTACACCCCCACTTCAGCCTTCCGAGCTCACACAAAGTTTTTCTCACGTTGTCTTTCTGCAGACGTGATGGTGAACGGGAAGCCATGTGACTGTAACATCATAGCAGAGTGCAGTGTGGGTGAGATTGTGCCCCTGGAGGTCAGGCTGACTAATCGCAGCAAGAACGCAGTGGGCCCCTTCTCATTGAACATCATCCCCTTCCAAGACTACCAGAACGGCGTTCATAACTATGAGCTACAAGATGCAGTCACCTTCATCGGCTCCAACACCTTCTACATTGACACGGTGAGTAAGGGTGACAGTACCGTTTTACTTTATCTCAATGAAAGCCATGGGGCGTATTTACATATTTATTAGCATGTGATATTGTAAGCATCCTCTGTAAATAATTAAATGTTTACATAACTGCAGCCTTACCATACAGCATTTAAATTTATTTTATTAGTTAAGTCGATTAAAGCTTTATCAAAAACTGGCAGTGCATTTTGTCATGAAATAAGAATGAGACGTCTGGGGTATTTTAAAAATAAAGGTGGTGGAGCTGGGAGTTTTTAGTCTTTTGTCCCAAATTGTCCCCACTTAGCTTGATCTCCTTCCATTTTCAGGTCAAGCCCACAGAAGACTGTAACTGTGCTGGTGCTCTCCTTTTTCTCTACGCCGGAGACTTCTACCTGAACATCAAGTTTCAGGACGACAGCAGCTGCGGCCGCGATCTGCCTCTGGCTTGGTTCTGTTTGCCAAATGTCCATGTTAAAGCTGTAGACTCTCCTTTTTAAAGCGCAGTCCCAGTCTGTTACAGACTTCAAGAGGCGCCCATACTCCAAGTCCATCACCTTTTTTAGGGACCAGTTTCTCACATTTGTCGAAAACCGGTTTTATTGTAGATGTAAACTGGACCAGTCAGCTAACTCCAGTTTTATTCCCCTGACTTCTCAGAAGAACATATATATCATAATCAGAGATTCATTTGTAAATAGGTTCTGTAAGCATCTGTGTTTGTGTAATAACCATAGTCTTAAAGGTTAAGGCAACTTTGTAAAGAGCATGCCAGACATTTTTCACCTTAAAAAAAAGATGAAAACTGAAATGCCCTCTTTAGTAACTCGGTTTAAGACAGCCTCCAGTTGCAGGCAGTTGTTCCCGACTACCATCACTCAGCGTGTAATTAAGTAATTACGTCAAAATACGCATTATTTTGCAAATCACTGTTAACGCCAACCATTACTGCACTAATAATGGAATAGTCATTGACTTCTGAAATTCAGATGTCATATGCACAGTTGTTGGTCTCTAATTGCAAAATTTCTTCTTGAACTATTAAAAGGCTCTGTAGACATGCGGTTTTGCTGTATTCCTGATTTCTGTTTCATGGACGTGTTTAAATACCGAGGAATAATGCCCCCATTTGGCCGCTGTCTTCCATGGTTAAATTCGATCTTTTTCAGTTGCCTTACAGAAATATTCAAAAATTTCCAGTATCTCTTTGAAAAATTACCTATGCGATCTACTTGGAAGCAAGCTTGTAGATAGATGCTCATCAGTAATTTAGTTTCACGGTAACAGAAGTAGTGGTGCTTGATCCGTCAGTGGGATAAGTGTGCTTCCTCATTTTAGCGCTGGGAACAGTGATGCTTTGGAATTTCTGCTGGACGGAATCTCCGCAGGGTTACCAGGCACTGGCTGCTTGAGGCCAGGGGCAGCAGAGTAAGGAGGCAGTGATTGATATCCCACGACAGTCTCATCTCTAGTGCACTCTGAAGTACCATCGCTCGCAGCTCTACCTCATTCATCTCCGCACAATGTCTGACACCATCGACTTTTGGCCTCTCCGCACTCCATGGCAACACTGAGTGCATTCGGTCTTTCTAGCAGTCCATGGCAGTAGGCGTGGATCGACCCTGCCCTAAAGCAGAGGTGTATGAAGACGCTTCCGCAGAAGATTCCCGGCACGGAACGGTACGACGACCTTGGTTTCTTTTCCATCTTATGCGTGGCTATGCTTTGGTGGGTAAAAGATGCTAATTTATTAAAATGGTTCTGGTTTCCACTTTTGTCTTGTTTTTTTTTTTTCGCTTCAGCTCCTAGAAGTGCCAGCAGGCATCCAAAAGGACAAGTATCTCTAGTTCTGCTGTACATAATAAAAGTAAAGCTGTGTGACCCCCTACAATAAAACCTTTGTTGTTCTTGAGAGTGCTATTTCCAGCTGACATATAAAACAATCCTATAGTGGCAAGCTACTGCAATGAGCTCATCCTCCTGAATGCCTTCTATGATGTCTGATTAATTTTAGTAATAGAATTCAATTTGCTAAACATGATGCTGTTTTAACCAAAGTGTAGATCAAATTGACAAGCAGTACGAAAACGTGAAAACCAATTATAAAGATAAGGGCTCTCGAGATGAGAATATAATGGCCCATAATCTTGATGCATTAATAATATTGTGTCACTTTGGATGTTGAAGCCTGGGTCTTGAACCTAACAAGGCACTGAACCGTCGCCGTGGTGATAAAGTAAGATGACCTTGCTGCCTGCCGTCTCGAATCAATACGGACCTGCTCGTTACTTGCGTCTGTTCGATTGGCCTCAGCATCCTGTGCTGGCCATCCTCGATCTCCTTGTCACCTCCGAAACAATAGCCTGCCGTCTAGCCCAGTGCAAGCTCCATCGCCAGCGCGCAGAATCAATCTCCCCGGCCCCGGTTAGGCTGAGTTACTTGCACCTTTCGAATCGATTTGTGAAACTGTCGTTGCCATTTTTGCCAATTTATATAAAAACATGCTATAAATATGCACGTGTTCAGGAGTGCGCTTTAATAATTTAAGTGCTGGTTTTGATCTACAGAAAATGAAGCAGAGTTAAGTCTGGTACTCGGGGCATAATCTCCTGCAATTTCAAATTCATGGTCAGTTCCTTAGCCGCACTGAGGCTAAATGTCCTTTCTAAAGGTATGCAACAGCACATTATGTAATTATGTTACACTCCACAAAGTGTGAATGAAGACATCCATTATTTAATTTTCAGCATTAAAAGTACATTTTGTAATAACCACCGTAATATGTAGTATTTTATTACAAAATGTGGGGAGATTTATTACTTATGAGCTGCCCCTTTTTGTGTCCATGGCTGAGTAGCTGAACCTAAGCCTTCCATCACCAAGTGCAGTGCAGTGTTGGATGCAGTGGTGTAAAGCACAACGTCACTGGACTCTGAGAAACGTGTTCTCTGCAGTGACGAATCACGCTTCTCTGTCTGACAATCTGATGGACGAGTCTGGGTTTGGCGGTTGCCAGGAGAATGGTACCTGCCTGACTGCATTGTGCAAACTACCATCCACTACTTTACCATAGTGTAAAGTTTGTTGGAGGGGGGATTATGGTGTGGGGTTGTTTTTCAGGGGTTGGGCTTGGCCCCTTAGTTCCAGTGAGAGGAACTCTTAATGTTGCAGCCATTTTGGAAAATTTTATGCTCTCAGCTTTGTGGGAACAGTATGTGGGTGACCCCTTCTTGTTCCAACATGACAGTGCACCAGTGCACAAAGTAAGATCTTTAAAGATATGATTGTGTGAGTTTGGTGTGGAAGAATCTCACTTGCCTTCACAGAGCCCTGACTTCAACCCCACAGCCGCTGTTTATCATAGATGAATCAGCCCCTTGTACCTGGAGGTGAATTGATCGAAGATGCAACCACACAGGAACTTTCCTCGTAAGAGGACGTCATTAGTAAACACTGGGCGGGGGGTCCTAGGACCGCTTTGAATAGAACTTGTGTTGGTGAGTGTGGGTTTAGTAAGATCCATTGTCGTTTATTACACGGTAAGATTGGGAAATAACCGATGATGCATGAATGGAGTTGGTGCAAAAGATGCAACGCTCGTGTCTGAGAGCCTGAAGTGCTTAGCTTATAAATACTATATAATTATCTGAGCATAAATGATAAATACGTTAATAAAAGCATTAGCCATTGGCAACCGGTGCAAGGAAGATCGCTGAAAGAGTTTGGAGGGAGATGCCTGAAGGAGAACGTTTAAGATATTTACTAAGGTTATATTCAGGTTGTTCCTCTGGAAATGAGAAATGGAAGATCAGGATTGCAGTGCCTGACAGAAAGGGGGAGCGAATGGTGACTGCCGGCTCACTCTGGAACCCGATTTGCCTTCCCACATCTTCACAGCCTTTCAGTTCTATGTCGATTTCACTGTTCTATTTCGAATTTCACTGTTCTATGTCGATTTCACTGTTCTATGTCGCGTTCCCGAGTTTTTATGTTTTTTTTTATACTCTTTCTGACCCCTCTGCTTCCCCTTAATTGATATAAATTGGTACTGTGACATCTTGAATCAGAATTTAAGCATCCTTTGTGGCTTGTGCTTCGAAGTGGGAATTACACCCTGTGTATACGCTCTTATCAATAGAAGCCATACTGTTGATTTTGACTTCTGGCCTTGACACAGTTCTACTGTGGGCTAATAAGCAAACTAATGGTGAAAGGGATTACTGAGATAGTGGGCATACAGAGCTCATATTAAATGAAAAGGTGCTTGCTCCCCATTTTGTGTCATGCAGAACAAGAAATGAAAAGAATTGGATACCTCAGAGTAACCTTAGGAAACAGACCGTAACAATGGCACAGTCTAGCCATCTTCATTGTTGAGGTATTGATGGGTATCAGAACTGTTGATATGTCTGTATTCTTGTGGTTCTACAGGTTTATGTTTTATGAGTAACAACTTCTATGAATGCCACGTCTATAAGAATCCGTGAGTACATTCATAGCACATCATAATGCATTTGTATAGCATTATAAACATGGCTATAAAAATGTATACTCATTATGATACACATTATAGCCATGTTTATTATACATGCTTTATGAAGATTACATCTATAATGCACTATAGATACCTTCATAATGCAGTGCAAAGCATCGTTAATTCTTATAAAGACCACTATAATGCATTATGAAGGCATCTATAGTGCGTTATACATGAGATCTTCAGTGGAGCTTACGAAATATTATAATCAGCACTAAAATACCTTATGACAGAAGATGTTGTAATGCTTCATTAATTCTTATACCCACCTTTATAATGTCTTATGAATCTATCTATAGTGCATTATAGATGTAAGCTTCCAGTAAAGTGTTACCATTTTGTGTATTTTTTGGGATACAGAGAATTGTAGAGAGCCTGTGTGGGAAGGTGTCCCATGCCTCATATTAGATGGGTTAGGGCTTGTTTGCTCATGTGTTTTCAAGATGGATGTCAGTGATTCCTGTTTGGGAATACACTCCAGCGATCTACACGGTGCTGCCAGAATCGCTGCTTAGATTAATTATGTTGATATCAAGGGATGCGAACCCAGGATGCTAACACATCCATCTTACATCCTGGTAATCACATACCAGGTTAGCGCTGAGGCTATCTAAGTCAGGGTGCTGGGATGACAGATTGTGTGCTTATATCCCCATTACGATTTGCATCGTCTCAGTAGATCACTGGCAGCAACATTTAGGATAGGTTACCGCTAACTCATAGGATCAGGATGAGTGGCTGGTTGCTTCATAGGAAACCCTGTGTTTTATACTGAGTATACACATTGTTCCGATAACGCTGTACTGGATAAGTTGTTGGACAGTAAATATGCATATAATCTGCTTAATCTTAATATCTTAATCTTAATACCTTACTCATATGGATTCCGTTCCCTGTTTTTGTGTCACATTAAATCTTTCCCCATGAAATGACAGCCTTTGTGACTATGAGAGCAATATCATTGTATCGGCCCACACTGTCAGGTTTAAAAGTCCTCTTCCTTACACCATCTTCCTGTGTTGGGTTCAGTCCTTCACATTAACGTGTACCGGGCGTTATGCAGATTGTCTGTTTGCTCTGTGACATGTTGCGATTCCGATTGCTTGTGCACATGACCTTTGCCTTGCCTCTGAGGACCATCCAAAACAGAAGTCCTACATAATAATGGCATGCCAGATGGATTTGCTGCTGTCCCAATGTCTTGTGTCGTATAGATGTTTGCTATTTGAGTTAATTTTTCCTTGAAAAAGGTCCAGTGATTACAAAATCATCACCCTGACATTAATAGAAGCTGCCAGCAAAACTTACTATTTCACACCTCCCTCGTCAACACCTGAATCTGTGAGATAATGTGCGAGATTACTATAGTTACTCTGACTGCGGCTATATTTAGATTCAGTGCCAGTTATATAAAGCAAATAAAGGCGCTGGGTTCAAGGGAGGGTTCAGAACTCATTAAGGAGAATGGAGCACGTAGGTGGGGTTTATGGGGCCTGTCACAGGGCTCGGCGGCATTCGAAAGACGCGGCGAGTGACCACTGGCCCATATGTGCCGAGCTTGGGAAGAAGATTACAGATGGACGGAGTGGGTATTGAAGCAGCTGAGAGGCTGTACAACAGTTTTTGAGGGTGGATTCTACCAGCTGAATAGCCTGCCCCCCCCCTCACCCCTGTAAGAACAACCTTTGTATAGGTGCCACTTATCAGAGGCTGAGTAGGTGACTTAAAAATGTGTTGAAAGCCCACTGGAAATGGCCATACTTGTGCCACCATCTGTTCTGCTGAGGTGGCACAGCCTTGAAACACGACTGCGGGGTCCAAGGAGATCTGAGATCTGCAGGCAGCCCAGCGGCTCTGTCACCTGAAGCGGCCACAGAAACTTCACGACTTACAGAATCAAAAGTCATTTTCTCCCTTAAGCCATTACAGCTTTGACAAGAGGAGCGTTATAAATGTCCCTAAATGTTTTAATGTTCTAATATTGTCAGATATTTCCGAATCATGTTTTTTTTTCTTCCTTTTCTTAACTCCTAATTCAAACTGCCAGCCTTAATAATTGTCTCATCAATAGAGGTTACAACGTTTTTATATGGATTCTAAAGTCGGCTTCCACAAAAAATCCAGAGGTCGCTTCTTTCTCATCCTCAAGTTAGAGACGGTACATTCCTAGGCAGATGTCAAGAGAAATGACCACGATTATGAACTACAAAAAGACATTTAGGCAAAATATGGGTAGATTTAAAACATGATAAAACACAGATTCAACTAATCATCTGATTACTTACAACTCAAAATTTACACCATGAAATTAGAGCAATGAGAGAGCCAACAAGTTTAATGTGCGTTTAAATATAAAGTGCATTTAGCTTAATATTGCCTAGTAGGTCTGACATGTTCCCACAAAGTCTCATTTTTACAAATTATGTTTTCAATATCTTGGCGCTACATGCAAACATGTTGTTTATTTTTAAAATCCACTTGATATTATCAGTTAGTTATGCCTATCATAATGCCAGCAGTATATCACCAGTGTGCGAGGGCTAACCCCCCCAGTCTATTCAGTCAGAATGCCTCCTCCTCTTAGCGTCGGGCTAAGAGGGGCTGCCCCACGTGAGATACGGCTCCTAGATAGTTTTCTTTTAATGCTCTGATTGCTTGAGCACAGGCCCCCTGCCGTTCCATACTGGAGAACAATTGGTGCTCAGCATTTCAGAGAAGCATTTTGAAGGAGCTTGATTTAGCGTATTGCTGCGATCACTTCATGCGCGGTAATCGTGTGCGTGCACTCGACACCACCTCATGCGACTTCCTGCCTGACATCGCCAGTGATGACTAGGGAACCTTTACAAACATACACCTCCCCCCATATTTCACGCAGAAGCAACACGTTTTTACTCTCTTTTTCAAAAAAAGTTGATATGTGCACTAGGGTTGGGTACCTTTCACATTTGAACCGATATCGATGCCGGTATCGGTACTTGGTGTTCGGTACCGATACTCAATTTGATCTGTAATGCCTGGTTTCTATCAACATAAAAGTACAGTAATAAAAAAATAAGCCCCAAACTAATTTCAAACATTGTCAACTATTTTTTTTAACAATCTCCTGAAACAGACCACACAATTGTGGCCAGAAACATTATTTTATCAATTCTTTTTAAGGCAGATAAGCAACAGAACAAAATTGGCGGCATCACAAAAGCTATTGTTCTTATGTTACATCTACAATACAGTATCAATTTATTACAGTTTTTATTAAATATATCCTGAGCAATAACTAAAACAGTTAGTTCACTAATTGCCTGAAGCAGCAGTAGAATTTGTCGACGGCGTAGTTTCGATGTTCTCCATGTTCTCGATGACGATGCTGGCTGCACAGATGATTGTAGGTGCAGGAGCTGTAACTCTGACTGTGGCCAGTTATCAAACACCGAAGATTCATCAATACATTTTATTGATGTGTTTCCTCAAGTTTGACACATTACTATCCCCAGTTCTGCATTTTACATGGCAAATATTGCATGTCTTCAGATTTCAACGCGGTTTCTCCACACATGAGCTTTCTTCCCCTGGCAACCATCGCCATGGTAAACAAAACTAACATGACTGTTTAAATAGCAAATTGAAATTTAACTGCATTAAATATCCGTCTATCCTATTGCTGCTTTAAATGTAAATTGCGTCGAAACACTAAGATAGCTGTTGATTCGTTTAAACTTTTCTCCCAGTTGATGGGCATGTGAATGTAGCATGGCATGGATTCCGCAAGATGTTTGAAACGTTCCTTGAGATACTGGCCCACGCTGACTTGATTGCGTGACACAAATTGTGAAGAATTGTTAGCTGTACATCTATGCTGAGAATCCCCCGTCCTACTACATCCAAAGGTGGCCTATTGGATTTGCATCCGGTCAGCTGGAAGACAACTGAAGAAACACTGAACTCACTGTCTTGTTCATGCAACCAGTTTGAGTGACTTTTGTGTTGTGACTTGGTGAATCATACTGGAATCAGCCATTAGAAGACTGTGGCCGTGACTCGAGGCACTTGATCAGCAAGACCACCGGCCAAGCCTGGACTGATAACGCGAGGCAGGTTGGGTCCATGGATTCCTACTATCGATCCCAAATTCCGACCCTACCATCTGTGTGCCTCAGCAGAAATCAAGATTTATCAGACCTGGCTACATTTTTCCGGCCTTCCGGAAAATCCGATTTTGGTGAGCCTGTGCCCACTATAGCCTCAGTTTTCTGATTTTGGCTGACGGGAGCGGAACCCAACATGGTCTTCTGCTGCCGTAGCTCGTCCACCTCTAGGTTCCACATGCTGCGCATTCTATTTAGATTATTTTCTGCTCGCCACAGTTACTTGCGTTGCTGTAGCCTTTTTGTGGAATGGAACTGATCCGTCTCCTCTGACCACTATCGCCAGCGGACCACTTTCCATCTACAGAGCTGCTCGCTGAATGCTTTTTGTTTTTCCTCACGAGTGTATGTAGGTATAAATTCTTGAAGTGTTTACTTTCTATATAGTATTTGTGTGGGAAAACCAGATTGTATCATCTGTCATTAAATCCTTGGAAACTGAACGAGATAGAGCGTCTTGGCTTAACAATTACGTAAATGCCAGAAACGTTTTTCCTTTTTTGTAAAGAGCGTGGAAATTAGATGAATGCCAGATATATTTTGAAGTGAGCTCTCTACCTTCTGGGAGGCAGATGTTTGTCTTTTTGTTCATTTGGCCATTTTTCTGCTGAGCATAAGAATTCATGTGGGCAGTTCTGATTACCTGGGGAATGCAAAAGCCCACATGCTCAGTGTTAACAGCATTTTGGCCGAGGAGGCTATGGAAGATACTAAGATAAGACATCTAACTGGGTTTTAATGAACTCTTTGTCTCTGGTCCAAGTAATTACCTATAAATTGCTCTAAGGAGGATAATTGTATGCCACGGGTGTTTAATTCCTCTTTAAAACATATTTCTTGCTTCCCAAACTCCAAAACATCCTAAGCCATTACACAAAAGTTAGACAGAAAGCCCAAATGCCACTTTCGCTAAAATGCGTAAAGACATAATGGATGGTTAATTGCAGACATTTGTTTGAAGCTTGATTCCGGACCAAACAAAAGTCATCCATTAGCATTTCTCTTTACTCTGTTTATGTTCCTAGCTATCACTTATTTTTTTTCCGTAGCGCTACCAGTTTTGCATCCAATCTGTGGTGTCCCTTGCCGTGTGCCCTGCACTCCCTGGAATTGGTTGCAGGCTAACTGCGACCCTGAAATGAATAAGTGTATGGATGGATGGATGGGTGGAATCAGTGAGTAAGTGATCTCTTATAACGCCAAAAGTATTGGGACACCTGTCTTTACCCACACATAAACATTAATGACATCCCGTTGTTAATGCGTAGGCTTTAATATGGAATCGGCCCAAGCTTTGCAGCTGTAGCAGCTTTAACTCTTCTGGGGAGGCTGTCCACCAGGTTTAGCAGTGTGCTTATGGGGATTTTTGACCATTCTTCCAGGAGAGCATTTGTGAGGTCAGGCACTGATGATGGATGAGAAGGCCTGGCTCACAATGTCCAATCTAATTCATACCAATGGTGTTCTGTAGTGTTGAGGTCAGGGCTCAAAGCAGGCCAGTCAAGTTCCTCCACACCAGACTCACTCATCCATGTCCTTATGGACCTTTCCTTGGGCACTGGTGCTCAGTCATGTTGGAACAGGAAGGGACCATCCCCAAACTGTTCCCACAAAGTTGGGAGCATGAAATGATCCAAAATGGCTTTGAATGCTGCAGCATTAAGAGTTCCTTTCATTGGAGCTAAGGGGCCAAGGCCAACCCCTGAAAAACATCCCAAAACCATAATCCCCGCTAAAGCAAACTTTACACTTGGCACAAGTCAGGCAAGTACTGTTCTCCTGGCGATGGCCAAACCCAGAATTGTCCATAAGATTGCCAGACAGAGAAGTGTGATTCGTTACTGCAGTGAACTCCACTGCTCTACAGTCCAGTGGCATCGTGCTTTACACCACTGCATCCGACGCTTTGCATTGCACTTGGTGGTGTGAGGCTTGGATGCAGCTGCTCGACCATAGAAACCCATTCCATGAACTTCTCTATGCAGTGTTCTTGAACTAACCTGAAGGCCAAACGAAGTTCGGAGGTCTGTAGCTATCGCCTCTGCAGACAACTGGCGATTTCTGCACTCTGTGCACCTCAGCGTACGTTGTCCCTGCTCTGATTTTACATGGCCTACCACTTGGTGGCCGAGTTGCTGTTGTTCCCAACTGCTTCCACTTTGTTATACCGCTAATACTTGACTGTGAAATATCTATTAGTGAGGAAATGTCAGAAGTGGACTTATTGCACAGGTGGCATCCTATCACGGTACCACGCTAGAATTCACTCCTGAGAGCGACCCATTCTTTCATAAGTGTTTGTAGAAGCAGTCTGCATGCCTAGGTGCTTGATTTTATACACCTGTGACTATGGAAGTGACTGGAAAACCTGAATTCAATGATACGGAGGGGCGTCCCAATACTTTTACAGTATAGTGTATGTTTAAAATGACTCCACTCTCACAGATTCCAGGCTGCAACAAAGTGAGTCTCTTCAGCATGACATTGTTTATTAGGTTAATCTAACAATGTTACCCAGCTGAGTTAGCAAATCACACATTTAAACAGTATTACTGCCCACACATTAGTTCTGGAATTTATTTAAAGATCACAGCGCTGAGAAAGAAAGGTCTTAGCTGACTTAACTTGGAAAAACTAAGTTTTTTAAAATATTGTTTTAATTACACAGATACCGACTGGTGCTCTTACACTTGCTGGATATGTTAAACCAGAGCTACACAGAAAACATCACTTAATCACTCGGAAAATACAAACTACACAGTAACTCGCTTTCCCTTGTTAGTCATTTATTTCAATAAGAAAAAATACTAATGATCACAATACCCTTGTGCATGTGTGCCTCCAGTCACGTTCTCCCTGTGTTGTAAAGGTTTCCTCATATAGTTCAAAGCAGTGTGTCCCATTGTGGTCCTTGGTGACCCCCAGACAAGGAGTTCAAAGTCAGCAAAAATGTGGATTATCTGGGGGTCCCTAAGCACCTGGCTGGGCAACATTGGTCCAAAGGGTTGTGTTTTGGCGAACTGGTCTTTCTGGATTGGCAACAATGTGTGACGTTGGGTGTAGGTGTATACCCTGCGATAGGCCGGTATCCTCTCTTGTGTGTTCCCCACCTTCCTGGGGGCTTCTAGCTCAAGATGGATAACAGCACCGGTATATTGGAAACGCTGAAGGTAGGCCTGCCCTGCTTGATATATCCATTCGCCATTTTCCATTCTTCCAATGCAGGGTCACAGAATGCCCGCGCAGGTATGTGGCTCAGCAGATCAGCAGTGCTGGTGTCTGGAAGGCCACCGGTTCCAGTGCCCTGATCAGCACAGTAGTGCTCTTTTTTGCTATTTCGGCTTTATCTTCCAGAGTTCCGCATTGATGGCTCACCCTGCACTCGGACCTCAAGCTTCCCTTCTGCCTGTATTCTGCCGGATTTGTGAGAAGCAAGGAATCCTTCCGCACTCACGAACCTACGCACGTAATATACTATCGTCGTTAAATCAATGAACATTTCGTTTTCGAAGGAGCCGGCTGAAAGTTATTAGGGGAAGACTTCAGGAAGGGGAAAAAAACTCTCAGCGACGGGAAAAATTACACGGACCAGAAAATGAGGAACAAAGAACAGCACAATCACAGCGGGTCTGAAGGTGAGGGCCACCGCAAGTGAGCCACCTGCACAGAAATGCGATCAGACCAGCGACAGGACAGACGCGAGAGTGTGAAGCATATGTGGCCGGGCGGAATGTGCCAAGGACGCTTAATGTGCAGCTGTCAGAAAACATCTGGCCAAAAAAAAGTAAAAGACTGTACGGGATCACAATTACACATACGTGTTCGGTGTGCTTCCTCACTTTATTCAGAATATTTGACATTTAGTTATATTAATTTCAATCTTACTATATTTCTTCAAAAATGTAGAGGTCAATAGAGGCAGCGACACTGGCACTGGAAACTAGCCTGATTATTTAATTGTGAAAAATAAAGTGTATGAATGTTTTTTCTATCCGCTTTCATTCATCGTTCTGATTATGTAATTTCAGTTCTGCCTTCATGTGTTAACATGTACAATGAAAAGCCCCTGGATATCTTCTTCTGCACTGTCCATCTTCTTCGATATCTTTTTTTGTGTTTTTACGGTGTTACTTAGGGCTGCCTGGTCTTATTCAGCTGGCGGACTGGACTTAATACATGGCTGGTAATGCCTGATAATGCGAGGCCCCTGCTCTGTGGCACTACCTGTATTATTATATTACAGCACATCGCGGTTCTTCAGGATTTCCTGTTTTCTATTGTACTGTTGGGCATATCCACCGGTTCTGAGAATATCTTCCCATTTTAGCCCTGAGATTTGAAGCAGAGGACAAAAGGGCGAGTGATTGTGCGAAAATCCACAGGCCTCCTCATCACAAATCATTTTATCAGTTAATGTCTCTTTGCGAATACATTTCATTTTCTGTGTGATGTCAGTTTACTTTAATTTTGAACAGTGGATGTGAGATTGATTCTCCCCTCGCTGCTGCTGTGAGTTATATGTCACAAAGAAAATCCTCCTTGCAGTTTTCCCTTTTGCTCACACGTCGAAAAAAAAAAAATATATATATATAACCTAAAATGGACAGAAGAATGGTATACTTCTTTGAAATATCTACTCTAAAGCTGCTTTTTTTTCCAAGTACATTCAAATTTAATTTCCTGTCTGGAGTAATATTTCGAGAAAAAAAAGCAGGAGAAGAACCAAATATATGGATGCAGCTAAAGTTACTGACATAAAGAAATGCTTGAAGGTGCTTAAAATAAGTAGGATTATATATATTTAAATCAGAAAGTCAAGCATAAATCATAAAGATGTTATTTAACAAAAGTTTTAATGCTTTGTTTTTTTTCTGCTGAAGGCGAAGAAAATGTATTTTCTGTTTGATTTTTTAGTTTCTCTCACTGCAATGAAAAAGGCAATTTAAATAATCAAGCGTAGCCAAATATGTAAATGAAGTAAAATGCTAATATTTCCTGAATAAATTGTCTTCCTCAGCTCTGCATCATCATCGGGGGGGCGGGGGGGGGGGGGGGGGGGGGGGGGGGGGGGGGGGGGGGGGGGGGGGGGGGGGGGGGGGGGGGGGGG
>JABFDZ020000050.1:19931741-19944127 GCA_019775955.2 Pollimyrus isidori
ATACTTTATTATAACAGAAAGTAAGCAAAAATATAGCATTTTAACGATTCTCGTGATGCAAATATTTGTTGGTGACCAACAAAGATAATGAGATCTTGTAGTGCAGGGTTATTCAAATCACAGTCCTTGAGGTCCGAGCACTGCTGGTTTTCCAGCCTTCCTTAGCCTGTGAGTCAGGTGTGAAGCCTCTGACCAATCACAATCAGTAATTATTAAACCATCTGCCCCGGGAGAACAGAAAACATGGCCTGGATCTGGAATCGAGGTCCAGATTTGAAGAACCCTGTTGTAGTGGAAGGATAAATGAAGGTGCTGAAGAGTAGGTGAGTCTGTGGCTTGTCGGGAAACATGCAGGAAGATTCTACACTGGCTGTGTCCCATTTGTCCAGTCAATCTCGCCTCTGCTGTCTGTCTGCACTCTCTACAGTTCATGCTATCTTGCTTGTCTGTGTCCTCCCTGCTGTATCTGTGTGTGTGTGCATGTGTGAAATTGCTGTTCCGTAGACCCGCGTCCTGCCCTGGGATAGGCTCTAAATCACTGTGACCCCGGCTGGATAAGCAGGTACTTAAAATGGATCAGCTGTCCGGGCTTGTAGCTCCGCAGGCTGCCGGTAAAGTTTGGAGTTGGTTATGCCGGAGTCTCCCAGCTGAGACAGACATTGCGAATGGAATTCTGCCATCGCCGTCCTCTGCATCAGTGCTTCTCAGCCCAATGGCTGGGTTCCCTCAGATGGTCCACGCTTCTGAGGAGCAAAACCACACACCGTCGAGGGGTTCCCGAGGGATGCGCTGAGAAACACTAGTTTACATCACACTTGACATCCACCCGTGTGCGATTGTAAAGCCCTTAGCGGACATTTCACAGGGAGCAAATAGATACCTTAATTTTTTAGAGAGGTGATATCTTCGTATCATGGTGGCGCGGGGGGGGGGGGGGCTTGGGACATGTGGGTCTGATTGAAGGAATATAAGTCCCTGATAAGCAAAGAGCCTATCGGTTATGAGGTGAATTAAACTTCAAAGTGATGAATAATGGAAATAACTGGCCTGGGTTGGGGGGGGGTTAGGTGGGCAATCTGTGTGCGGACAGGGTTTGTGCTTCTGGCCCAGAGAAAAATGCACCTCTGCACTGAGAGATGAGTTAAACTCCAAAGCCTTACAGTTAAAGGGATAATGCCACTAACTCTAATAAAAATGTGCAACGCAGTGGTACTCTGAAACATTGGATTGCGAATCTAGAAGCCTTTATTTATTGTCATTTTGCACAGGGAGACATCTTAAGAAATACATTCTGCACTGGCTTTACACAGATTTCTTTGTTTTTTTCTTTCTTTTTTTTTTTTTTACACTTTACGCAGGGTGAAATTGCTGGAAAATATGCCACGTCCCTCTAACGAACTTTCATTTTTGAATACAAAACATGAAGCTCTATTATAAAAACAGAAAACAACCGCAGTGTTTACACTCTGCAGTTGTATTGTTAGGTACACCTGCCTATTAATGCAAACATCCAGCTCATCCAAAGAGACAATCATGCGACTGCACCTGAATACATACGACACACAGCGAGAGAGGGCAGGCAGGCTCAGTACTGCAAGGCTGAGAATCTGAGTAGCTAGGACACGTGACCTGAGTAATCTTAATGGGGATGTGATTGCTGGTGCCAGATGTGGTGGTTCCAGCATCTCTGAACCGGCCACCTGCGAAATTTCACACACCACACTTTACAGAGAACCGTATACCGAACCAAAAAAATCATTTAAAAAAAACATCCCGTCAGTTCCCAGTCTGTTACTGGAAAAACCTTTTCAACGAGAGAGGTCAGAGGACAATGGCTAAGCTTGTTTAAGCTAACAGGGAGTGGAGAACATAACCGCTCAGTATGACAACAGTGTGAGGAAATGCATCTCCAAACACAAAAACGGTCAACTCCTGATGTTGTTCTGGAGATGGATGGAGGTCCTAAATGGTACTAGGTAGATGTGCCTAATAAAGTGGCCGCTGATTGTATATTAATAAGCAAAGCAATCTTCTACATGTGTTCAGTTGATGGACTTCTCCACCACGTGAAGCTGTGATGTTAATGAAATCTGTAATGGGACTCCTGGTAAGAAAACAATCGTTTGTATTCCACTAATGGTGCTGGAACTTCAATGGATAGTACCCGTCGTTATCAAAGTCATTCTGGGCTACATCTCTATGGCAAGACACACTGTATCTCACTGTATTTATTCTCTGCCTCATGCATCACCCCAGAGGCTTTTACATTTTAAATTACCAGTGAGATTGCAGAGATAAACAATGGTATTTCATTGTCATCGGTACAATTTGTTGCCTGTTTGAAATGTTGCTTTGTGTTTTTGTGTCAAATGGTGCAAGACAACACTGAATAAAGGTTTTAATTACTCTGATAGTAGTAAACCAACAATTGTTATACAAATGCAAATGCCAGATGACACTTGGGTATTTGTGTGTGTGTGTCTATATACACACACACACACACACACACACACACATATATATATATATAAGAAATTTACGGGTGAGAGGGGGCCATTTGGCCCATGAAGTTTGCTTGGAGAGAACTTCATATGCATTTGCATCACCACAAATATTACAGATAAATCCCACTCACTCCCTGCTAATCCTCCTTACACTACAGTGGGTAGCATAATGAGTAAAGGGCTACGGTTTCCTGGATTGTTGCTGTAGCTTAGAATATCGAAATACTTAGCATTCACATACGTTTCTATCTTTCTATCTTTTCGCCATTTCTATCATACCGAAATTGATCGAGGGTTTCATTCGTACACCTTTTTATCCCCTTCTGGGGGTATCGGCCCTTTCAAATTTTATGCTAAATCAAGACCTTAAAAAATGTGCTCAAGCCTTTACTGGCCTGAGCACTTCGAGTCTCATATGTATGAGAACATTCCTATATAAACACCAGTAAAATTATACTGCCTGTGGTAGACTGATAAAGCTTTCCAATCATGCGCCTTTTACCATCTGAATTTATCAACGACAATGAGCATTAAACAAATAGCGTTCGGCTATCTATGGTATTATTAATACGATCAATCATGGTTTGATGGTGCAGGCACATGCAAGACAAATTCTTCATTCTGACTGTCACCCTCTCTTCTACAGCTAAAGCTTTGCCGATTCACACTTCTGCTATAATCTTATATCATGGCAATTTGTTTACCAGTATTACATATTTCCAGTCATTCAAGTGCAGATTTCTGAGTGCAGGTTTGTCATACTGATAAGGCAATAATATCTGAGTTGAATGGTAATTTAAGTTTTGTTGCTTGGCTGCATTGCTTGCTTGGCTTTTGAAAAAGGCAAAATCTCAATGGAAATTATTTTCTTTTTTGGAATTTTTATTTCCTCAATGTTTTTCAGGCTCATAACCAGCTGTTTGTAGGTAAGTGAATGATAATGGATATTCTTGTGATCAAGTCCCTCATTTATCTAGTCTTCCCTAACCTCATATTTTGCACAGGATTATTTATTAGTCATGAAATATTTGCAGCATTCTTACATTTGTAGATTTATTGGATAGAAACTCTCATACTGTTACATCATCTGGTGTTGATTTAACTTAATTGCACAATTGTGACATAATGCTTACGGCCACACGTTAAGGCATCTCGTTAAAATCTTAATGGATGTCTGGTTAGTTATGAGTAATCTTTCCAGACAAATAAATTGTCTGATCTACAAGAAAAAGTGTTCAGTCCACACCTCTTCAGGTCCAGAATATAGGCCCCAGAACACAATAGAGAGAAGAAGCTGTAACGACTCAGACCCAAAATTCAGGACAGCAAAACTACACAGGGAATAACTGAAATCTAGGTTATAATAAATTAATGTTAAGTGCCTTGTTGGTGATGCTTTCTGCCTTTTGGAAAGAGGCAAACTGTCCTTGGACTTCAGCCATTTAAATTTTTAAGAACTGGCACCATCAACATTAAAAAAAAAACTGTCTCTCTGTATTTGCCTCAAACGGGAAGCTGATATACATTAACCAGTGAAACAACACATGGTCCACTATGTGTTTACATGACCGTGCAATGCAATTTCTGAGTCTCCTGTTTTATGCAAGTTAGAATCTACAAATATACAGTAAGATCCATCGGGTGTTAAAAATACAACTTTTCCCAGAACATCGTGGCCTTGGATGTGTTTAAATGGTTGCTGTTATTAAACTTTCCATTTTACGCTCATCTGAAAATGTGTGCACTCTGTGGGTGTAATGGAGATGACTGAAATGAGAGCGAGAGAGAGAGAGAGAGAGACAGAGAGAAAACAGCTAAATATAAAAACTTTAGACTCAGACATCGGTGATTATCAGAGAGGAGTGGATTTCAGACCAAAGTATCTATAAGCCATTCGGTTGGGGAGCTTGGTAGGTCTTACACATGTGCATTTAAAGTAGAAAGCTTCGATTTGCTGTGAGGCTGATTCACCAAAGGGTGGAGGTGATGGGCCCTGCACTGTTGGCTGCTGTTAGCAGATAAACCTGTGAGCCTGGATGCCTGTGATCGACCGAATTGGCTTGCCGCTAACCGTTCAAGACGGCCTTTTTTTAAACCACTTTGTTTACACAAGAATGACAAAATAAAACGTTCTGGGCTCCGACAGGCCTGATTTTATTTATGCTGACCGATCTCTGCTAAAACCCTGGCTAATCAATCCGAAGTGGACAGACAAAAAGTAGCCTACCCTGCTGTCCTATTCCAACAAGTTGAAAAGTTGGCAGATGTACGTTGCCGCAGAGTCAATCAGGCATTTACATATTCAAAATGACAATACAGCATGATATGATATTGGGCAAAAGGCTAAGTAATGTACTTTACTATATGCAATGTTTTAAATTGGCTAGATTGCCAAATTAAAAATGAAATACATTTATGAATTAGATTTATGCATCTACATGGGAGCACTCTCTCGTAGTTTTATCGTAAGAGAAGGTATTTCACGGATTAATGGTCCAGGCAGAGCCAAAATTCTTCAGTTTGGTTATTTTTATCACATAAATCGTGTTAAGTTACACTTTTTCCCATACAATTTAAATGCAGGATCTTCACCGAGTAGCTTAATCTTACAGTGAGGATGCGTTGTATCTAAATTTGTCACTGAAGCACTCGGGAACAGATTACAGAGAATCCACAGTTTCTGCAGTAAGGTTATAAATAACTAATTTTTGGTTTGCATATATATTCCCGCCGCAATTATGCTAGCGTGTTGCACCACGTTTATGGAGCGAAATATGCACTCCGTGCAAACTAATAACCGCGAGAGCCTGAATTAAAAAAGATATAAAGTGCGTGTAAAGCAATCCACACTGAAATGACTGCAAATAAGCCTAAAGGCAGCGTATGTGACAAACGTGGGTGAATCAGTTTCTTCAGCCGGGACATGCCGATCGCCAGCGTGGGAAATGCGTGGAGAAGCATTTTAAGCGTGAAAACAATCGCACCGTTCAGCAACTCCGTTACCTCGATTTACCTCCGCATCTTCCTTTGGTTTCATGTATGGGGGGAAAAAAAAAAGCTAAGTTCACGTGACTCACGGTAACACCTCTGCTTATTTTAATATGTACATAAGTGGGAGTGTCTGATCTGGGGAGGGGGCGATGGAGGCTCCGGGAGCGCCAGGGATACCTAGGGGAGGCGGGCGGATCACGGCGACCGCGTCCGGCAGGAGAAACTAACAAGGATGCGGCTTATAATAGAAATATACACTCAACACCAGTCGGAATGACCTTTCTCGCAACTGACAGCCCTTTAAGGAAGATACACTGCAATGCTTTAAAATGACCAGTTAAAGAACACAAACGCTGTACCTGGACTATTACGTATTTTTTTCTAAGTGCCTCGAAAAAAGTAACATTATTCCAGAATTTGAGGGCATCACTATCAATAGCAGAGAAACAAAGCGATCCCTGTGTAATTTTGGTATTAGGGCGTATTCTTTTGCAAACTAAAAGCCTGACCAGACACTGTTGAATGCAACCAACGGCTGGCTGAATGAGAAATGCCGTGGAGTCTATGAAGTCTCCGTTTCAATCTCGTTTTGTGCATTTTTCCAGGTTTCTTCGAGTCCAGCTGATCTTTGCACGCCGTTACATGGACCTTGGGTACAGCGAATATCTAAAAGGACGTCAAGGCGGTCCGCTGAAAGGCAAAATGATTGACTTGCAAGAGGCTTGTTTAAAATGTTCACATCCGCGTCACTCTGTACTATATTTCATTTAATCTATATTTTCGAGGCAGGCAACCTTTAGGTAAGAATTGAAAACGAACGACAGGATATTTTATCAATGCGTCTGTTGTCTGATTCCCTGATTCCAGTTTAACTGTGTTTGATCAGTTAAGCCCCACAGCGACTATCTGTAAAATCGCAAAATTCGCCCCCGGTTTTCAGCGCGACGCTCCTTCACTCACCGTATCACCTTGAGAACAAGTATATACTTTTCCAGATCATCAGCATATGGAGATTGTCCTCCCTGCTTGTTATAAATGAAGTTCATTTAACTTATTCAAAAAACGAAAAGACCTTTAAAAATAGGAAAAGCCCGCTTCAATGCAATAAACAGGTTGCTGATTAAAACTGGAACTTCGGAAAAATGCACAAAGGTGCCCTTTCTGTCGAGCCTTCTTACGCCGTTAATACATCTCACAACCTCATCAGGATGGCGCTGGAAAAATCTGAAAAAACTCGTTTAAAGATGAGAGTGAATACATAATTATTATAATATAAAAGACAAAGTTGCCATAATTATTTCTTTCAGTCCTTTATTAGTTCTCGGCGTTTCTCTTGCACTCGGACAACCCAGGAAATCTCGTCGCTGCTTGTTGATGGCACTACGCACCGGGAGGACTTGGTTTGGCCAGATCTTGCGCAGAGTCTCTCGGCTGCAGGGCACCTGGTCCCGGAGATCGAGCAGTCTCCTGTGTCTCTCTTCCAACCAAGAACAGGATCCGGGAGGCTGCAACAGGGACCACAAGCGTTGCTCCGGCGTCCATCACACCCACCACCATCAGCACCATACTCCCTGTCAAACCGGTTCAGATCGCTGTCAGAGCTTTCCCAAGTGCTGCGCCTTCCTGGAGGATCCGAGGGGACATGAACCCCTCACTCACCGGTTCCTGGTGGCCATGAAGCGGCAGAACGTGCGGACCTTGTCTCTGATTGTATGCACGTTCACCTACCTGCTGGTCGGGGCTGCGGTCTTTGATGCCCTGGAGTCGGATTTTGAAATGAGGGAGAAGGAGCAGCTGGAGGCCGAGGAGAAACGTCTCCAAGGGAAATATAACATAAGCGAAGACGATTATCGGAAACTGGAGACGATCATCATGGAGGCCGAACCCCACAGAGCAGGGGTCCAGTGGAAATTTGCTGGCTCGTTTTATTTTGCAATTACGGTCATTACAACTATTGGTAAGTTTGCACTTAAAGTTTTCCAGCCCATAGTAACTTGTGCTTTGATTGAATACTTTTGTATTGTATTAGTAAAGTTCTTTTGGCGTTTGTGAAACACATATAGACACACGAGACAAACAATTGTCAAAAAAGACCTAAAATTTTGCATAAACAGTGCTCGAAGTAGTAATTCAATGGTCAGCAACATGTTGATAGAACAAGTGCCTTTACATCTTCAGAGAGCAACACGTATGTAGCCTGCAGCTTTCTGTTCTTGTTTTCCTACCCGCAATCTCACATATAGTAATAATTCAGTAAATATATATTATAAATTGATATGGGAAATGTAATCAGAAATCCTGACAGAATGAGTCGTGTATATAGCTTTTTTTCCACGTGTCGGACAACCTACATATTTTAGGTCTTCTATCATCTATAAGCGAAAGACATCCAAGCGTGAAAGATAAACGCTTGCTTTCAATATTTGTTTTCTGCATTGGATGCATAATTTGTAAAGCTTGAACCGAAGTTTAACGCTGGATAAATGGTTGGTACATCTGAGTCACTTGAACAGCGTTACTGGGGATGGAAACGTATACATAAGGTTTATTACGCAGTCACACCAAGCGCCCCTTTGTCCGCTTTTCGCAGTCTCTGCTCCTGAATGCAAAATGTACAAAAAGCATAGGCATTCAATGTGAATCTTTTCATATGATCATAAATGTTCGTAATCTGTTTTACTGTCACTCGTAACCAGTACCCAGATTTTTTCACATCTGTCGGTTATTTATTGATGTTAATTTCTATTTTGAAGCTAAGTGCTAAACTCTGTTCATATTTGTAGAATATGTTTTTACCGTAAATCCCCGTGATTGGTTTAATCGTGGAGTGTGACATGTAAGGTGCGGGCGGGTTATTATCGCGTCCAAAGCGCACCCAGCTCAGCGCAAAAGCGTGGTGCTGAAGAACAGCTCCAACAAAAAACCTACCAGGGAAAGCCGTACAGATTTACACCAACTGCTGAAATATCACTCGCCCCATGCTGAGAAAATGCAGAAGCTAGGTTAACGGCAACACCGCTAGTAGTTCAAACAAGGACATACGCGTTCTGTACTCATTGCATTGCATTACTACTAAACATCAATAGTACGCTTTTTGATTTTCAGATCACACTCCCTGATGTATGCTGGGTTTGTTAATGTGAATCATTCCCGACAAATAAAGTATCTATATCCATAACTTGTTGATTTATCACATCTTTGTAGGTTTTTAGAAGTACAGTGACATTTTTACCTAAACAAAATGCATATTCAGAGGGTGTGTTATAGTCATCTGTTAATTCATAAAAAGCACTGTACATTTAGGGGTATATATCAGACCTGAATGTACAGAAGAGTTCTACCCATACTTATTCGTGTTTCTCTCTTTGTTTTTGCAATATTTCTCTATTCAGCCATTTTTATGAACTTTCGACTTTGCAGTGCTATTCATGTACCATCAACGTTTAAAATCATTTCACAATGTCTCAATTTTCTTGTTACCGTTTCTTGGATCATGGAATGTGTATACACACACACACACACACACACACACACACACACACACACATATGTTTCTTCATTCATTTGATACAGCCTGCAAACTGAATTTCATCCTGCCTCAATCGACCAGAAAGACTGACAGCTAACAGTTAATTGACAGTTAACTCACCATCTATTTTTTTCTTCTTCAAAGGCAAATAGTAATAAAGTGGATTTTGGGATTATTTTTAGACGATTGCTAGAAAATGTGACTATATTGTGATGAAGACCTTTAGATTTTGACGTGTTTCTCAGCACATGCCTTTTTCTAGAGACTGACGTTGTGATAGATACATGTACGTGACTGCAATGTCATCCCAGCTTCTCTCTCGCTATCCATCGGTGCTAGAGACAGGATTACTGAGGCCAAAGGAGGAAATGGGCCGAGATACTTCACTGAAGCGCTTTTATACACAGAATGCCTCGTATCTTCAGCGATCATAATTGGAGCATAAATTCCTGTTGCTATTTCCTAATACAGGCTGCTGCTCTGAAGAGATTAAGAGGCTCACAAGAGCGTTAAACTCTGTCAAAGTAATCAAGAAATTAAAGAATCTGTAATATAGAATGATATTTTCTGTTAACATTGTAGGTGACATCGTAATATTAAACTACAAATTATCCGCACAATTACGCACTTGTGAATTCTAGGAAGGAACTACAGTAAACTCAATATAGAATGAAGGATTCAAAACGAACCGCTAAGTTAATCGGTTAATGAATGTTGTGTCCAAGTAATACGATAAATAATTATTTACGTTATATTCAGGTAACGAACATAAACCCAAACTGAATATATAATTATTTATTGAATCAGTTAGTTCAGATTCAGTTAGTTGGGGCATCATTTTACTCGAAATCTTTACTCTATTTTTACTATTTGTGGGAAACCGTAAATCCGCATAGAATACCAGGTATATTAAATTTGCATCTTTATTCTGCTCTAGCAGAGGGGTTTGGTACCGTCCTCATAAGAGTTTGCTCCTGAGTTATACTGTGGGCGGCTCGTTTGCTTGGTCTCTCACCTACGCACAGTGGTGACACCTCTGCATTACACAGGGGAAGTTATTTTAAAATGGCATCATAAATAAACCTTAACAAAATTCAGCGGGAATGTTAGCAGACCTCGTGTTTCTGATACGGAACCTTTGGTTTAACAGATAAGTTCCGCTTATAAGCAGAAAGTTTGCCTCTGAGTAGGTGCAGTGACTTTACGTAAGTGCTACTGCGTGGTTTTAAGATGGAAGTATATTTTGCTATGTTATCTGATTGATTGTTTTCTGTATCAGAATGATGTAACAACAAAAAAAAGACTTCATAGACGGCTGCGCCGAGTCGATCTGAATAGATGGTTGTTTTCGGCTTTGCTCCCAGGTGCATCTCACTCAGGTGAGCGGGAACGCTGCGGGGAAAGGGTGACAATCTGTGCTTTTTCAGTCCATTTGACAGAGGTTTCTGGTGCCATTTCCCGTGTTGAAATTACACACCAACACAGTTTAGTCACAATTGAGAATTCAGTCAAAAGTGAATAAGCGAATGTCATCTGCATCCTTATATTCTTTCATTGTAAAGGGCTTTGTTTCGAAAAGACCTGGCGGTGCGATGGTCTTTCTTCGGTATCGCTACTAGTGCCTGCATTTCTCAACTTTCAATAGCACTTGACGTGCGGAATGCTAGCTTTCAACAAACATCAACAACAACAATAATTCCGCCTAGCAAGTAAGAGACTCCTTTCAAAATATGAGGAATTTTTTAGTGTATATATCTGTACAGTCATTAAGACATACTGTTTCAACCTGGGAAACTACGCAGCCGGAGATTAATTTATTCAGCCGGACCTCTGTTTTATGAAGTTATCACAGTGTTGCGTTTTAATGAACTGAGCGCGTCTGTGAATAGCATCGCATCAGTTTGCTGTTAAAGTAACGTTTTGGTAGAAATTGATGGATTTTCATCTTCATCTTCCAGCAGATTAGGCTACGTAGCGCTCCTGTTTCTCAACACAGGGCCAATTGTTTAATTTCCTCACCCTCCCGGTGGTCCTGTTATTAGAGTCTGAAGAACTCGCTTCAAACTAAATTCAAACGCCGTTCTTACTGGGAGCCATGGCTGTTTTTCATAATTTATCCCTTAGTATTTCTTTTGTCTTGTTAAATGATCTTTACCATTCAGTGATGTTAAATTGGCCCCTTTTGGATGTATGCCTCGCATACCATACTATGATGCATATCTGACGTCATGCGGTCATGTGAAAGCCAATGTGCAGTACTGTGTAAACAGTCGTCCTATTGTTGGCCTACCGAATCAGCAAGGGCTCACTGCTTTGCGAGCGGAATAGCTGTCTCCTCCCCAGTGTTATTCAGCAGGGGGGGGGGGGACTGGAGGGACTGTATGTACAAGTTCTTTGGGCCAACCTGAGACTTTTGTTCCATGGACTATTCAAAAACAATTTTGATCAGGTTTAAAATGTTCATCATTTAATGGTTTTAATGAACACAGCATTTATAAGCTCAGTGAAAATTTCCCCTTAAAGTATACATGCAAAAGTAATCTTTCTGAGACAAAGAGATTTTAGGGTTTTAATCTAATGGTGATAGACAGAAATGATCTGAAATATATCATCCGCTTCATTGTTTATTTGTGACAGCCTATTAAAACTTCTAACACATTCATATCAGGCAAGTTGTCATTGTATGAACCTTGGTAATGTATAATAACTGAGCATTATTACAAAACAAGCAAAAAACAATAGCTGTTATTTAGTGCTAGTATTAAATAAGCTTTGCTAAATATGTGAAACTGAATTTTGCAAGATGAATTCAGCTGTGAAGACAAAGCCTAAAATAATTCCTGTTATTATAATTGCAAACTAATTCAATAATTCCAGTTATTATAATTTCCGGATTTCTCTCACAATAATTACAGCAACACGCAGCTTTGCGAATGTTTGTTTCTTGTGTTCAGGACTGAAATAAATTTAAAAAAAAAACATGACATGTGAACAATGGTTTAATGAAAATTTACGTCGTGTTAAAGAATTGCGACCGGCGGCGAGATTCAGTAACGCAGAGGAGATACCCTGAAACACCATACAGCATAGAGGAGGGAGAGAAGTTCTTTGAAAACAGCTGTGTGATGCCCTGCAGGCCGTGATTCATCTTGGTCTGTTTGAGGTTGCACGTTTTCTAAAGACTGACATTTCATATTGTAATCAGGCCATTTATTACTGCTGACTCACACTAGAATAAGGTTGTAAATGTTAATTTGCGGTAGTTGGCGTGTATGAAAGGTGACACAGGGGTGAGGATACTGATATGGGGGGGGGGGGGGAGGGGGGGGTACAGGGGCCTGTCGTTAACGGCGGGAAGGAAA
>JABFDZ020000050.1:19950185-19962091 GCA_019775955.2 Pollimyrus isidori
TGTGCCCAGCACCATCCGGCGAATCACAGTAGCTACGCTCTGCTATCGTCTACTTCGTCCTGCGTGTGCCCAGCACCGCCCTGCTTCCCCCGTTACCCAGGTATCACTGGGCTTTGGCCTTGTTGCTTTCTGCCGGCCTGCCTCTCGATATCCCCCGATGCCTCCTGCCGAATGACTGTGTTCATCTGCACTTTCGTTTGTGCAGCGATGCGGAGTCGCGGAGAGCATCAGAGGTTAGCGAGCCATGGAGACCCAGGGTCTTCTCATGAGGTAAAGTGGAACAGGCCAAAATCCAAGACGGCAGACGAGTGACGTGGGCACGTTGCATGACAGAGGAAGATGAGGAAACACAGAATGGTTTACCATGGAGCTCTTGAAACAGAGAAGGCGAAATAGAGTCGATGCTGTCAGAGTAAGGTGGTGGCTGTGTACCTCCGACTCTCAGCCTCTCCGCGAAGGTGCCTCCTCAGAGGGTAATGACGTGGATTTTCAAGAGCTCCTTCACTGTCGACTTCATACAGAATGCAATCGAAATGCTTGCTGTGTAACTCACTCACAGCTGTATGGTAGGCTTGCTTACCCTTTTCTCTGTCTGTTCACCTCATTTTATATCCCGGCTCAAATGTTCCTCTTATGTATAAAAAGCTTAAAATTCTTGAAAGAAAATTTACAGTTTTATTTAAAGAGACCACCTTTATTGAAATATAATGGGTTAAAGGTCATGTTATTATAGTAGTTGTGTCTGATTTTGAGTATTCATGATTCCCCCGCTGTAACACAGTCGACTTTTGCCAGTCTGAAGATGAATAGCACTCCGTAATGTATGTTACTTTTTTCAGTTTCATTATAGCAGTTTCTGCAGAGGACCTTGCAATTTCAGGGAGAAAGGAAACAGTATAATAATGGCTACACTGCCATCGGGCATTAGGGAAGAAAACAGGAGGCGTAGAAGTTGAAGACTCAACTGATGGTTGTCAGTTCGAATCCCTACGTTTCTATCGTTAAGTAAGGTTCTCAACCTGAATAACTCACACTACAAAAAATGTACTGCTGTGAAACAAGCGGATGTCGCCTGGCGGAGACAGTCTCAGTTAATTAACTACATGCAGATGAATACTGTTTGAAAGCCAAAAATCTGTTGCTCACTTCCTGAACACAGCGTAGGCCTTTCAGTTGGGCAGCTGGGTGTCAGCACTGCATCGGCTGGGCAGGGAGGGGGTTAAACCAGGGCTGCGTGGTAAACTGCGGCTGAAGCCGGTGTGCCTGTAGCCTGTAATCAGATATGCGCACATAGCCAGACCACTGCACAGAAAAATTAGCCTTTGAGGTTACCTTATTTATTTTCCCAGAGTGATGTCCTGGGGGCTTGTTGCGTGTCCTTGAGGCCTGTGAGGTTCTAAAAAAAAACCGAGGTGATGCTCTACAAAGGCAATGTTTTGCACAATGAGCACAAACTGTCTGTAGGGCGCAGACGATGGAGGGAACAGTTCAGGGAACATTGGACTTACAGTGCCACCTGCTGTTGGTTTCTGGTTGTGGAATGAAATGTATACATTATCTATCAAATTGTTTTTTTTTTAAGTTTCTTTTGTTTAGTGGTGCCAGTCATATACTGGTGTCTATGCTCTGCAGTGTACTGTTATCCCCTTAAGGCATCCTTGTAGTTGGGCAATTTTCCTCCGGGTATAGGGCCCGGAAACTCTGTATTGAATATGCTGCTTGAACATGGATGGATGGATGGATGGATGGATAATATTTAACAGTAAGAGATAGACCAGATCAGCCACGTGGATTTTTTTTATCCAAATTACTTGCTCTAGTGAAAATATTTTACTATTGCACTCCTTCTTACTAAGAACTTAAAATATGCTTCCAGTGACCTGTCCTCTTGTGGAACGGGAAATGCATGCAAAATTACACTGGGAAGAGAAGTAGAAGATTGCACTAGAGTCCCTTCCAAGGTCTTATGAAAGCTGATTAGGCCAGAGGACTCATGTGCGATAGGAAGGAAGATTGGCCAAAGTAAAAAATCTCTGTGATGTTTATTGGCGTTAGGGTCAGCGGGACAGGACTGAATACTGAGCCATGAATAGACCTGTCAAGATCTAAGGACCCTTAACAATGTGACACTATTTTACGCTGATTTATAATGAATGAAGTAATGGAAGCAATCAGCATCACCATGATGAACATCATCCTGACTACAGTCTGGAAGCCAGTCACTGGGCGGAATGACAGTGCAGACGACAGATGGATGGACGATGACCACAGCCATTTCGTTTAGCAAAATGCAAGTGACTTAGGGGTTTGGGGGGGGTTATGCAACCCCTTCCCCCCTGTAATTTATGCCCATGGTTCAAGGTACATTCATGGGAATCTACCCAAGCAAGGAAAATTCTTACCCTCTGAAATAAATGCGATATTCTACATTGTCCTGCAGCTCGTCTGTTAACAAATCAAATCAAATCACTTTTATTGTCACATCACAATGTTGTACAGTACAAGTGAGTGAAAATCTTGTGTGTGAGCTTCACAAGCAGTAGTGGTGTGCAATATAGGAAATAGGGAAACATATACAGAGTATAATCACATAAAGGGGATTATACAATATGAGCAATATGTGGGGTCCAAATGGCTGCTACTTACTTTTGCACAGGTAGCTGTATGAAGAGCGGTGGTGGTGTCTGGACCACGCTTTACCTGTGGTAGGTTGCTTAAACATGCAATTGCTTCCAGCATTTAAACAGACCCTCACAGCTTCAGATGATAACCTCCATACTAATATCTTCGGCAATAAAACTGGATAAAACACTGTTGAGGCTGAAAAGGCGGTATATAACCCGATGGTAACCTAAGGGGGTCTTGCTCTCCTGTGTGTGCAAGGATACAGGTTGTTTGACTCCCTGCCTTTCAGGCTTTGTCGCTGGCAGAGGTTCCCCATCGCTCAATTCAGCCTAAGAGCCTTAGAGCAGAATGGCAGGGGCAACTGAGGGGCAACGAAGATAAACGAGCAGAGCCGCAGAGACCAAAAAGGCTGCTGTGCCCGGGAGAGTGTGCGACAGTGCCCAGCTAAATCACCTGACCCGTAGGACCCACGGATGGTGTCACGCAGCTTACATCATCAGCTTGGCGCGACTGTGGTCGCCGGGACAGACCCGTGTAATGTTTAACGCGCCACGCGGAGTTAAGAGCACGGTGTAATCGACGGTTACCAGGAGTCGCGCCGCTAATCTGCGCTGCCCCCCTCTGGAAGGTGGGGTATCCTGAGAGAGAGAGCAAAGCTCGCGTTACTCCTCAATACGGAAAAAACAAAAAAAACAATAAGCACTGACACGGAGCTAGCTCTTGGAGGAGGCGGTGCACTAATTCCGGTTGCTTAGCAGCACTTGGTACATAGTGAGGCAGAGAATGTTATTAGGTACGAGAGCTGCCTCGCATTCACTTGAGGGAAGCGAAGGGACGAAACGATCGCCACAAAAGCAAAAATAAATTAAACAGCTCTGATAGGCGCAGCAAGTCATACCCGGGCGCAATTAATTTTGCTCATTTCGAGTGTTCTGCTCTACAAATGAAAGTTAATTAACGTGTGTATTGTCCAGTAGAGAAACTACCTACACAATGACAGGGAAGCTCAAAGTGGCTAAGAGTTAGAGTTTCATTTTCTACTTTGCTTGACTGTGTCTTTGGACCCTACAATGTAAGTGTCTGTCGCCAAACTGGACCCACCAAGGAGAGTGACCTTAACCATCGCGTGGTTCTGCAATGTCGTGAGGCATGGCAGGTGAGGGCTGTTATTGATGTGTGTACACAACCCCTGTGCACACAATCATCCCCTAGGAACCAGGGAGTGTGGAAGTGGTTTTCATACCATAGACAGATTGCCAAGTCCTCTTTCTTTGTTTGCACCTACAGACCATCGTCAGTCGTCTCAACAGAGGCAAAGCTTCCTCCCAGCTATACCAGCAAAGTGGGGAATCCCCTTTCCTCTTCTCGTTAAGGTTACACATCATTGATCGTTGGGTTGAGTTTCGTTCCTTTGATTACATCCAGTGAGTCAGGGCCTTTTAGACCGTTTTAATAGCACTAATTCAATATAATGACTCACAAGTTAATCATAAATTGCAGAGACTGAACAAGATAAAATGGAAAGATTAAGAGGTAAAGTAGATCATCCATCCTGCAAGATCTCCTTCTGTACGCAATGACCATTTCAGAGATAGAAGCCCAAGTCACACAATGATATATGATCACGTTTAGGTTCCCGCAGTATTTTTATAATCCAAATGCTTATTCTTCTTTATCACACGGCACAGTGTTAAAGAAAGGAAGAAACTCGTCTCTCTTTCATCGCACTGGCATGCATGTATTAAAGAATCACATTAACATCGGCTATGTGGGTGCAATCTTCATTCTGGGCGAAACCGTGGTGTAGTTGGTTTGCACGATGTCAAAATATATAGCAAAGAACTGTTTATGAGCCGGTAACTGAATTAGCACAGACATGGATATTCGCCGACAAGCTTGCTATCGCCTACGTACGGTAAATAAGGGAAATGGAGAATAAGATGGCATAGGCGATACGGGAATTTCCCCGTGAGTGTCATCATCATTATTATTGCTATTCATTAAAAAATACATATAAATGCCATAAAATAAGTTTACTTTTTTGTAAAAACCAGCAGTGTTTTCCACCGGTGCTTCACTGTAGTGTTTTGGCTAAGAGAGCCAGCAAGATGGCTCATGTACTGTAGAAGCATCAGGACTTCAGAACGATACGGAGAATATCCTGATCCCTGCTCAGAAGCCCACGAGGGGGACTTTGCACTGGCTGCTCCGGCAGGCAGCCTGACCTGTCAGTCATTCAGACGGTGAAGTCAAAGGGCAGGACGCAGGCCGCTCTCGCCGAGCTTTCATCCCGATCCTCCTACAGTAAAACGCCGGGCCGTGCTGCAGTTAACGTCCGCCAGTGTCATTAATGCTCTTCCGAAAATTACGGCCGGCTCGACCCTTGAAATAGTCGCACCAGGAAGCCCTTCTGCCGCCCATACCTTGCTCCACCTCGGAGTAATTAAGCATGCTGTGTACATGAATAAAGCAACAGGCCAGCAGGGGGAAAGTAAATTAACCCAGGTGCTTGAGCAAATATAGCCAGGGGGCACAAGGTCACAGACATATAAGAATATTCTTTTCTGCTAATAACGCAGAGGAGATCCTGAGTTTAACCCGAAGGTGCGCATAATCTTCACTGTCGTCTGTCCATCCGTCGATCGTAGCTGCTTACCCAGTACAGGGTGGCCGCGAGCTCAGGGCCCACCCCACCAAACGCAGGGCAGGGACCACCACAGGCAGGCTGCTCTCTGGACAGGAACAGGAGACATGCATGTCATTTTGTTGTTACTGTACCAATGTACCAAAATATCCTGATTTTTTTCTGGTTTTGTGAGCCCAATTCAGCAGGGACAATTTTGTTGAAAGATTAATCTTGTTTTTTCCCCAGCATTTCTATTCCAGGTCTCATTTAACAAAAATGGAGTGACAATCTCCTGATTTCTCCTTCCTGATAATGAGATCCTGTAATGTGTTTATCGATGCAGTCAATAATGGCCCTAAATATAATCCAGTAAATACTCAATTTAGGCATTTAAGTTTCTACAATAGATATTATGTACTACATTGTGTTCCATTGTTATTTTTAACTTTGAGCGTTACCAGTCAGAACTAAAAAGGACAAAAATGTGAATTGGAGCTGAACAGTGATGTAAATGGGACCCTTTATACTTAGAGAAAACATTTTTGACGCAGTTGTAAATGAAATGACACACTTTATAATTATAATAACATGCATATAGTGATATATAAACTACTTTAGTTTTCACCGCTATTGCTCAATAGGATTATTTTTTACATAAACAACTCATGAATAGCGACTATGTGAAGAATTCACAATCATAAGCAGCATGCCTATAAGCTTTTCGTAATATGCAGAGGAGACTGCTTGTACGACAAACACTTCAGCACTCTGAAAAGGCAAGCGTCTGCGGGCTCCCCGCGTGCGATTACATTTTAGGTGTTATTAATTTCCCCTCGCGCGCAGACACACCTGAGGAGTGTCGCTCGGTTCCCTTGACAACCGCGGGATGGGATTATAATATCAGGACGCACACAATGAGGGAACCAGAGACAAGGCCTGCGATGGAAACTTCAGTGTCGATCCACAACATCAAACACGCTGCGGAGGACAGGAAATAGAAACAGACCTAAATGGGACCATAATTACCCCACCCGCTGAGCACATTAGGAGCACAGAAATTGTAAATCGAGTTACCTACCATTACTTAAATTCAGCTTTCATGTATCATTGTGGGATTATACCTATACATATACACTAAACATTCTACCTCTAAAATTACGTAAATATCGAAATAATTATTAATAATTTTTTCTTTGAATAAATATAGTGGTAGGTGTTCAGTCCCATTATGTATTTATATTATGCAGCTACATACCTATTACGCCTGTTACGCTGATATATACTTACCGTACATAAGGCCTATGGGCATGAATCAGGATTTCAGGGTTAGCAAGATTGTTTGGAATTGTTGTAATTAAAGTAGTCCAGACGAAAAGTAAGTGTTTGAAGTTTAAACTGGAATACCTTAAATCCAACAAGTTATCTAGTTTACCAACAAATCTCGTTTTTTGATACAGGCCACTGGTTCATGTGATACTTTCTGATTTATTATCTGTTATTAAGCAATGCAAAAGTTCTTTGGGATTCGTTACTACAGTATTTGAGTCGCCACCTGTCCTGGATTTCCCCGTTATTGTTCTCCTTTTTGAGCAACTGTCCCGGAAAAATAATATTCTTTCTCGAGACAAGAACTGTCCCGTTTTTTTTTTTTTTGTGAAAATGTCTAATTTAGAATTTCGTAGTTTCAAATAAAACCTCATTTATTTTCCTTCTACCGCTGTTTGTTTTCTTCTTTCTCATGCCTATATATCAAATCTCCGATCTGTAAATTGTTTAAAACTGGTATACAAACAGCGACGACTGGATTGTCTGAACTTTTATTTGATTGTTAGTGTCATGATCTGCTCGTTCGAGCCTCGTGTATGCCACGCACACCTCATTACCTCGTGTTACTCCCCGATTGTTATCACCTGTTTCCTGTTTTTTTTTACTTATTCTGTGTATTTAGTCCGCGTCTGAGTTCAGTCCTGTCAGGTCTGTCATTGAAGTTGTGATGTTTGTGGATGTTAGTCGCCGTGTGCACCACGTGTCTTGGAATAAACCCCGTTTGCCTGCATTTCCTGGCTCCACTCGCTGCTTTCCGCTCCCCTGCACACGGAATCATAACAGGTAGCATAAATACGAAGCTTAACTTGTTACCTAGCAACTGCGCGGAATGTCGGTCTGCCGCGCGCATCTACATCCACGTCAAAAAAGGTGATTTAATTGTATAACTCAGATGGGGCGAAGAGGAAAAAAAAACTTTTTGAGCGGATAAGAGACAACCAAAGAGAATTTGGGGATTTTGCACAAAGCAGAATTTCCCATTTAGTTGGATAACTTAAGCAAAACGTGAAAACTGACCAATATGAGGAGAGATAAGTGACCTTCTTAGAGATACACATGGAAATGAGGTGAGAAATGTCAGTGTTAGGTTGTCCAAGATCATTAAGTAAAAAGGTTGTCTAATTTATTATGATTCGTATAATACGGGAGTATACCCTCGGACATATTGCGTAGGCAATATGTATGTACTCATTAAAGCAAGAAAATCTAACGTCGATAGGGACAGCAGAAGACCAAGGAGACATGTAGAGTGCCAAAAGAGATCCCCCCCTCCCCCCAAGAAAGTCAGTGTCCCGGTTTTTCACAAATCAACGGTGGCAAGCCTATTTACCATGCTAAAGAAATTAATTACAACAGCACTAAGTAAAATGACACAGTGTGCTCTCTTTCATTACTGTCAGAACATAATCTGTTACACTCAGGGATATCGGAAGTAGGGGAACGCGTCCCACGTACTAAATATCGGCAGAGGCCACTCGCCGCACATGTGGAGCGGCAGGACCAAACATATAGCCTACCTTAGTACCTAACGGAGATTTTAGCTATGTATCAGACCGGATCATTTCATTATATAGGCCAGTTGTTTTTGTGAAACTGTACGCTAAACTGTGTTAGTCTTTAAAATCTTTCTAAATGACGTCCTTTAGTTTTACCATGTTACTATTGCACGTATGTGCACCCCCACCGCCGGGGCTGATTCGCCCCCCCAAATGTGAAACTCTTCTGACACCACTACTGTACTTATATGTCAGACCGCGATAGCAGGGGTTTGTTAATAATGCACCGTCATGCATGTGGGTGGTCACCTCGCTGGGCTCCTGAGAGGAGCAGGCCAGTCGTCACCATGAAATGGCAGCTCAGCCCGTAGGAAATGCACACAGACCAATATTCTTGTACGAGAGCTACACGAACTGAGCGAATGCAGCGGCACTAGCTTCCCGGACGAACAGCATTAGTCACCAAACCTCAGTATGAAATCCTGTCTTCTCAGTCAAGTCGGGGCTGTTAATGAAATACAACTTTTCGCTTAATTACCGATGTCAGAATAATTAATTAAATTATAATTACTCGGCAGGAATCGTATAAATTCTACAGGAACCAGAAACCATAATAATCAATAATAATTATCCTGCTTAATGAGTCTCCGACGAAATTGTCTAGAGATTTTTGTTAATTGTAAAAAAAGAAAGAAATGGAGTTATTTTAATAGGGAAGTGCGGGGGCTTAACGGGGGTGTCGTAGTGTCTCACACAGGAAATCTGTACAACGTTAAATGTGTTTTGTGTTCCTCAAAAATTCAGTACACGGTAGCAGCTATAACCTGAAAAGTAGACTCATGATGAAACATCAGTGAGCCACAGAAGGGATAATTAAGATCTCAGTTAGAAAAACATCATTAACATAATCAATGGCGATGAGGAGAAAGTAAAACAGAAAATTGTTTCCATTTATGTTGAAATGATTCTGCTTTTAATTCAGGGGAAATACGGTGTGTACCATAACACGGGGGTCCTCTCGGCCGTGGTGCGGATTCCGCCTTCCACGAACCCTGGCTGCTGCCCCAGTGGCTCACGGTGCCACCCTGAGGCCATGGCATGAACTCAACCGTGCAACCGAAGGATGTGACTATAGAGCAAAACGTGATCCGAATCTGAATTCCACTGCTCATGCCTTTCATCCAATTTCCTACAGATCATTTATTGCAAAAGCGTATGGCACGCTTTGAGTTTGGCCAAACCTTTGGATTGTATAAGTACTGACACACATAAACAAAATCAGTGTAATTATTAAGTGATACCTCCTTTGGGATCGTTTTGCTGTTAAGCAATTTATGAATCAAGCAGAGCAATTAAACGGCAAACAAGCCATCGAATGTGGATAGGGGGAGCGACCCCTCATAGCCCCTCTGGGTATCTCCCCTCGTCAGCCAGTCACGGCGTCAGGAAGCTGATTTCCCCGGGGAGCGCGGCGTCGCGAATTTCTTATGCAGTAGAAAATAAAATTAATAACGGCGCACGCAGAAACCACCGGCTGCTTTATCTACGGTGGGGGAATTCGCCGCCTTCAATTAGCGTGCGTGGAAGGGGGCGGTGACGCAACGGCGATGCGAAAGGGCCCGGTAAATACTGCGCCAGACTCGTCACCGAAATAACTCTGCTGGAGTCACAAGAGCCTGTTTTGTTTGTGTTGGATCTAGCTGTATTAAAACATCCCTTTACCAAATGATCAGGGTCCGATATTTCAGTTCTTTACTGGAATACCTTAAACGCCACAGACAAAGACCTCCTGATATACTGTAATGGATAAATGATTGTAAGGTGGATGGATTGATGGAAAGCCTGGGTTGGATTCCAACCCACAGCCTTGCAGGTGAGAAAGGGTGCTCAGCTTCCCGAGAAACACATGTATCCAAACTGCCTTTGAGTAAACCGCCAGTTTCCTGTTATCTTTAAGCTTATTTTTCTTTGTACTATTTAAGTTAATCAAAGTCCAGCGTTTTGATGTATGGCTTTTGAACAGAGATCAGCTTACGGATGTACCTATATCCTTCTGAATGGTATGGAAATGAGAAAGGGCTTCAAAAAACATGACTTCAAACTGTTCCATTTGACACGGTTTCTGTATTGATGCTAGAATATGAAAAAAAAAACAACAAACCGTGGTTCTACAAAGATGTGTGACAGGCAAATTAAAAGTATGTGCCTGCATCCCAAGGTAGATGGTATGAGGCTCGCTAAGACTGCTAATATGGAGCGGAAATCTGTTACATGTTAGATTAATAATACATCTCACTTTATTAGCACCGAAGGGCTGAAAAAGATTAGGAAATGAAATATGAGTTAATAAATATATCATGAATTGAAGGAATGCTCTGTATAAAATTCTTCTTGAAGCTGAAGTTTTGTGATTTTTTTTAACATGATTTTAGTTTTTTTTTTTTTTTACTTTCATACTTTTAATTTGTGGAAAGTGAAAATATGTGGTATTTTGTCAATATGGCATCCTGAGATGCAGTGGTCTGCATACAGTCAAGCAGATATACATTAGCTATGCAGTGGTGGCTCAGTGCACAGTGCTATGTATTCATTTCACCCAGGGCGAGCTTTTGAATTTTACCTCTGCTGTGTGTGTGTGTGTGCGCGTGTGTGTGTGTGTGTGTGTGTGTGCGTGCGTGCGTGCGTGTGTGCGCGCGCGCGCGTGTGTGTGTGTGTGCGCGTGTGTGTGTGTGATGGAGGGGGCATGTAGGCTACACTTATACAGTATGGATAAAAGTATTGGGATACCTGGCCGTTACACCTACAGGAACATTTATGCCGTTCCGCTCTCAATCCATAGGCATCAATATGCAGTTGGTCCCTCCTTAGCAACTATAACAGCTTCCACTCTTTTGAGAAAACTTTCTACAACATTTTGGATGGTGTCTGCAGTCATTTCTGCGCATTCATTCCAGAAGAAAATTTGTGAGGTCAGGCACTGATGTTCAGCATGAAGCTCACGATCTGGAGTTGAGGTCAGGGCTCTGTGTTGGCCAGTCAGATTCTTCCACACCAAACTCAACTCAAGCATGTTTTTATGGACCTTGCCTTGTGCACTGGGGCGCAGTCAAACAGAAAAGGACCTTCCCCAAACTGTCCCCACAGAGTTGGAAGCGTAGAATGGTCCAAAATGTCTTGACATGCTGAAGCATTAGGAGTTCCTTCACTGGAACTAAGGGGTCAAGCCCAACCCCTGAGAAACATCCCCATACCATTATCCCTCCTCAATTCAGCACAATTCAGTCAGGCAGGTAACGTTCTCCACTCATCTGCCAAACCCAGACTCATCCATCTGTCTGCCAGACAGAGAAGCGTAATTCATCACTCCACAGAACAGGTTTCCACTGCTCCAGAGTTCAGTGGCACTGTGCTTTACGCCACTCCATCCGACGACCGGCACTGCGCTTGGTGATGCGAGGCTTGCACGCAGCTGCTCGGCCATGGAAGCCCATTCCGTGAAGCTCCCAGCGCACAGTTTTTGTGCTGGAGTTAATGCCAGAGGAAGTTTGGAACTTCTTTTTATTGAGTCAACAGAGCGTTGGCAACTTTAACGTACTATGCGCCTCAGCGCTTGGCGACCGCGCTCTCTTACTTAAGGTGGCCTCAGCGCTTGGCGACCGCGCTATCTTACTTAAGGTGGCCTCAGCGCTTGGCGACCGCGCTCTCTTACTTAAGGTGGCCTCAGCGCTTGGCGACCGCGCTATCTTACTTAAGGTGGCCTCAGCGCTTGGCGACCGCGCTCTCTTACTTAAGGTGGCCTCAGCGCTTGGCGACCGCGCTATCTTACTTAAGGT
>JABFDZ020000050.1:19972103-19997433 GCA_019775955.2 Pollimyrus isidori
TAGAATCTCATTACCGTAACATTTGTCAGTAACATCTGTGCCGAAAACCCTTTTTTTGTTGCTAAGAAGAATTTTGCACTTCACCCCCCTAACGCCCCCCCCCCCCAAAATAGAGAGAACAGTTATTAATACATGTCGTGTGCCAGATTGGCTTAACTTTAAAATGCACAAACAAAAATCAAATCAGCTATGATAAAAATAATTGTTTATGCTGATGACTCCTCGCGTGCCTGGCAGTCTTGCCTAATCTCATCTCATATCGAGCCCTAATTGCGGGAGAACTTGTGCCAGATGGCGTATAAATAAGCAGTGCTGAAGATGATGAAATCCTCTCTGCGTTTAATTTCTGCAGAAAGGTTGCGACGCCACGTGCGCGCGACGCTATACGCGGCGAATCTGCTTACCGCGAGACGGGTAAACAGCGATCAACAATGGCGAAGATGTGAGTGTGCAGGTTATCTATATGTGTATATCAGTGACAGTCATATGGCTCTGTCAAGTCCGGCTGTAAAGATTCTTATAAAGTGCCAACAAAAATGTCTCGGTGAGAAAAACGCACGCGACTGTCCCCGACCCACTTCGCAGTAGAACGTTCCTGTTTTATCACAGATTATCTAACCTTTCCTGATAGCAGGTCACATCTCAGGTTCCAGGTTCCCCTATGGGCCGAATGCCAAGGGCCAAGACAACTGGCGCAAGGAACCCCTGATCGTAGGCAGGGATTCACAGCACAGTGGTGGAACACGACTGACTCTTGAGGGTTGCAAAGGATGACTCACTGACATATGCCCACTCTACTGGGTTCTTGGATGATTTAGTGGTTAAATTAGTAATTCTTATAGAAATTACTGTACATTAGACAATGAACCTTTGGTGCCACCCAACCAGGCCCAGGAAAGACCTCATTTGCTTCCTGTCAGTGGCGCCCCCACTTGTACGGCAAATACTCACACTCTATACTCCAATAATAGTACAGATGAGGAGCGCAGTTGCCAAGCCTGCTTTTCAAGGGTCACGTTGGACTTGTATTTCTGGAGAATCACCGCAGGAAAACAGCAAGCGTGGCCCACAGACGTCCTAGAGCCAGCGGAAAGCGTAACCAAAACCATCTACTCTCGAATGATTTTGAGTTTAAAATCTGAAATAGATCCACATTAGGCAATGGCCAAAATATTAAGACGTTATTCTCAAAATCGATTAGCCTGTTAGTTCTATCAATGCCCTGAAACGCCACCGTAGATCTAAAAATAGAAAGAAAACGTGTTAAAATTTTGACCTGACTCGAACCCTGATATTAATAAGGACAAAATGATGTGAAGCCCAACCTACTTTATATGCTTAAAGTTTATTTTAGCTGACCTGCCCACACATTACCTGGATATCAGTAACATGCTTTTGCTGGAATTGTAACCACGATTTATGGCAGTCTGGGCACAATGTAAGTGAACGAACGTGAAGTCCATTTCAGCTGTGGTACCTTAAATCTGACAAGTTACCCCGATAAGCCCCCTGCAGTACAGCCCCCTGGTGTTGCTGTGGATAATTACATTATACAGGTGATTAGCAGACTTGCGACACCTGGTCCATGAACAGGGGAAAGGTCGCGGGACCTCTATATAAACGAAATAGCAAGCTCATGACCTGGAGGCAGCCCAGAATGGTCCGGAAATTTCTCCTCCAGAGGGACCTGCCGTTACCCCTTTCACAAATTCAGCATGGTCCGCTCATCATCTTCTGGATGATTAAACTCTTTTCAATTAAAGCCTTCAATGGTGACCTGTTGGATTTTTAAGACAGTACACACACTGAACACTCTTCCTCCATACCACGTCTTCTGCTACCTCCAGCTTATACCTTACTTGAGGCCAAAGGCTTATTCTGACCTTGGTGGTGGCTGTTGACACTGTTGTGTGTCGTCTGACCCGGACATCCCACTTGTGAAAGGCTCACAAACTTCCAACACTCCCAAACTGCACAATTCCATTGTGCAGAACATTGATAGTAACACAATTATCACTGTCCTACACAAATAATATGATCCCATCAAACAAGTCAGACAGCTTTGGGTTCTCTCACCAAGCCTCTGCTCTCTTCCCCCTTTTCTCTAGAAAGGAACCTGTTGTTTTTTCCTCAGTTGCTGACTGCATCCCAGCTGCATCGAAGACGCTGCATGGTGATTCTTCCACTATTATTGCTCACAGATCAGGTTTGCTTATACTCGCTGTGGTATAATATCGTTAGCTAATGCCTTAATGTGAAGCTTCATCTACTGCTCTTGACTGTACCGTGATGGTAATTGTGAAATTGTTACAGCCTGTCTTTAAGGGCTGTTTTACTCCTAAATGCGAATTGATGATAGTTAAGAGGATTTCCTAAGTTTAGCTTTCTTTAGTTCTGATGGGTTCTCAGTGAGAGTTGTGCCCCCCGTCTGGTGTGAATGCTAAGTGAGAATCACCTCCATTCTTTCCCTCCCGCACCAACTGCTTGTCGTAACGCCACGGGGAATGTAAACAGTGATCATCTGTAATTAATGGCTCTTCTTCGCAGGAACCTGGGGCAGAGTGGCCTCTCACAGGTCTCCGTGTCCTCGGGGGGGGGGGGGCAGAGGGACGGAGGAGTATTCCTCCTGGGTAGAAACGCGGCGGGCTCGGCACTTGCAGATGGCCAACCGCGTACAGTGCGGCATGCGAGATCGATGGCCCCTGCTGTCGCCGTTATGGCTCCTGATGCTAATGGTTACCGGGCTGATGGCTGTGAACCGGGCTCGGGGCTTAAAGACGGCTTTTGACGCGTGGAGGACGTGGCCCGTGCTGACAGCCACGCGAAGGATGCGTAGGGAGAAACTGAGCAGGGAAAAGCAAGAGAGAGGAGTCACTTTGCAGCTGTTGCCTCCCAATGAGCATTCAGTGGGTGTGAGCTCTGAAAAGAGCCCCTGCTCATTCCTCCACACACCCCAGTAATTATGCTGTCAGGCCTGGACGTCAGGGTCCTGCAGAGGGGACACCATAAGAACAGTGGTGCCGGCATCGCCGACTATTCTCAGCATTAAGCCTGTAATTTTTCCGCATGGCAAATGATCACGTTGGCCGAGTCGGTTGATGGAGAGGATTGGTTCTTCGCCGTATGAAAAAGCCTTGTAATAAACAGGTGCCGGAACGGACTCCGTTTCGTGAGACGTCGCCAAGCTCATTGAAATCACCACCATTGGATTCGGACGGGGAATATTATGTGTGAAGTTTAAATCCATCATTGTCTCAGCAGGGCTAGCATTATTGTTGCTATGGTATCGGAGATGAAGTGGAGATGTGGGTCAAGCCGACGTTGAAGCAGAATTTTCAGGGAGCACAGTCAATATATTCATAACCGTGTTAAAAACCTAGAAAATATGATGTGCAACACAATTCGAAAAAACGTAGACATTTTTTTTTTTGCGAGCACCCCATGGCCTCCGAATGTCATAAAACAGACCAGCCTTGGGGCAGCTCACGTTGTTGGCGTGCATCTATGCCAACAGCCCATATCGAGGATGGTATTGGGCACTATCGATATCTGTTAGAGCTCAGCAAAAGGTGCCTTGATTCTGCGAACCTACTTGTATGGTTGACGTCATGCCAGGTTCTGCTGCAATCCTGGTGGGCCGCACCTCGTGACTTCTGCCAAGTCCCATTGGGCTGCGGTACCACAGTCATTATTTAAGTGACAGACCAGAGGTGACGGACCATGGAGAAGCATAACAAAGCCCCAATTTTTCACGCGCCATCTGACTCTGCCTCTGCCGGCAAAGCAGGCATTTTCCACAAGCATTCATTCTTTGTTGTGATACAACTACATGTGCTTAGATTTCGGAGCTATATCAGTAGAAATGTTTTCTTGATTCCCAGAAGAATGATGGAAATACTACTCTTATTTCTGAAGTACAGCGTACTTATACTCATGAATAATTTGTACATTGCCCCTGGCTACGACTCAATGGGAACAATTCCATAAATAAATATGTATAAAAGGCCAACTGACTAAACAGTGGCGTGTGGAAGAATTTGTAACCTGGATGACCTGAAAATAAATACATTTCTAAGAACAGATTTACATGAAGTATTATCTGCCTCTTCCCTTTGGAGAAAAATGACTGCTAAATAAATTAATGTAAATGAAATTCACGGCAGTGAATTCTTAATATTTAAATACGTCAATACTTTAAATGCCTGAAATGTGTAAAATATGTTTGTATATTATTCTCTTTTTTAGTGTTCGCGCAACGCATGGAAAACGAGCGGTTTCTACGATCTCATATTAGCGGCCTTTGTCACCATCTAGTGGTAAATAAGAATCGCACGTCAGCATGTTTTGAGATGATCAAACCGCGAAAACAAAAATAAAGGTGAATAACCTTGATAAAAAGACCTAAAAGAACCCAACGCTGCTAAGGACTATGAGTTATTCTAGAAGCTGTCTCCAGGATTTAAACTGAGCAGAGATCACCCTATTTGCACACTGACCCCAATCTCTTTAATTATCTTACCTACTGGTATAGCCTTAAGCCTGTTCCTCTTACAGCATTGCAATGCAAGTCTACATCAGGCAGCCAGAAAAAGAGAGAGTGGCTGGCAGCTTCCCTCCTTTTATCCACTGGCGAATGATTCGGCAAAATCAACTCCACAGAATGCCCTCAAAATTGGTAAGAGAAGCAGTGCTTGGATGGCTTTCTAGCATTCGCAGCAGAGATGTACTTTTCTAGTATTTGCAATGCATAAAAAAGCTTATTTATGAAGTTACGTAATTAATTACAGTAGATGATATGATAGTTTAGTTTTCATTATGAAAGTGTTTATTATAAACGCAAATATATATGATTATTTGCTTGAAAGCTCTTTTAATGTTAAAATACTCATTACTCTTTTATTTATTTATTTTATTTTAAAAAAAGGTAAGTGAATTAAAGAGAACTCTGCTCTCCAGTGACTTATGATCGCAAAAAATGTAAAATGTAGGTTTACAAAATTTCTTGATATTTTGCAAAAAAATATAATCACAGTCCATTCTGAGTTGACAGTTGGAGTGTGAAATTTGTGTGTATGGTTCTTCTGTATGGTGAGTTTAAACTCTGAAGAAATAAACTAGCAACAAACTAATCAACCTTAAAAATAAACAGTGGAATCCTGACAAATAAAGCCATTGTATGACTGTGTTATGAAATATGGGCCTTTAGGTATGTAAGTTCTCTGCTTACCTGTGCATAGGAAATGCAGAGCTTAATGTGTCAGTCAGACTATTAACCGGGAACCTTAAATCCCAGGGTAACCTTTACGTTTGGCCCTTTCACCACCCACTGACGGGTTTGTCCTACAGACTGATTGTGATGGCAAAGTCTATGATGATAAGAAGTGAATGTTTCTGTTCTCTAGGGAGCTACTCGTACCGAAGAACCACCAAGTGCTTCCGTTAAAAATGCTATGCCTCATCTCGGTGGCCATAAGCCAAGGATGGTCGCTAAAAATGGCAGCAATTCAAAACCACCTGACCTCTATCTGTCAACAGAGTCTAGGGAGAAGGTGGGGGCTCGGTTTACAGTCTCTAATGCCTCCCAGTGGGGCTTGGCACTCAGGGATTCCTTCCCAGAGCCAGATCACCAGCCACCCAGACGGCCAATGAAGTTGGCCCCACTGGAGTTCAGTAGAGAGGTGGCAGAGTCACAGCAGCAGAAGCTGAAGGAGGGTATGCAGGAGACCACTGCCAGTGCAGGGCAGCTACAGGCAGAGGAGTGCCAGCCTGTCCTCAGGAAGGCCATGCCAAGTGCAAAGACCTGGTCTCCCAAGTCCCCTGATCACTCTTCCCACAAGACACCTAAACAGCCCCCCAGGGCCCAAAAGGCTACCAAGTCACTCCTGCCGGCATTCCAGGTCAAGCAGAAGACTGCACCATCGACGAGGGACGCCCCCCTCCCGCACATGGCCCCTTCCCCCGAGCTCCGCGCCGCAGCTGCTGGCAGAGTCGTAGAGCAGGGCAGACTGGAGCCCGTCGCATGGCCGGATGCCAGCCTGCGGTTCCAGAAGCTGTGCAGGGTCCGGGGCGTCGCTGCGGACCACAACACACCCAAAACGCCGACAGCTGGGGATCAGCTGGCCGCGAGGGAGGGCAGCGCACGGAGACGGCGCCGAAGGACGCGGGCTGGACCGGTCCGGGAAGGCGAGTCGCAAGATCGAGAACCTGAAAAAGCCCGGAAAAGCCAGCTTGGGCAACCACTGTAAGCAGCATCTGCTACTCAAGTACAGCCACGGCTGCTGAGGGACAAATGAAGGGAAGCACAAAAGGAACATCTGTGCGTTGCACTATCCATCCTATGCAGGGTTACTATTAATAAAAATTTCATATTAAAGTATTAGTCATTTCTAAATTCTTACAGCAGATTATTACATGGAGTATTGAGATAAATATGGGTCACTGAGAAAGGCAGATGACTCTATTAAGGGTAGATGACATGTGTTACATTCCAGAAGGAGGACCGGGGGATATTAGAATAATGAAGCAATGAGGCCAAGCGGATTTTTGAGACAAAGAGGACCAAATGTTGCTCAAGATGAATAATTTTCATTAATTATTTCCATAATGTGAACTGTATGAAATATTAAAGTAAAACTCTTGATCAATAAATGTGTTATTGTGAATGTTAATATTATCAAAACCCGTCTGTTTTACCTATAGGAGCTTTCTGGGATTGTGACACTTTTTTAAGGACCCTGATTTTTAACCAACATCCATCCATCCATCCATCCATCCATTTTCTGTAACCGGTTATCCTATTCAGGGTTGCGGGGGGTTCATAGCCCATCCCTACAGGCGCAGAGCATAGAACAATCCAGAATGGGGCGCCAACCCACCACGAGTTATAACCCACATAAATTACATGTACAAACAAATAAAGACTAGAGATTCATCTTCTGTTTCATCTGTTCTAAATTTACCAACAATAGCTACAAAACAATGCCTAGTGAGTATAATAATGTGTGGGTCTGACACCACAGTAGCGCACAGAGTATTGAGGAGAGCTGCGCGGTGACTCAGTAGGTAGTAATGCCTCACGCCTGAAGGTGGGTGCCGGAATTCCCGGTAGTGTGTGATGGTGCACATGTATGTCCCCAGCCGTGTGACAGGGACAGACTCTGTGTCCCCCCGCCACCCTGACCAAGATTAGTGGTGGACGGATGGATAGACGGTATTTGAATTATTGAAGAGAGACAAAATTTTTTACTTTTCATTCATATCTGGCTCTTCTAATTATACAAGGTTCAGTTTCTTTTTTTGTGCAAAAAGGGTCAGCTAGTGGAACAATTTCTTTTAATGGTTTTCGTTTTAGTTATCCCAGTGTCTATATAAATGCCTCACCTTTTCTGAAAGGCAGAGAAATGGCTGTCCGGGGCACTTATGTGACGGCTGATCCGTGTCTGATCTGTGCATTAATGCTCGTCTCATAGAGGAAATGTACTTAATTTAATTTCCATAATTTTATGCATTTGTAGATTCCCAATATCCAAGCTGGGTAAAGTTCATGTAGATAAATCTACCGTAATCAGGGCTGAAGTCAAGTGAAATGGGCTTTATTGCTGTACCATAAATATAGCTACAAAACAATGCCTAGTGAGTATAATAATGTGGATAGAGCGCGGTGAAATAATGTTCACCCAGGACCACAGGCGTGAAACATAGTTCTCTGATTTCTCCCTACAGTCCAAAAACATGCTAAGGTGAGTTAGCGCTGACAAATTGTCCATAGGTGTGAATTATGTGTGTTCCCTGCGATTGGTTGGTGCCCCACCCTGGGTTGTTCCCTGCCTTGTGCCTGTAGCCTCTGGGATAGGTTCCGACCCCCTCCACCCCGAATAGGACAATGGGTTTCAAAAGATAGATGGATGGGTATAAGCCTGGCTTCAGCTCAAGGGTTCTTATTGGGCCGGCATTCACTTGCTGCTGTCTGATTCAGCCCGATCCTAGTTTCTCCTCTATCAGAAGCCTCAGACACCCATTTGGCAGATGTCTCACCACACCCCAGCCTGTCACGGAGAGCGCCGATCTGCTGGGAGACATCGGCACTGTTCCCCAAGCTGCCCGCTGCGGCTATAGTTGGACGGGACAACAGCGGCTGCCCTCCGCCCTCACAGACGGACGCTCAGCACGCTGTCTCTGTTCTCTGTAAGCAGCGCAGAACATTAGCCTTGTGATGCAAACCAGCACATTTTTGTGGCTCCCTTTTCGCCTTGACTTCCGATTTTTGATGTTTTGCATCAGGAAACATTTATCTTTTCTTGTGGTGGGTGGCGGTCGTCTTTAAATGCTCAGCGTCACTTCACAATGCCCTACAAGCTGTCCACTGGTCATAATACATTGCATCGAAATGGATTGAATTAATGTTCAGCAGTTCAGCTTTCAGATCCTTTTTGAGAGTATGAAGTTGTCATTGCAGGTTTTTTGCAGAAGGGGGCGCCTGAGAGCCTCCGGAGCTACCTTCCTGGTGGTGAGACTCCTCCAGTCAAGGTTCTGAAGTGGAGATGCTCATGTCTAGGGAACCATCCTCTAAAGCATTCCTTTGTGATAGTACACCTAACCTATAGCTCCCAACAAGCGAACAGAAATGAACTATGTCACAATCCACACTTTGTGTTGCAAATATTCGATTAACGTCGCCATGGACATTTTCCTTTAATTAAAATACACTAATTACTAATGTTATTATAGTTATACAGTGAATAGAGTGGAATCATGTTAATCCTTTGGACGTATAGAATACCATTATGAGTCTGGTAGCCCACAACTGATAACAAGGACAAAGAGTGAAAATGGATGAGACAGGGAAGTTGATTGTCCTCCCACATCCATATAAGCCCTTGCCCCGGGGGTGTGGACATCCACGTGTGGGGACAGATGGACATGCTGGTGTGGGTTTCCTAAGCACCATGCCGACTTGCCTGGCTCTCCTGGCAGCACTTCTGCTCGGTGCCATAAAGAGACAAAAATACCCAGAAAGTTAGTCTATAATTGGACCGAGTGCCGTCTTTTTTCAAGCTGGAGAGCCACCCAGTGAAACCCTACACTTCGACTGTGGTTCCTCCCATCTGAAGCGGCCGTTGAGGGGATGGCGCAGAACCTCACCTCGCTTTTGACAAGGCTGTACACTGGATCCTGGCCCTGGATTAATCACCTGTAGGTCTTTCCTTCTGATACGAGTGATCAGCGGTTTGGGCTCCCTGGGTGTGTGTCTTCTTGAAGATGCTGTGATCCCACTTTTCTGGAAGCGAGTGTTCATGTAGGAGAGGGGGAGACTCACGAAGCCCTCAAGTCAAAGAGGAGGGTGGTTTACAATCCAGGTAAGGAGCATCGCTTTGGTTTCTTATTATCGCCCCACTCAGAAGCATTTTCTTGAATCGCTGTGATCGGCCGTCAATGCTGCTGCACTTAATTAAAGGGGGTCACTGTGATGCGTGTGGAGACGCCTGAGCGTTGATCAGGTTCACTGGGGATTGGGGGCAGTCCTGGCTGCAGTGGGGTAGAGGGATGTTATTTGCATTTTCGTCTGATCCTTGATGGAAAAGCGCGCTCTGGAATAGATATTTGCAGGCCATTCCCAGGTGTGTCATTGCTTGTAGGAATGCCCATCTTGCCAAATGATCAGGGAGGAGGGCTCAGCAGTGGGAGTCAAACATGCACTTTAAAAGATCGATTTAACTTTAAGTCGGTTTTTAAAACTGTCCTAAACACAGCCGCTCATTTGCCTCCGGCACACTGCATCCCGATGGCCGCTAATGTCAATCAAAGCTGGTGTGTCTGTGGTCTTCGTAGAGGCAGTGATGGAATGGGGTCATGTGATACCTCAGCTTTATAATCTCCCGGCAAAGGTCACATCTCTCATTTTTTTAATATTTGAAAATGCGTGTGTGGTTGCCTCATTTTCACAGTCTTCGCATTTCCTGAGAAAGAAGAGTGTAATAGTGTTTTCCAAAGAAAGCTGAGGTTTATGTCTTTTGTTGCTGTTGTCGATGATGCCTTTTTAAGAGTTTAAACCTTTTCTTTGTATATACAGTATATGCATTCTGAATTTAGCATTCAAGGACACAGTACTATCAATAAATCACCCCGACAGTTACCACTGAGAAAATTACAGCCTCGTTTGAAACACTGATGAATAACTGAAAACCACGTCTGTGTATTGGTCTGTGAAATATGTTATTTACAGGGCAGGCACACGCAGCACAGCCTGCATGCGAACCTGCGATCCGGCCCCACCGGCGGCCGTCGGCATGCATGTTAAGCTCATTAAGCTTGGCAGGCGCATGTTTTTAAGAAGCTACAATATTTCTTTCAGCATATTCTGTAGACATGCATTTTCCAAAAGCCCAAAGCTTCCATGAGTGAAAAAAAACTTGTTGGGGTCATTAAAACTCTGAGCTTTTCAGAAAGATTTTGCTGAGTATGGGTTGTGAAGAAAAAACTTCAGAAACAAAAATAGTTTTACAGGGAGTCAATATCGATACATGTCAATTAAACTGCATTGTTCTACAAACTAAATTCGCATTCATGATTTAAATTTTGCTGTTCTGTATGTTTTCTTTCAATGTTCTATCACAGAATGCATACATGTCATACATGTTTTACAGTTATATAAATCCCAAATTGTGATTGCCCTCTAAATAATCTTGACCTTTCACGACAATGTGTTGTTAAAGCAAGGGGCTCTTAGCCTACCGTTAGCAGTGTATTATGTATCACATTCATAATATTGGCTTTACATTCTATATCGACGGATTTGCCTGCCTGCTAATCCTAGCTAATCCTAGCTTTATTGCTGATCTAGATAGTAAATATAGCATTAAACACTGTCTTCAAGGTTCAATACAGATATTTAATTAAAGAAGGAAACACAGGTTATGTTGGCTTTCTGGAAAAGATGGGTGCTTGGTAAATGTTCAGCCCTTGCATGACGATACATTGCTGCTCTAGCTGACACATTCTGTCTAGTTCTGCAGCATGATTTTGGAGACTGCCCACTCTTCCCGCTTCCTGGTACGCATGAAGGGACATTATTAGTAGCTGAGCTTAAAAGATAACTGAATTGTGGGAAGGCATGAATAATTATTGTGATAATGAGTGTGAAACGCTTGATGACTTCAAATTGTATAAATTGCTGTGTAAAACAGATAATCGTTTTTCTGCATTTCTTTCCTACATAAATGGTGTATGAATAAGAAGAGGTCTACCATGACATACAGTACAGTGCGCTCATAGACCGTCTTGGGACGCTTCCTTAATTCAGTAAAAATATTGCAAATTTGTTGATTTCATCACAGAACTCAATTGATAAGTGATGTTTAACATATTGGCACAGATCTTCCACACGGATGTTTTTTTACATTGTGTCATAATTTTTTTTTATCTGTTTTTGTCTGTAGTCATTGGCCCCTAAAGGGACACTAAGCACAAATGTTTGGTGTTTTATGTTATTAAACATGTGTTACTAATTAAATAGCACCCAATGAGACTGCTCATCAATTAACTTTTCAACTCAGAAGAGCTCTTTTTGACCTATATTTTGGGTTTCAATTTCCTAATACTTCTGTGGATTGTAATGTGATATGTATTTTTTGTAAACAAAGGAATAAAGTAATGAATTTTGTTATAAATGATAAATTTACAATGTTTTTCCTGAATTAGACAACCATCCCAAGACATTTATCAGTTTACTAATTACAGTTTCTGGTTATTAGTCTCTATGCATGACCCAGACACAAAAGGCATTCAGACAGATAACTGATAACTCTCTCTATTTATGCTAGTATTCATCCTTTCCGGACCTCAAAGCAAACATTGTTGCCCTTTTTTAATTGCCACCCATCACATGTCATTAGTTTTCTTCTTTTTTTTAAATTGTTGTGAATGTAGGAGAGATTTCAGTGTTAACATCTGAAGCTCTTTCCAGAACATCTCCCCGTCTCCTCTCTGTTGGATGGGGGGGATTTATCTAGAGGGTAGCTTTTCCTCCCAGTGTGTACAACTCTGCACCCTTTTACAGTTCAAAATCCCTCCAAAATGTGGACTTTTGACCCTGAGAGCAATTTGAAATGCATTCAGCATACATGTTGACTATAAGTGCATTACTCGGCCGTGGCCTGTGAGTGCCATTCAGTGTTATTTTCTTAGTTTATATAGCATGGGAGTGGCCAGACCACATGATCATAGGTTATATACACCAAAGACGCACATAAATCTCCCAAGCGACAGCCATCATAACCTTCTGATGACAGATATTTCATATCTTCTTCATCTGACATCTCTGAAAAAAATTTAATTTATATTCAAGGTGATGCGATAGCAGGTATAGATGCAGTGGTCATTATCAAATTTGCTGGTTATTTGAGAGGAGAGATGAATACTGGCAGATCATTTTTTATACTGTTTCTTAATGTGATTAAGAAACACGTCTCTGTCTTTGATATCAGTTTTGGATTGTTATGTTTATTTTCCTATAGTTAAGTGCTATAATATAACTAATTTTGATATAGCTCAAATTCTGTAGACACTGACAGGCTACATCTGCGTTCAGTTGCCTTAATATGTGACTATTCTTATCCACCAATGAAAATGTACTCTCTTGTTCTGCTAGTTTGGTAAAAAATATATATATGTTTATATTTTTCCACAGAGACAGTAGTGCTGTAATATTTCCTGTAGTGTAAATTCTCTACAAATGATTAAAATCTGGAAATGCAACACCATCCTAATATTGTCAGGTTAACAGCTTGATTAGATATGTATTGCAATTCCATCAATGTTTCTGTAGGGGGGGCTGTTGATGGTCACCGCAGCTTCTGACAGGAAAGGCTTTGAAGAAACCCAAGATGGTATTTCGACTGGGACTTAAGATTTCTCAGGTCCTCATCATCCTTGCACTGACACTGTCAGCAGCAGATACCCAGAGGGCAGGTAAGGCTGATGACTTAATCTGTCACAATGTCTGTCACAATGAACGGCTGATGGCTTAATTCATCCATATTAACTCTGCCCAAGCTCCTATTGGGGAGCGTCAGTCTAGGTACATCAACCTTGAATGAGCCAGTTGTGGAAAAGAACACTGGCTTGTTTATCGGTCATAATTAAGGCCAGTACTTAAAAGATGCTTAAACTCATTAATGTGTGAACTTTTGAGTTGTTCTGATGTCACTGAATAGGGAATCCCGAGATTCTGTTTGTGGAAGGAGTAGGTGAAGAAAATGAAAACCACAGATTGTAGGGTTTTTCAGAATTCATTTCAAATGAATGAAAACTCATTATAATTGCAATTATAAATGATAAAGAATTATAATTATAAAGAATCCATGTCAGGGGAGACACTATGAGCTACTTCAGGTTTTACAAACTACTTTAAAACCAAAGGGCTCCTATGCTTGGTTGAATAGTTCAGTTCTTGTGCTTTGACTAGTTTGATTATTTTGTTGATTGAAAGACTCGTCCAGCTGTTTCACATTAACATTAGTGACCCATGCATGCTTACAAAAGACTGACCAATCAGCACGCAGCAGGAGCCCTGTGCTAGAGTGAAATTCAGCCCTTTTTAACTGAGATGGTTAGTTTACAAACCCTGTTGTAACTCATAGTGTCCCCCCTGATATGGATTAGGTGGTCACCCTAATTATAATCATTAATAAAGTAATGTTTTCCACAAAATGATGTAAGTCAGAGTTAGTAAAAGACCTGCATATGATAACATTTGTCTAATGGTATTTATTTTCGTCCCAGGCTGTAAAAATGTCCATTATGACTTGGTGTTCATCTTGGATACCTCATCGAGTGTCGGCAAGGAGAACTTTGAGAAAGTCAGACAGTGGGTAGCTAACCTCGCGGAATCCTTCGACATCGGGCCGGATAAAACACGGGTGGCCGTGGTCCGCTACAGCGACCGACCCACCACCGAGTTTAACCTTGGGAGGTACAAAACCCTGGAGGAGGTCAGGAAGGCCGCGAGGAGTATAAAGTACATCGGAGGGAACACCATGACCGGAGACGCCATCAGCTACATAACCACCAACATCTTCACTGAGCGCGAGGGAGCCAGGCCTGCGGTCCTGGGCATCCAGAGAGTAGCCATCCTCATGACGGACGGCCGCAGCCAGGACTATGTGCTGGAGCCCTCCAAGGCGGCCCACGAGGCTGGGATCAGGATGTTCGCGGTGGGCGTCGGGGAGGCACTCAAGGTGGAGCTGGAGGAGATCGCCTCCGAACCCAAGAACGCCCACGTCTTCCATGTCTCTGACTTCAACGCCATCGATAAGATACGAGGGAGACTCAGGAGGAGGCTGTGTGAGAGTAAGTACTGTACACCAGCCCCGCTTCAAACCACGATGGACTGCCCCACCAACTGCTTAAATATAATGCAGCAGTATATGTGCTGTGACGACAAAGAACAAGAAGTGACATTCCCCTTAAAACAGGGGTCACCGACAGCGTCGAAAATAGCCATTGTTGAGAAAATCATAAACGAGATCGGTGTCTTCACATAGATGAGTATCATCATTAATAATAATATATAACTAAAGGTAAGCTGAGCAGATTTGTTATTTAAGAAGAGTGTATCAAACTGGTAGCCCTTCGTATGGCTCAGTACCCGTGAAGTAGCTCTCAGTTTAAAAAAGGTCGGTGACCCCTGCTTTAAACAGTCTCATTACTGAGCCACATTAGAAAAGTAAGACGTTTCTATGAGAATAAGCAATATAGATCCGTAGATAAGTGTTTCCCAACCCGGTGCATGGTGTTGCTCCCCTCCAGCTCCCTGCCAGATGGTCCATAGAGACCATAGAGATAGTCATATAGGGACATGAATATAGGTGGGAGCAAGTTTGGGGGTGACCACTTAGGGTTGATCAGCACCCCTGGAGGGATTGGCTTTACAGGCCCCTGTTCAAGGGCTCAACGGGGGCGTTGAAATCATGGGCACAATGTCCTGAACCAATGATCTGCACACCTATGCCCCATGTAAACTTATCAGGTGCTGTGATGACATTTTTAATAAATATGTGATGTCATTTTAGTGATGTCATTTTATAGGTGACTTAGATATAATGTGATTTATCTACAAGCATTATCACCAGACAGGAGTTAAACATGACGTTTCCCTGTAGATTTGCCCATCAGTGTCACCCATACGGCTGATCCTGCCCTCAGCTCCAATATTTTTTAAAAATTCTAATAAACAGGATTTCACTTCAGATACATATTATCGCTAATTATTTTTTCGTTTGCAAGCATCGCCTCCAGTGTGCAATGTGTGTGGTCAGATCACCTTATATGTCTCAGTGCTCCTTTCTCCGAGTCTCTCTGAGTTGTTATGAGCTGGATTATGCAGCAGGTTTCTGACTCGTCAGCAGTTATAGGTTGCCTTTCCAGGGCCCGTGGCATTATATATTATTAATCTGCATTGAACACTGAGCACTTATGCCTAATATTTTAGCAAGAGCGCCCGCTGGTAACTAAATAAACCATCCACCAATAGAGATTTAAATGCAAAGAAAAACTTCCTTTCCACTTTGCCTTCTATTCCTGATCTGACATGTCAAGCATGCAGAAGGATATATGTTCGCGGGCAGAGTAAGATGGTAAACGCGTGACTCTGCGCCTGGTCACCTTTGACTGTGATATTTTTGTGTAGTGGTGTGTTATTTTCATCCCAACCCATTCCATGTCCGCGCCTGTACTTTTGCAGAAATAATGAGGGCATAATGACTCAAATTAGCCACTGCACCAATGAAGCATAAACGAACAGTAAATGCCTGTAACCAAAATCCAAGAAAAAATAACTTGGACATTGAGATGGATGCAGCTTGAGCCAAGCTTAGGTGACACAGATAGTTTAGGGTTAAACCATGCCAGTGACCTGACATGGGTTACGCATTCCTGGCTAAAGTTAGCTAGCTTGGAAAGGAAACGTCCTTGAGGTCTTATTCAAAACAATACGGTAGCCCTAAAAACCACATAGCTGTTGCGCACTGGATTTTACAGTGAATTATAATCAATGCAAGAAACACTCCATCGTCCCCTTAGTAATGAACATTTGAACTGTAGATAGGAACTCAGGCTGTATTATGGAGATTCCTAATTGCAGGTAGATCCTTTGTACTTTATTTAAACTACGAGTCGATAGGGGTTAACAGGGAAGGTTTTGAGCTTAGGCTGCTAGATTTAATGCCCCTCACCCTTGTAGGACTGTGCTTTCAAGAGGCAGACACCCTCCTCAAATCTCTGCCTCCTTGGAAAAATCAAACTCGTCGAGATTATGAAAAATCCAGTGTAAATGTTTGCATTTAGCTATTGTGGTTAGAATATGGTCAAAGGCTACCATCAAATCTAGGGCGAGTGTGTTGCACTGTGTTCATGCCATTTCCCCTCTGCAGTCTGTAATCGCTTGGACACTCTACACTTAAAGATGCACATCTAAGAATATCGGTGGCACAGAGAGGGACTTGAATGACCAAGTTATTTCTGTTTGGAAAATTGCAGTTCTAATGTTTCAAGCATGTTTTGTTTCATTTGCATTTTGAGTTTCTTGCCTTGTAGAACCACAGCCACCCCACAGCACGAGCACCATGGACAATCTCTAGAGTGCTAACATTGCTGAGGTTGCTTTTATTTGGTCTGCCTTGTCACTTTCCCGAAAAGCGGATTTGTGTTAGACCTGCTTGCAGTTAAAAGATGACCAGGATAATGCAAAAATATCAAACTGATTTTTTGACTGTTTTAATGAAATCATTGTATTTTGAATTATATGAGATCCATACTTCACTGTGCCTTTGCTTTTAACTTATTCTTAAGGATTATTAGATAGATAAATAAATAATCTCATATAAAAATGCATTTCTGCTAATGGTGATTAGTAAAATAAGTATTAATTATATATTAATTTAAGCAGTTTTGGGTGTCTTGACCCCTGTAAACTAGCTCTAGGCTGTTAAATCCTGCTATATTTTTCATTACTCTGCAGGAGTTGCTTGTTATAACTGTATTATAAGATAAGGAAAAAATTACTTTTTTTTTTCGCAGCGTAGCATTTTTGGCAAAGTAAAATGAACCAGATTGGGATGCAAACTGAATTCCCTCCAGAATGTAAGAAAGAGCGATTGACTTGGATTTAAAGAGGACAGAAAATGGGAAAATCTACCAAACTCTGTACCAGTTAAAGCTTCACCCTAGCGAGTCAATGGTGGGGTTGTGGCCAAGTGTCTGCTCTTGTTTTGATTGGCTGGTTCTGCGTCAGAGTTGCTGCGTTTTTAGCTTCAGCAGGTCTGTCCCAGAGGGACACCTGAGAGACAGAAATACATCAGCAGAGCTGGGGGTGGGGTGGCGGGGAGGGGGGCGTTAGCCAAACTTCCCCTGTTTTTAACGAAGGCATGGCTGATTTAGACTGAATATGCAAAGTGCAAAAGCAAGCTAAGAAGTGGGATAATTACAAAATGCACATACAGTAGAGAACTAAATGGAAAGTACCCTGATATTTATGAACTCTTACTCTTTAAATACATCGTATGTCATTTGCCATTATTAGGAGGTGATTTATTTTTCCACAGTAAACATTTTCAGGGACGCGAAAATTTAAGAGAAACAAAAAGATCTTTATAAAAACAAAATCATAGTGAAGTGAAGTCTCTTGAACCCAACAAAGCCCTTTTTATAGCTGTGATTAAAGAAAATTACAGACTCTGATTGTATATGATTGTCAGATAGAGGCAGCCAGTGTGGTTTCAGAGCCTGCCTGGTTATTTTCTCCGCTGCACACATTGAGGAATGAGGAAAAGGGACTTAAGTGAAGTGCACTTGTGCGAGTGAGTGGAAGCAAGGCTCCGTCAGATAGCCGAGAGCCCCATATTTGGGAGGACGTGGAGGGGAAGGAACAGAGACACTCTTATCCAATAAGGTCATTTTCCTTTCAGACAGTCTGTCATTACAGGCCAGAAAGACCTCATTGCCGGCAGACAGCATCAGCTGTAAGTCAGTCAGGTAACTCCCATTAAGAAAAGCAATATATTAATGAACCGTATTTAAGGTCAAAGTGAACCTGATCCACAGAGGATCATAGTTTAAAAGGGCGGGAGACCGTGGCGAAAGACGGGTATTTCTAGAAAATATAGTTTGAGACGTTTATTTAGCCGAAGTGCTACATTTCACCAGTGGAGCTTCAGATTTGCTCCCTGTCCCTGGTTAAGGTGACACCTTATCAGCCCACTGCGACCATAATTGGCGTCACTCTGCCGGGAAAACGAAAGGCTTGCGGCATCCGAGTTATCATCGTCCACCGCGTAGACACTTCCCACAAATGTACTGGGGGTACCAGAAACTGGCCGGATGGGATGTCGACGCTCCAGCTGGCGTTGACCGTCCCACCCGACATCGTGAGGCTCCCAGTGAGAAGGAAGAAACCAGCGAGCAGAGCTCCAACAGGCGCCTCCCCGCTTGGAGTCAACCTCAATGAGTAGTGGTTGACAGCTAAGTATGGTGCAGAAAATCAAAGGAATTGTGTCATAGACTTAATAACCAATACATCACCATCATCATCATCATTGTAGATGTTGTTGTTGTAATATATGGAATAAACAGTGCACACACTACAATTAAGAGGCTATTGAGTACGGAGCTTGGATGTGTTGGGAATATGTGTCCTCATTTGCCCTGATCCTCATGTCATTACGATTCAGCTGCGAGGCCATGAAAATCAGTGGTAATAAAACATTAGAGGCATATTAATTTTTTAAAAATAGAAATTCAGGTCACTAACCTTGGAGAGCATCGGTCCTGTTAATGTTCGAGGTGGGCGTGATTGCTATATTTAGATCTTTAGAGTGCCCCCCCCATTCCCTAGCCTCCCCCGGCCAGAGGTATGGTCGTGGATAATTCCAAGGGACAGAAGTGTCTGTTAAGCAGGTAATGAGTTTAGAAGGGATAAAAGTTTCCAGCAGAGCTGTCTAATGATATTGGCTGACAGAAATAAATATAAATGCCTGTGACGGACACGGGCCGTCGTGGCCATCATCACCATCGCAGTGAGGACCCCAGACTTGGAAGGTCCTGCCCATCTGCCAAACCTACTGCTTCTGTGGCTACCACAGTCAGGCATGTTTTCCAAGCAGCACATCGTCAGACCTGGGAACTGGATCTGGCTGTCTGTCTTCGGCAGCTGTATATATGTCCCTCACTGGCCTGGGGCCATCGGTGTTGGCTCTTGCATCTGGAAGTGACACCTCATTCGACATTGAAGCTGTCTGGCCTATGCTTGGACGGCAAGCTCTAGTCATATCTGTAAACATTCATTACAGTTACTGGAGGAAAAAGGCATAAGTCACTGGCTTTTTCACTCTCCTATCCTTCTTTTTCTTTCTTTTACACACAAACAAATGCACATGTACAAAGATGAGCATGCTACAATAAACTCAGGGAAAGTGCTTCATTGGACTAAACTCAGGGAAAGTGCTTCATTGTCTATGCCAGGGTTATTCAACTCATGGTCCTCAAGGTCCAAGCACTGCTGGTTTTCCAGCCTTCCTTTAACTGTCAGCCAGGTGTGAAGCCTCTGACCAATCAGAATCAGCCATTATTAAACAACTACCTGGGAGAACTGAAAACACAGCCTGGATTTGTAATCGAGGTCCAGAGTTGAAGAACCCTGGTCTCAATGATTGTTAAAATTGGCTGCATTCATTCCAACAGTTTAACAGTGATAAAATGGTAGTATTAGCCTTACTTTCAATGTGATTAACATTTCTCATTGAGATTTTGAAGCCTTCATTATCATTACAAAATAAGCAATGGTGTGAGGGGTACAATCCACTTTCCATCCAAGGAGGGGATGCCAGGTGACTGCATGGGTTTCTCTCTTTTGGATTTCGAGTTTGTGTGAGTGTTTCCTTTTCCCTTAGTTAGCCCAGCTTAAGCGAAGGATGCTTTACACTTGTTTTCTCATTGTGTAGATTACTTCCCTAATCATGTGCATATTCGTATTCGGGAAATCCCCCACGGGAAATCCCCCACATTACGTTCTCGTCTCCTCCAGCTGAGTTGTCTTTCGTAGAATATAAACAAGTAAGTAACGTACCTGTAAGTCCCTCGTTATGTAATCACACTCACCCATGGCTGCGTAAGACCATTTGCTAACCACACTGATTTCACAGCCAGTGTCTTTTTGTTACCCTCAGATGTACTGTGTCCAAACATGAAGGTGCGGGAAGACCGTTTCAAGCCCAACAGCACCAGCTCTGGCCTCACCGAGGTTCCAGGTAAGGGATCTAGACTGTTATCTATTGTCATCCCTTTATTTTGTTATTTAACCTATTATCATAACAATGTACAAGGGGTGGACAAAATAATGGAAACAACTACCCATGGCCTACAGAACAGCTTCAGTTGTTCTATGAACAGACGCAGACATTCCAGGTCCAGAAAGTAAAAATACAGCCCAAGATTTTGTTTCAACCAACACAGTCACTGACTCTTTATATTCAATTGGTTGGTTGAAACAAAATCCCAGTCTGGATTTTTACTTTATGGACCTGAAATGTCTATGGATGCTGTCTAGAACTGTGTGGGATACTGGACTATTTTTGAAGACAAAAAACCTCTACATCTTAAAGGGATAAAAGACATGGAAAAACAGTGGTACCTCAGTTCTTGAACTCAGTAGAACGCAAATTTTTTGAAAGTCGAACAAACCAGTTTGACCTGGAACTCGATCTGAATATTAAAATTTGATATAAATTGTACGTGCCAGGAAATGACATACAATTCAATTCTTACTTGACTGCCTTCTTCACAGATTAACCAAATAAAGCAGCGCAACATTACAGTAGCTAACAATAAATAAACCACTGATTTACGTGTACTATTAAACCAATTATATAATTTATTTAAACTTTATTTTACCAGGTACATTAACTGTAAAACAGTTCTCGCTGCTTTACGTGATTCTGCATCGGAACTGCCTGGGATACAAACGTCATGCCTATAACTAAACTCTTCAGCCAATAAGGGCAAAGGTGTGTCGTTACGGAGGCGGTTCCAGTTTGTGCAGCCAGGTGAGAGGTGGCAATGCATCTAAACGTAATGCACTGCGTCAGAATCAGAATGCGTTGCTTTAAGCCAGCGCTGTAAACAAGTCGAACGCACCCAATGATCGGCCTGGGGAAACAAACTGAAATGCAGACTTTATACAGAGGACTAAAGACGACAACCAGAAATAGCTGGGGATCCCACACGAGGTTAATGAGGGGGTGTGGCACACGAAAGGAGTGGACGATCGTGGCAGGACAGGAGTAATGTTGGGATAAGATCTTTATCGTTTTGGAAGCAATTAAGAAAAAAATGCTCTTCTTGTTTTATCTTGTTCATTTTGTGTTTCAATGTGAAATAATATATATTTAAGTGTATTCTGGGGGGCCTCGGAACCAATTAATTGGTTTTCCATTATTTCTTATGGGAAAAATTCGATCAGAACTCGAAATTTTTAGGATTCGATCTGGAGTCCAGAACGGATTAAGTTCAAGAACTGAGGTACCATTGTATAAATTATACTGTCCTCAAGATCTACCCCAGGCTCAATGTTGTTTAGATCTGGTCACTGGGGAGGCCACAGAAACCATTTTACTTTTTCCTGGTATCCATTCCTGAATTTGTTTAGCTGTTTGTACTGTGACATTATCATCTTGGATTATGGAAATGTCTTGAGAGACCACTGCTTGCACCATAGCGTGCCCCTGGTCCAGCGAAGCGGCCTCATATTCTCTCACCACTATGAGCCCGTGCAAAGCCATAACCAGTCGCAGGCCAACAGACAATCGTGGAGGATTCCTTTGGCTTTTTGCTAAAGTAAATCTGTTAGGATGTAGGAAGAAGGGTGAAAAATGACTGATTAGACTTTTTCCCGTTCTCAGGGGTCCTGGATTTGCAGCTCCATGTACCAGACTATATGTTTCTGTGCACTAGTGGCCTTCAAACAGCAGCCCTGCTATAAATCCCAGCTTGTAATGTATGGGTTCTTTTGAGACTGGGTCACGGAGGTGCCAATGCAATTTGTAGTATGTTTGGAGCCATACTTTGTTGTGTTTAACAGCTATTCTGATAAGTCTCTGTCTATCTCTGTCAGTGGGCTTCTACTTGAGACCACTGGTACTCCTTGTTCACCTACTGTGTCCCTTGACACATACAATATTTAACAACTTAATATTGCTTGCCTTTGTAGCTTGCCTCTTCTAATTGTGATTTGGTTACTTTAAAGTTAAAAAAAGGTTATAAACTTTGCTGCGATTTCCATGTGTGTTTCAATATGTCAGGTGACTGCAGTTAAAAACATTTTGTTCTGGAGTGGAAGCAGTGCTTCACCAGAGAGGTAGGATGTTTGTCTTTGAACCACTGGGAACCTGAGTTCCAGTCTCGCCACCCACTCAAAGCTTCACTGCTTTATGAGAGCAAAACCAGATGTGGACAAATTTGTTTCCCGGCTGGTTAAGTTGGCCTCACCTTAAATCCAACTGTCTGTCGGTACTCTGTGATGGATGGCCTGTGTCACCCTGCAGATATCTACTTGAAATCGAAAGCCAGTTACTTTGTGAATTGCAGCTCCTAGCTATTGAAACTTTCTAGGGATTGGCTCCTCTAAAAGTGATGGCACTAATCAGGGTCATCATTGTGGGAAAGAGTTCTTCTACAAAGCAACGTTATGAAACTTGCTCCAAATCAAAGAACAAGTCAAGTTTTCACAATGACTTTTTAGCCACGGAACCTCCAGTGTTAGTAAGTCTTCCACTTGAACAAAGTTTTGATGGCAATATGAAAAAAATATGAATATAAATTACCACGTGACTGTTCTAAATTGCACGATCAGACTAGAGCAATTTGCTGGTGAAATGATCTTTTTTTATATTCATTTCTTGCATGTTTAACGCATGCATGCACATATATTGTCACAACCTGAAGTATGAGAGGTAAAGTAACTGTCTTTCTTCAGTCATTCCTTCATTCAAAAACTATGAATTCAGCAAGGATAGTAGAGATATCATTAAGGAAAGGAGATGGCTTCTGATTGGCCCCAAATCAGCCAGGACTGCGGCAACTTGTGTTTGTTGTGCCGGTTGCCAGGAAGCTGGGGCTGGACTCCTCTGGAGGTCAGAGCCCATGGGCCACAGGAAGCATTTCATCTGCTCAGCCAGGGCAGTGCTAATTATGTGGGAAGAGGTTTATCGGAAGGGGGGGCTTGCAACGGAGCCAACCGACAAGGGCGTCCCGACCATTTCAGTCCATGTGTAGTAGAGAGAAAAAAACAGGCTGCATGAAAGAATCTTGTTTTATTAAACGTTTTTATTATCATTACGTCCATCCATCCATCCATCCATCCATCCAGTAACTGGAAAACTTGAAAAACCAGTAACTGCTGTGGTGAACCTGTGCCCATTCCCGGAAGGACAAAGTATAAAGAAGGATACACCCTGGACAGGATGTCGCACACACACACACACACACACACACACACACACACACACACGCACACACACACACAGGGCAATTTAGAGTCAGTATTTTACCTGATCCACATGCGGTCAACTTTGGGGGTTTGAGTGACAGGGACGAAGTTCACTGAAACTCTTCCCACGTTCTGCTGGACCGGATTCAAAGCCACAGTGATGTAGCCAGACTGCCCTGTGCTCGTTACATAACGAGCATATTGTTCTTCACGCTGTTGCAGGTCTGAACATTTGTTTGACTTTGTATAAACATCTATGGACGGTGGAGTCACATGTCACCTTTCATCCCTCTACGTGAACTCTAGCTGAAACTTTATTTTCAATGTCTATAACGTGTAGGATTCCACATGCACAATCTTACACAAACTATATGACACAATCCTGATATAAAAATCTAGAACATGTACAGATTTAATAATTCATTAGCAAATTAAGAATGACAGAAGATTGGAAGCAATGCATTCAGCCCTGTCTGAATAAAGAGTGACTTATAATATTACTTATAATTAATTTATAGGAGACCCTTCTAAACTGAGAGGACGTGTGAGGCATGCAGAATGAGTTGTAAGCAGTTTCTTCACAATGCATTCCAGAAGAACTGCGCCAGCTTGACAGACATCATGCCGTTAACCTGACGTCTTTGAATAACGATAACGCATAATGCATGTCCGTGTTCCCCTCTGACTGTAAGCCCGACGCAGACGGGCTCTCTGCTGACTGCAACCTGTTTGGTAAGTTTCTGGGGTCATCTGCAGAACTGGCGATGCGCCAAGGCCCTTTCCTTGTTAATTAAAGCCACCAGTGCAGACAGTGTGCGCAGATGTTACCGACTGCCCAGATAAAAAGAATCCACTGGCACTCTAGTTTAATTTCCCAGTTCGTCCCTCTGGTTTTTTTTTTCACGAACAGTGGAGCTTGGGGTTTTAGCTGCCCTTTCAAAATAGCTTTTAGGGAAGATTACATGCTTTCCCTCGCCAATCCAAATTACAGGTTTGCACTGAGATCATCCCAAACCGCCGAACAGAACCGAGTATATTTGCATAACGCACAGACCAATAACCATTCACAGCTGGATGCGTGTTCCACATGCTGCCTGCTGCTTTTGCGACAAGTGACGGGTAGTACAATGGTGCAGCGCCTGTGCCTCCCGGCCCAACTGGTCCTGAGCCATTTCCATGCTTCATCCTTTCTGGAGGCCTTTTGGGGAACAAGCTTCTCACATCCAGATGCTGCAGAAAGGATGGATGAATATCAGTCACTTCAATCATTTGTAGTACCTTGTCAGTTTCGGAAGTACTTGGAGTAGCATTTCCAGGACTATAGTGTTATTAAAAAAAAGTAGTGCTTGCCAACAGAGTTCTTAAAGTGATAGTATTCTTGGCCAGGTTCTGTTGAACAAGTATCACGATGTATTCTCTGATGAGACTGCTAAGCACTTATGCAAGTCGTTCTGGCTAAGGGCATCTGCCAAATGCCGTAAATGTAAATGTAATTGTTCTTTTGGAATCCATTCTACTGAATTTTTCCGTGCCCACAGCAAAATAATTATCCCCGTTTTGGTTCTGTGATATACAGCACAGGCCAAACATTTGGACACACCTTCTCATTCGATGTGTTTTCTTTATTTTCATGACCATTGGTGGATTCTCACTGAAGGCATCACAACTGGGAATGAACACATGTGAAGTTATGTACTTAACAAAAAAAGGTGAAATAACGGAAAACATTTTATATTCTAGTTTCTTCAAAATAGCCACCCTTTGCTCTGATTACTGCTTTGCACACTCTTGGCATTC
>JABFDZ020000050.1:20009756-20026188 GCA_019775955.2 Pollimyrus isidori
CATAAGACAGAAGAAGGACAGAATAGAAAAGAATGAAAAAGAAAAGGAAAAAAAAAACAATTGACAACGGAGGAGAGCAACCAAAAACTCCCACGCAGGGAGGAAAAAAACCTCTGGGGGTCCCAGGTCTAGACTTGTGACCATCAGGAACACAAGATCATTATAGTGCAGAGAACGTATCAAAATCAGCACTTACAAAAATCCCAATACACTGGGTTTTGTGGGTGAAGTACAATGCATATATATGGATATGAGTTTGATGCATATTTTTATTTTTTAGGGTGATCCAGGCTTCAAAGGAGACAGAGGAGAAACTGGGGTCAGGGTATGTGCATCATCTGTTGTGATATCTGTCTTTGAGGGCTGTCACAATGAATGTGTTAATTGTTACAAATAAAATAATTAAAGCGTTGAAATTTAATGCAATTAACACATTTTATGCGATTAGTGACATAATCACACAGTGAATTATGGGGAAACCATAGAAATCATATAAACCATTTACATGACTGGCAGGGACACATTTTTTGTACAACTGTCATTCATGACCTACTACATTGTTATATCTGAAATATACATCCTTTGTGATTATTCTACATTAATTTGGTGAATGATTTTACATTTAAATATACATTATAGCAAGCTTTAGCTTTACTTGTTTCAGGAAACAATTTTTTAATCACGATTAATTCATTGCAAACTGTGCAATTAATTAGTTTGTGTTTTATAATCGATTGACAGGCCTTTTATTTTTTATAAGAGCGGGTCTTGGGCCAATCGTGTTCTGAGTGGTTGTTGATTTTGCTGGACAGACAGGTTATATCTTTCTGGATAGTATTCTGCATCTACTGTAAGTTGTCCACTTCTGCAACTGTTGGTTTAGCATAACAGTTTAAGAACATTGAGAATCTAAAAACAGTAACGGATTTGTTTTTTGGTTGTTATTTGAACTGGAAAGGAGTGCATTGTAACCAAGTTCCGGTATTTCCGGACATGTCAATGAATAAATATTTACCGTATTTGACAAAAAAAAAAAAACACAGACATAATTGAGATGCTTAAACCAGCACGTGACAGAGTTAATTCCAAAAACAAATGTGCTGCCCCAAAGGACCTTGGTGGATCTTCAGATGGTACTAACAGACGTGATGGTCCCGGTGGACTCTGCACCCTTCCTGTGTGGCTCTGTGGCTGCGCCCCCTCATAGCTACACCGCATCATCTCGGATTTCACTTTCCAGTGTCTGCGTACAACTCTTACCACGTAGTGCTTACCGCTATCCATGATGAGGATTTATGTTACAGTGCAGGACATGAAGTACAAAACCGAACCACTGCCAGATTTTTGGCGCTGGGTGAAAGATAACGTAGATCTATATATCTACCGAATAACAGTCTCACACTCTCGTGTCAAGGATTTATTAAATATTCTATTATGTCTAGATGTAATTTAATATTAAAATTACATTTTTAAAGGTAAAGTACTTGGGATACGTCAAATAATATTCACAGTTAAAGTTGTTCGAATTCAAATTACTGCAGGATTACCAATGGAGCTAAACATCGATTCTTGATTGTTTGTATAATAATTAATTGATTAATGTATGATAATTTATATGATTAATAAAAGAGTATGCAGTGCAAAGAAGGATACATTTTCAGACTGATGTATGGATTTTAATTCCATTTTCACAATGTTTTGAGATGTCTATATGTTTCCTGCCGTAGTACAGTCATAGGGGTCATTGAGTACTCCACTGAGAGTATAGTCCTTGCAAATGCATCTATCGATACAAACCAGTTGGCATCCATCCTATTAAACTCTGGGGAATCCGAAAATATGTCTTCAGTTTCTCTGCTTTGCTTTTTGACATAACAGCATGATGACATGTGTAGCTGCATCATCTCTGACCTCAGTTCCCAGTTATTGGTCTCTGACACCAAACACTGAATTCTGAAAATGAAAGAATCACCAGAACATTCAGGACTGACTGTTCATCCTTTTTCATTAGGACCCTAAATAAGACTTAATCGGCTGGCTTATCCCTGCTTATCCTTTAATCACTTGGCTTATCCCTAAACTGAGAGTTTGTCCACTTTGTGTTCTTATCATGTCACACCACAGATTCGGGGCGCTCAGTTTTCTTTTCCAATTTTCATCAGCCACACAAAGCCAAGGGTTCCTCTCGGTAGATGGACTGTTGATCATGCAGCCTGGATTAAATTGTGTTTCTGTGGAGTCCACCCTTGCCATACAGCAAAAGCGGAGTGGGTTTCCCTCTTGTGGTCAGGTAGACCATCTGGTTAACAAAATAAAACTTTCCTCCGTGCAGAGTTGGAGTTTTCTAGTCCAGAGAGTACAAATCCAGACGGAGATATTGTTTCAACCAACCAGTTCAGTTTAAAAAGTCATAGTCACAGAGTATTCAAATGGTTGGTCAAAACAAAATCTTGGTCTGGATTTGTACTCTCTGTACCTGAAATCTCCACCTCTGTCTCCATCCATTCATCTGTCTTCTGCCTGTTCAAGCTGTCAAAGTCTTGCGAAATATATGATTGTTTTCCCCATGTTCTTTTTCTAGGGAACTGCGGGTTTGGATGGATTGCCAGGAAAACCAGGTCTTCCGGGAAAAGACGTATGTTCTTTAATTTTTTCATGCACCTCATAAAACATTCAACCTTCCTAGAATGTACAGATTAGTTTGTCCTATTGGGCCTTCAGTTCTCTTCTGGAAGCAAACAGTTAAGTGTCTTACAATTATTGAACTGAATTTCGAAATCAAATAAGGATCATGTTTAAAAAAACTGAACTGTAATCCTGCCATACTTTGGTTTATAGTACCGTTCATGGCTATTTATGTGTGACTGTGCTGGTTTGCAGTATGAGGCACGGCAAATGCACAAGGATAGGATGCAGCCTGTGTTTCTCTTTCCAAAAACTCATAACAGGGACCCAGGGGACTGAGTGGGCCACCTGGCACTGTCGGGGCGAAAGGCGAAAAGGTACGCGTCGGATTCAATGCATTGCCCTTCAAAGTGTCCAGCTGGGAGAGAGACAAATGGGAAAAATGGCCTGGAAAATGAATGCAATGGATTAACTGGTCAACGATACATTTTGAGTTTGCAAAAATACTCGGAAAGCCGCTGCAGTTCTTCTGAATTTGCTCGATATCCACAGTAATTGGTAGATTTATGGTAGTTATATCTATACCAACAAGTGCACGTTGGCCTCTGGAGGCTGGGTGATTTGTTAAGAGAGGGAGCTTATGCCTGACAGTATTGTTAAGGGCTGCCATCGGGTCACAGGGCAGGTGACAAAGCCCGATTAAGCTGTGGAAAGCTCACATGAGTATCGCTTTACATAGTAATAGATTGATAGATTAAACAGCCGCTCAAAGAGGGTGACATAGGAGAGGTCTGGCACATGACGTCACATAGACCGACCGAGGCGTGAGACTTGTCTGCTCCTTATGATGTCCCAGACATTCCTTCCTCTCGGTAAATGCCCTGTCATTTGTCTGTTTAGAAAGACGTTTGAAGGATATGATTTGGTCGCCTGTAATTATGGTATCACTGCTTTTTTAAGGTGCATCTTGGGGGGGGGGGTCCATTCTTCAGGAATGATATAAACTTCCTCCAGGGCACTGCCATGTTCTGGCATGTTTAAACACCCCCTGATGCTATGGGGCAAATAAAAAGTGTTTTGCGGCTTCTGACCAGGAACGGGCGAAAAAGTTTCATCTCCATGTCTGTACATGATGGCCAGAGGTCTTTCTCCCCAAAACTACGTTCCCCTCACAAAATTGCACTTATTGCAGACGATGCCTCTTTTTATAAAACTGTTTTTTGTACTTTATTTGTTGTTTTTGTTCTTTCCATAGGGAGAAAGAGGTTTACCAGGGGATGTGGTAAGTAGTGAGCAAATCACACACCTTCCAGCATCACTGTCATGTCACTTAGATCTGCAGGTCCGTGGGCTCGTGAATTCAGGGCCTGCATCCTTAGAAGGACGCGGTCTACGTAGCCTTTGTAGGCTGTGTCCTTTGGAGGTCTGCAAAATGCATCTTGGGCTATGTCGGGTCGCAAAGGACCCACCAGGTAGATCCTATCCAACTCGGCAAAAGAAGGATATATTTTTAGATCGCATTTGAAGGAGCCTTCAAAATGCGACCGGCTTGTGTTGCCGCTTTGACGCATTCGGTCTTTGAATTCGGGCTTAGAAGGATGCAGCCCCTGAATTCAGGCACAGCCAAATTGCTTCGCTGGCCAACAGGGGAAAAAAGCAAGCAAAACACATTATATTTGTGAGGAGAACAAATCTGCCCCCTGCTATTTCTTGATTGTTTGCATTTCACTGCTTAGGTTCAAAGAGGGGGCTTGAAAGGAGAGCCTGTAAGTATATCATACAGTATGATCACTTTTTTTCTGACATCTATAATGCATGTTAACTTACAAAACTAGGTATGAGAACCAAAAGTACAAAGTAACTCTGAGCTAATGTAATTAGTAATTAGTCAAAACATCTTGGTTAATTTTGAATGGCTCCTGTTGTCCTCACAATGAGGGCATCTGCCTTACCTTCAGTGTTTGTTGTTTTCGTAGGGAGCCCCTGGACCTAGCGGCCCCCAGGGTCCAATGGGCCCCTCTGGAGCACCGGTGAGCGAAAGTAGCGTAGCGCGTGACCAGCTGCAGGACCCACTCAGTTAGCCACCAGAGGGCAGCAGTGGGCAGCAGCCGTAATGGCTGTTAACCAAGCATGTATCATAATAAAGGCAATATTCATCCTTACTGTGTGCTCTATAAATAAGGAATAGTTTGTGAGATGTTTGTGAGATGTTTCCTTCTTCCTCTTAGGGTCCACAAGGTCCTCCAGGACTTCCTGGAGAGCCTGGGGAATTTGGCCACAGGGTAAGGTTGTAAGGATTTTACTGTCTTATTCGTGGTCATTCTCAGACTTTTCAGTCAGGTGAATATTGTCATATTGTGTGGTGAGTAATTAATCAAAGATCACCAATGATGGCCTTTCCTGTCTTTAGTTAGAAGCATATTTTGTCATAATTTTCAGTGATCATTATTGATTTTTTCCTCCCACTTAATAAAGAAAATCAATCCATTATAAATTTGAGCTTATCACCAGAATCTAGGAACAGATTGTACAACACGATTTTTCAGGCAAGTCTCAGTTGCTCAGCATTCTTTCAGGGCATCTTAAGAAACAGGGCACAGCGTGTTTGTACAATGCACCATCTCCTGGCACATCCAGTGCTGTACACTGACTGTCTTACGGACGGAATACCTGCTTCATATTCAGAGTTCTGTCTTCCTCTTGGGTATATGTCATGTCTTCATGAGCCCCTTAACGGAAATCATCCATCCTGAGCATAGACAGACCAGACATTCTAAGTGGATTTCCACTCAAGAGCAAAACAAGATGTGTGTTGTGTTTCTGTCTGGTTTCCATGTGCTCTGGCTTTCCTCCGGAGCTGGCCAGCAGTGTGTGTTGTCAGCTCGAGAACAGTACAGCCCGGCAGGCTGTGATGCCTCCGCCTCCCCGCGGGACACAAGTCATTCCCTGGTTGACAGTCATCACCAATTACCAGTGTCCTGCCGTGGGGAAGAGTCTGCTCCCAGGCTGGAAATGGAAGCAATTCAATCTCAGTCCACCTGGGGGCAGTAGGGCTCAACACCGTGGCAGATTCTGACCAGATATTTTGATCAAAATGCAATTTCTACCACAAACGTCATATTTAAAAAAACATTGAACTCACACTCAGATGAGTCTTGTCCCAGACATGTTTCTTTGTATAGTGACAGGCTGAGTATGTCTGTAGGGCAGCATTAAGCTATTAAATTAATAACTCAATGTAGCACTTATATTAAGCGTTAAGTGAAAATAGTTGCGTGCTATTATTAGCCAACACTGGTGCATCTGTTTTTCAGGGAAAAAAAGGAGAAAGTGGCCTCCCAGGAGTCGATGGTTTACCTGGACCACCGGTAAGAATATATATGTTACAGTGACGTTATTTAAAACATTTAAGACATTTTATGTATCACATAGATATGTATTTGAGCAGATTCATCAGACTTTAATTGCACTATAAAACTTTACAAAAAACGTACATTGTATTGTTGGAAGCTGCTGACTTACATTTCCATGTTTCATGCCCCACATTGTTTGGCTGTGCAGCTTACCGTCGCCCCCTGGTGGTTTTCAAGCCTTATGACAGATCCAGTCTTAAACCATGCCCTAATATTTACACCACTTCACTGTCTATAGGGTCATGTAAAAATACTCCTCACCTTTGTCTTATCACCAATGTTTTTAGGGTCCTCAAGGTCCTCCTGGAAATAGTGGCCCATCTGGGCCTCCTGGACCCCCGGTTAGTATCTGAATGTGATAACAAGTCACCTAAATGTTGACGTTTCCTCACTGGCAACTCAACACAGTAACGAAGAACATGCTGAATAATGGATAATCAATTCCACATTTGTCTCGGTTCACACAAACAACATGACTTTGAAATATAAATCATGTTTGCTTTATTAATGTGCGTGTCTATTTTTAATGTATCTCTAGGGGTTACCTGGAGAAATTGGGTTTCCTGGCAAGCTGGGAGAGCCAGGCAAACCCGTAAGTGACCTGCTGTGACAGATGACATTCCCACGTGTACTGCAGCGCTAGGTGGCGCCGATTAGCTGTCAAACATACACGCCTTTCAATGAGACCTTAATGTTTCTGCCACAATCACGACTTGCATGGCAGTTCATTGAACTCGATCTTAAATCTAGGGTTTGCCTGGTAAAGATGGCCTGGATGGATTCCCAGGATCTGATGGGGTGAAGGTTAGTATTGTCCATAATTTTGTCAACAGGATGATGTGACGAGTATTAAAGGTCGTTTTTCACAACGTGAAAGACTGATGCTTGGATAGGGCATTCAGTAATTCATCCAGTAGACTACTGACAGTGGTGAGAACTATATATTTATGCAATTATATATTTAATTGGCTGGAGTTGCTATAATGCTATACATTTATAGAATTTTCCTTGGCAAGTAATGTGAACACTGTGTATCTTTTTTTTTTATCCATAGGGGCCACCGGGGGAACCTGGTCTAGATGGCTTTCCAGGAAAACCTGGCCCCAAGGTACAGTGATGTGGGTAATGTTTCCAAGGAAACAAACCACCGAGTCACAAGCAAATAAACATTAACGTGTCGGTGTTATTTCAGGGGGAGGAAGGTGCTCCCGGTCCGAGAGGCAAGACTGGGGAGAGGGTGAGTGCTGCACACGCCGCCGTCACCTTCCATCTCTGCCGTGAGATGCCGCTGAAACGCCCTGTGTGTCACAGGGAGAAGCTGGTCTGCCGGGAGAATCGGGTGCCATTGGACCTAAAGGGGGAAAAGGCGAACAGGTGGGTATGGAAGTGTTACCATCCTAGAAGTGTCAGGAATGCAGATATGATGGAGGGCAGGGAAGAGCTGCATATATAATCAAAAAGGTGATAGGTGTGCAAGGCTGTCTAACTAGGGCTTCTTGACTATTGTCAGTGTGTTAATGTAGTGGCTTATTGCGGAGAATTACTGCCCCCTGGGTGGGAGCTTTAGAACCCATCTCCTCTGTGTGTGTGTGGCCCATGTATACATTACATTGTGAGGACCAAATGCCCCCACAGTGTAATAAGAGCCTGCTGTTTTGACATTGTGGGGACCAAAAATGGTTGCATGCTAAGACTTCTTTCAGTCGCGTGTTGTTCATGTTTATGCCCACTGATGGACTGGCATCCCGCCTAGGGCATACTCCATCCCACCCAACGCGTACCCCATCCCGTCCTGGGGTACCCCATCCCATTCAGGGCATACCCCATCCCATTCAGGGCATACTCCATCCCGTTCAGCGCGTACCCCATCCCTTGCTGGGCGTACCCCATCCCGTTCAGGGCTTACCCCATCCTGCCCAACGCGTACCCCATCTCGCCCAACACGTACCCCATCCCATTTAGGGTGTACCCCATCCCGTCCAGGGCATACACCATCATGCCCAGGGCATACACCATCCTGCCCAGGGCGTACACCATCCTGTTCAGGGTCTATCCCAACTCTGTGCCCCACACTGCCACAACATTGCCTAGGATATGTGGTTAAAAGTCAAAGGAATTCATAGTTTGTTTCAGTTGTTCTCATGTATTAAACATTTATAGAAAAAAAGAATGTTCAATATAGTACATATTTAATATGGATAGACTGAATACTGTTTCCAATTTAGTATCAACATCTAAATTTCAAAATGAATAAATTTTCATGCACTTCTCAGATCTAAGACTAGAATTTGCTGCTGACACCAGTGGTGAACAATTCTCCACTAACATTAATATAATATCAGATTTATGAATTTAATGCTCCTTGCAATGTGCCAATGTATACATACGATGCAAATGCAGACCTAATCAAGGCATAATTTAACGATATGATTCCATATCCTTAACAGGGTGAACAAGGCAGGGATGGGGCTGCTGGACGAAATGGGCAGAAAGGGGACAAGGTGAGTTGGGGAGGAGAAATAATGCATATAACCTAGAGATGCTGTATCCATTTCCCTGGGGAAAATAGGTTTTCTCCTATTTCACCTCGTTTTCCATGAGACACACAGACAAGCATAAAGGTGAGAGGAAGCTAGGGGGTTGCAGCACAGGGTCCGCCAGTGTCCAGCACCTCCAGAGCAATTGGGCTGAAGGGCCTTGCCTTGTCACTCTGCCAGTGATGGGATTTGAACCAGCAACCTTCCGTTCATGGGCACGGGGGCCTAACATGCTGCAACTTGGAATATCGCCCATCTATGTAACTCCTTTAGAGGCACCCCACATGTAATGGAAGTATGTACTGCAATATATGGGTGATGAAGCACTGAAGTCAGTTATGTAGCTCCGACAGACCAAAGGCTAAGACTTGCATGTTCATGCTTAAGCGAAATCAGAATCAGGCCGTGTAGCTGGAAGCCCCCGGGCACCCTTCGGAAATTCTGTTTCGCAGTTACTTTCCAGTAACATTCAAATTAGTAAATCGAAATCCTCAGTGAAAGTGTTTAGCCTTTTTTATTTCTTGTCCTAGGGTGATATTGGACCCCGAGGACCACCTGGAGAGCCGGGAAATGTGAGTAAAATCACACCAGTGGCTTTTAGATGTAGCCGCAAATATATTATGAGGTTTCTAATAATAATGGACACAGGGTAAACTAGACATTAACATTGTCGTAGCACTATTATAAATAATGTTTTCCTTAATAACCAGCTGTGTGCGTCTGTCTGTTTAGGTAATTCCCGAGTTTGGGCAACAAGTAAGTCATTCTTATTGCGAATTAAAATTTATTATATTCATCAAAGATTTGCTCGCAAGCTGCCTGATCCTGATATGACACATTTTCTGCTGCCCCGCTTTGTATGTAAATGTCTCAGTCTCCATAGCCCAGTGGAGACCTTGTACCACACGCCTACAGCATCTGTGGGATATTTACGACTGCATGTTCATTACGAAGTTCATTATTAGTTGTGCATCACCTGACCTTTAACCATCGAACATTCACCGCAGGGGAAGCCTGGCGAGAAGGGCGAGAGGGGAGACAAGGGCAACCCCGGGGAACCCGTACGTCAACTAATCATCTGACATTATTGCTGTTGTTGTGAGCTGTAGCTATGATCCAAGGTGACCTCCATGTGACATGGAAATGCCGCGCTGATTATAGAGACGATGGTGATTCCGTGTCATGCACAGGTCTAACTGGAGTTAAGGCCACATGTTACTTTGACATTTTGAAACCAATTGGTGCTTTATTTGCCGTTTGATGTACTGTATGAGTGCAGATACATTGACATGCTTTTTTTTCATCTATCGTACCTTTGTTCTTCTTTGGGACATACACATGTGCATACAGCTGAGAGTGAAGCCTGGTAGAAAGTGGTATAAGAGCAAATAACTGCTTTATCCCCAATGAGAATGATGAAGGCCGGTGCAGGATGCTGAGATGCAGTAACACGCTGGCCCACTAGATGGCAGCAGAATGTCAAGATAAATTACCTCGCAGATATTTTCATGGGTTTTGCATAAATGTGTAGTTTTTTTTCTCTCAGTATTTATTCATACTACAAACATAAAAAATGAGAATGAGAAAAAGTACTTGGTAACTTGAAACTTAAAAAATAGTATGGATGGAGAGAATATAAAACATGCTAAGAAGATTTTTATCAAAACAAAATAAAGAACTTGGATGCGTCGAGTTTCTGTGCTTCACTATGAATTTTTAAGTTTTGCTGTGATAAAACATCTCTACTCGGCTCCAGTATACAGATCTAAGCCCTTTGAATTTGTTTCCTGTGATTGATGGAGCTTGAGTAGCTCAATCCATCTTAGATTTCATATTATATTTTGAAATACGCTGCTCTAGTGGTTAAGATCCATAACAATACCTTTGCCAACTTTAAAATAGTATAATTTTGTGACCAAGATCCCAATATTTATGTGAAAAGCTTCAACACTGAATGAATTTGTTCATAAAAACACAATTTGAATTGGCATAAAAATAAAATCCCAGTGTCAGTGACATAACTCTGGAGATTCAAAAGTACTTTTTTTTACATTGTTAATTTTTCTGATATTGGAGAGAATCTACTATTACCTGATACAGTAAAAATGATCAAATTCTGTCATCATTTTCAAAAAATATGACATATGTCGGGTGGCTTTGGCACATAAACAATCTGTGGCTCCTCTTTCAGGGTCAAAGAGGACTTCCTGGTGAACAAGGACAAAGGGGTCTACCAGGACCACTGGTAAGAAAAACCCTCAGTGACCTCCGGGTGACTGGAGGTCCCATGGCAACAGAAATTCTACATTTTCATTGGGTCCACTTACAAGGGCCGGCAACCGATCTGCGTGTTTGATTATCCACATGATTAATGCCATATACTGTATAATGTGTTCTCTTAGTGTCATGCATGTGCTGTCTCACATACAACAGGGTCCGAAGGGAGATACGGGTCTCAAAGGGCAAGCTGGGCAGAATGGGGAGCCAGTAAGTGCTGATCAGCAGGGCATGATCATGTGACACCTGTGGCCAATAGTCTGTGTTCCTGCTGTTTGAGTTCAGAATTTCAGCAAAGGTTCATTATTTTATTACAGGGTCCACCGGGGCTGACTGGTCCTCAGGGGCCGCGTGGGTTACCAGGCAATGTGGTATGTCTAAATAAAAAAAGCATTTCAAGAAAGCAGTGCATTGTGGGATTGCCTGAGCACTATTTAAAATGTCTTTGTCCGTTTCTTAAATAGGGAGTTCCGGGAAACGTTGGCCCCCCTGGCACAGATGGTCTGAAGGGTGAGAAGGTACGAGACAATGGGATATTAACCAAATTTACGGATGCGCACACCGTAGATGGGAAAGAGGAAACTGCAAATCTGGGGCACATTGTGTAGAATACAGAGTAGAACAAAGCTGTATAGGAACAACATAAAAATAAACCCAGCAGTACTTCGCCAACTGTGATTTGATATTTTACGGTCATAAAATGCAGTATAATTAGGCCCCAAATACACCCTGATGGGGAAGATAATGAGGGGTAGGAGTAATGAGCAGCATCTTCTCCATTTTGTTTTATCTTGACTAACTCTAAAAAGACTTTATATTTTCAGCTTTTATCTGTCCCTTCACTTTTTATGAAGGCTTTAAAGTCTAAGCCTATCTCATTTTTTCCCCAGGAAAGCATGTTTGGAAAGCAGTATTAAGAGTTCTGCTGCCAAAGGCCTTCCCATGGCACCCGTGTTGAGTAACAGTTTAGAAATCATGAAAGAAGCGGAGGACATTCTCACCCTCATGTTCCCTTCTTGCCATTTCCCAGGGTGAGCCAGGAAAAGACGGCCAGCCTGGTACTCCGGGGCGACCAGGGGAAGCGGGTGTACCTGGATTGCCTGGCAAAGGGAAGGATGGGCACCCTGTAAGATGACAAAGCGGCTAGATGGAGAAATTTCAGGTCCAGAATTTAAAAATCCAGACTAAGATTTTGTTTCAACCAACCGGTTGAGTATAAAGAGTCACAATAACAGAGTACTTACTGTAAATGGTTTGTTGAATCAAAATCTAGGTCTGGATTTTTACGTCCTGGACATGAAAATTTCACTCTGTTTTGATCCTTTTAATCCATAGTCACTGAAACAAATCATCTACACTGTATGTAATCTTACATCAAATCTTTTAATTTGGCATAAGTGTGTGTGTGTGGGGGGGGGGGGGAATGCTGTAACACAATATTAATGCCATGGCTAAAAGAAAAAATTAACCCATTCATAGCCCATTATAATGCATTTACAAACCATTAAAAACATGGCTTAAATATTTTTTAAAAGGCCTGACAAATTATAGCCATATTTATTATGCATTATGAATGCTTTATCAAGCTCTCATCTATAATGCCATATAGTTACCTTCATAATGTGCATTATAGATGAAAGCTTCGTTAGAGCTTATGAAATGTTATGATCCACAATATAATGTCCTACAACTGTCAATAGATGTCAACAATGTAATGCTTCACTAACTCTTCCACCGACCATTATACATTATGAAGATATCTATAGTGCATTATAGATGACAGCTTTAAGTGTTACTAAAAATGCAAACACAAATGATTTCATTAAACTATCACTTTCATGTGGTGGTACCTCGGTTCTCGAATTTAATCCATTCCGGACTCCAGATCGAATCCTAAAAAGTCAGAGCTCCGATACCACAAGAAATAATGGAAAACCAATTAATTGGTTCCAGTCCCCCATGTTTTTTTTTTTTTTTTTAAGCTTTTAAACACAAAATGAGCAGGATAAAACTAGAAGAGCATTTTTTCTTAATGGCTTCCAAAACGATAAAGAGCTTATCCCAACATTACTCCTGTCCTGCCCCGATCGTCTGCTCCTTCCATGTGCCACGCCCCCTCGTTAACTTCGTGTGAGATACCCATGTGATCAGCTGTTTCTGGTTGTTGTCATTAGTCGTCTGTATTAAGTCTGCGTTTCAGTTTGTTTCCCCAGTCCGGTCGCTGGGTGCGTTCCACTTGCTTTCAGCGCTGGCTTAAAGCAACACATTTTGATCCTGACACAATGCATTACTGTGCATTGACTTCTAATAATCAGATTGAGTTCTAGGTCAAACTGGTTGGTTCGACTTTCAAGAAATTCTAGTGAGTTTGAGAACTGAGGTACCACTGTGTATTGAATGCAAGAAATTGTTTTTAGAAGTTTTGACAGGTTATTTATTTGCACCTTATTAATTCCCCCCAGTTAATGTTTGATCTCAGTCTGGGTACATACCCCTACTCAGTCTCAAAAATGTTTTTTTCATTTGACGTTGGGTTTTTTGGGGCTACTGATTATAGTTAAAAATGAGGGTTACAACCGTTATACATTGTAATTTAGTGCATTTATAAAGACAGTGGTTATGGTTATAATGGCAGATCCTCTCATTAATATATAACATGTAATGCAAACATGTTATCTACTACAAACACATATTTCGATGTCATTAGGAAACGTCTGCAGATTTTTGTAAATGCCAGTCTCCACTTTGAAGGGGGGGAACCTGGCAAAGTAATTCTGGCTGCTTCTTATCTGAACTTCTGCTTTGCTGTTTACATGGGGAGGATGCTGACACTTTCATCATTTGCTGAATTTCAGGGAGATTCTGGACCACCTGGCCTGCCGGGACCTCAGGGAATGAAGGTAGCGATTTTGAACATGTGATTGAAGATGTGTCATGCCAAGTAAATGGCGAAGTAACTATTTCCGCATTCTCTGGACCTACTTTTAGCACACTTAGGAGTCCTGAGCATGTTTTTCCAAAAACCATATGAAAATGAACATCTTTAGCAGGTTATTTATTTAAACGATATTATGGATTTATTCAGCAATCCTTCATATCCTGGCCGGCTCATTTTCCCTTTTGACCAGCGGGATATTTCTTTAGAAGTTGCACCAGCCAAGTGACCAACTGAAAAGGTGAAATGCATTTTCTGTAACTGTAATGCGAAAAGTACAAAACCGCATTAAGTAAAGGACGCACCAGAATATCCTCGTGCCCAAACAGACTATTGCAAGGCAGGAATATATTTAAAATCTGCTTCCTTTCAATGAATGCTTCTCACAGAAGGATAAGTTCAAAGGATTAATCGAAAGAACCAAACCTCTCTGTTTCAGACCTTTGTAAGTCCTTTTGCTCCTGCTTTTAAGATTTTGCCTTTACCCCTATAATTTTTAGCTATTTAACCCTTAGCTACATGTATAACCTTTGTCCAAACCAATGCCAACTGTGTAAGTCTATAAACTTAATATTATATATATATATATATATATATATCACAATTCATATATTGTTTGGTCGATATTACAACATTGCATGACATTTCACCTTCAACTTCAGTGTTATAAGATGTGATATAAAAGCTGCCAAAGATTAATAGAAACATTTCCACAGAACATGCAGGTGATCAATGATGATTTGTAAAAATCATACATGTCCATGGAGGCTAACAGAAATAGCAACATTGGTCCCATGGCTTGCACCGCTGGGCTCTTCAGAGCATGACCGTTGTCTTGTTACAGTCAGTGAAGCGATTTCATAACATCGGGTATGAAGCGGATTTAGTCATAAACCTTACAAGATGAAATTTGATCAAACTGGCTCATTCAGTGCTTGGTTGCTTATTGACTTAATGCTGCTATAGACCTATTAATCAATACATGTCCCACGGGTACAAATCAGAAGTAAAACGGCCGATATGTTCATATTAAGAAAGGGCAGTCTTTTCATTCTCTTTTAAACCACCACATGTCACATGCCTCATCCTTTTTAATTGTGCGAGGGAAAGTGTTGTGTTCTGGGTTGTATTGATAGCTAGCAGGCCACTTTTTTATTAATCAGAGACAATGGTTTTATACTCATTCATCTAGTAAAGTAGTTGTTCAGTGTCGAGGCATGGTGAGGACAGGGAGATGAGGCGATGGTCCACTTGCAGCTCTGTGACAGAAGGGGTTTATTAAGAAAGCAGAACAATAAAGGGGACACCAGAAAATAAGAGCACCACAAAGGGTCATGAACAAATGGGGAAAAGAAACTAATACTGACACAACCGGGAAACAGAATTAACAAGTGCTAACTACTAGAAACTAAAAGGAAACAAGGTTAGGGAACAAGGCAACATCAGGGGCAAGAACAGGCTAGGGAACAGAGCAACGGACATGCAGGAACATAATCACAGTCGACACGCAGGAACATAATCACAGCCGACACGCAGGAACATAGCATATAATGATTGAATTACAAAGGGAGTGAGGGCAGGCATTAAATACACACAGGAATCCAAGAGAAACAAGGAACAGGTGTAACTCATAATCGACTAACCAATCAAGGGAGGTGCAGGAACAACAGAAAACAGGTGGAAGCAGAAACACTAAATAAACACAGAATAATGGAACTAGCAAACGCTAAAAACTAAAAAAACACAGAAAACACCAGGGTAATACCAAGAGAGACTAGGACCACAAGAATACAGAGAAACAAATAAAACTTAAAAATAGGAAAACACACCAAGTAATAAACACCAGGGCACTATGGTGTAGCCCGCAAGCTTTGAGGTATGGTGTGGCCCAGAAAACAGAACGACACACACGAGCTGAGGTCTAAAAGGGAGAGGAGAGGAACGAAATGACCAGCGCCACATGCTGGCCAAAAACAGGACATGGAGGACGTGGTTTGACAGGTGCTGACCCTGACAGTTCAGGGAATGGCTAAAAATTGGATGAATGTATGTGGATTAAGATTGAATTGATGTAAGAGTGTATGGGTTTGTGGCATTCAATACAGGTGATGTCTTTTGTTTGGAAATTGGGAGTGAACGTACTCAATGAACACACTGGCATGTGCAGAATATGGATTCTAATGCTGGGTTCTGATGGTCTTGCCTAGGGTCCACCTGGACCACAGGGCATACAGGGACTTCCCGGAAACAGAGGCCCCCCCGGAGAGGCAATAACAGGGCCCAGGGTATGACACTCCTGTTGCATGCACACTCATGCAGGCGAGGCAGGGCACGTCTGGCAGGGTGAGGTGCCTTGGTCTGCTTCACTGGACAGCTACTGTACATGATATTTTTTCGATACAAATTATATCAAAATGCATGTCAATTGCAATGTTTTTTTTTATTGGTTCAGGGACCTCCAGGACCTTCCGGTGAAACAGGGCCAGCGGTAAGAAATTTGTGTGAAGCTGTTCATTAGTATCAAATTCTGTTTTCTCAGTTTCACTGGTGATTAGTACTAATTACTTCTAATATATACAGGACTGTCACAGAAAATTAGAATATTGTGATAAAGTTCTTTATTGTCCGTAATGCAATTAAAAAAA
>JABFDZ020000050.1:20087018-20097524 GCA_019775955.2 Pollimyrus isidori
TCTTTTTTATGATGTCTTCTGGATGGCACACATTACTGTTACCGCCTGTCCTATTGGGGGCACCCCACAGAATGCACCTGTACAACTTAGAGACCCATTTACCATAATCTTGCTGAGAAACGTTCTATATAACAGCATTCTTTTCAAATCTGTCAGGGGAATTATATCTCGTTTACCTGTTCGCCTTAAGGAACATCTTTAAAAAGGCCACAGGATATTAGAATGAGTGAATGAGCGTGCGTACACACTGACAATAAAGTATCGTTTTTTTTTATCTTTAAAATCTTGGCTCTTTCATTTTGCTCGGAAACCGAACAAATCCCAACACAGCTTTATCCAAAGATCCTTGTAGAAAAGAGATGATTTCATTCTTGCACAATTCCCTCCACGTGGCTCTATTACGGCTTCCTGGGAAAATGGTCAGTGTCATGAAGCTACAGTGTAATTCCCTGTAAAACACCACTGTGTGAAATAACACACACTCCTTATAATAACGTAGGTGTGAGAACACACTCTCTACAGCTGTACAGAGGCAGGTCCCCGCACTATTAAATGTTATGCTGCTTTTCTATTCAAAATAACAATTGTTTGTGAACCCTAAAGTCTGCCAGAAACGATTATCCTCTCTTCAAAATATATAATCTAAGTAGTTCAGTACAGGGTAATATATGATTCATGTGTTGAGCTTCTCAAAGGGAAATGTGTACTAGTTAAATTATACTGTACATTGCGTGATTCAGGTTTAAATAGGTGATGTGCTGGACAAAATTCTGCATTGTGGGTAAAAATATATATTTTTAAAAAATAGTCAAGGGGAGTCCCAACTGGGACCTTTATTCAGTCCCTTGTAGAAACAAATTACTTGCTCAGAATGTATTGTTTGCGTGACCGATCATACTTGTAATTTATTTTTTAGTATATCGATTTAAACATTCCCTAGAAATGATGCCTGAGTGCTTTGAGTGAGTGCAAGGCATCTCTCGCAAGAAGTTTGGAAGTGCATCTATTTCTTTTTCTAATGTGACACAGCTGGCCCACTTGTGCCTAAGAGCAAACTGGGGTATGAGAACCAGCTGTGCTTCCAGCAGACCAGACGGGGATAATGGAAGTCGAGTGGCTTCCCGCTGTGTGGCAGAAGCCGGTGGCATCGGCTGATTCGCCGTAAATGTTCGTTGGAAGCTTTCTGCTTCCGCACTTAATAGAAAATATAGATTTAGCCTCAGTCTCAAATCCTGCTTGAAATTCTGTCAGTAATTAATAGCACGGCCTGCGCTCCACGTCGAACAGAAGCAAACACTCTGCAGACGGAGGTGGGATTCCTGAGACAGGATCCTCGAATGAATGAGATGCCTCAGACAGAGGAACCTTCTCTGCTGGATGTTGGGAGAGCTGTTCTCAGAGGCCCTGAAAGCGTTCACTGAAGATGCAAACGCCGTCTGATGGAAACGAGGTTTCGGTTCGCCACACTGCCAACTGTTGCATCAGCGGTTGACTTGTTGGTCGGGACGGGGGACAGAGAAGCACTCAAATGGGATATTAGGGATTCATGCGTCTGCGGCCTCCAGTACAAAGAGACTTCTACAGGAAAAACCGGTTAAACTACTGCAAGTCCAGCAGTGCATGGTAGCTGATTTTCTCACCAGCCAAACAACGCCCCACTCGAGTCTGGCTCTCCTAGGTCCTGATCTATCCTAATCGGGACATCCCTTCCTTTTGTGCACTGAGGAGTCTGCTGTGATTGGTGACAAACCGAAGGAGCACTGAGGCACCCCAGTTTGGCCGGGAGGCAGCGCCTCCTGATCTCAGCACGCGGGACATCCAGCGACTGGCCCGCTTTGTTGTGGCCCGGGTGGAATTTGCAGCATCTTCTCTGCTTCTTAGGCAAAGCTCAGATGACATGCGGTGCACATACCCCATGACCCTGGTGGGGGCTCGGGGAGAAAAGCTAGGGCCACCTGGTCGAAAACAGGGCAAGTCCTTCTGAGTGAGGATGGGACAGGGGTTTCCCTCAGAGGGGACGGTTCGCCCCTGTTTCCAAAGGTGGACGGACAGGAAATGAGGAACCCCAGGGCATCAAGATGACATCTACCACCTCATTGGATTTTTGGCGACTAAAGTGATTTAGTAAATAAAAACGTATGCCTGAGCATTAATGATGTGATTGTTTTAATGGCCACTATTTGATCAGCAAGCATCTGGTCTTCACTTAAGCACAACACAGGGCTGCATGTCCAAATGCACTCCAACACATTTATAGACTGTGCAAAATAATAATAATAATAATAACTGACACTTTATTAATCCGCATGGGGAAATTGTCTTTACGCCTCCCTCAGCTTGCTCTTGGTGGAGCAAGTTGTCCGTGAAGGGCAGCCACCCGTAGCAGGGAGCTGGGGGTTAAGGGCCTTACTGAAGGACCCGCAGACGTGCTGAGGCTGAGTATTAGCACACTGAATCAGAATTCCACATGCTAACTTGTAGCATCGAGCATCTTAACATAATGATGGACCATTATAAATGTAACCTTTGCATATATTTTAAGGCATACTTCAGTTATTTCCTTGAAGCAGTTCTTAAAGTGCAAGTGACTGTTTTGTCAATAACTGAAAAAGATTAACTAAGAACTGTCAGTAAATTTACTTTAATAATTTAAAGAATATCATACCTTATTATTCATTTGAATCATTTATCATTTAAATTGTGTTTGTGGGGGGTGATGCCGTGAGGTGTGCATCTGAGCCTGAAAAATACCTTCCACACTAACAGAATTGTAAAATAATCTATATTAAAAAAATAAAAATTCCTGCAGAATTTTGCGATGCAAGACAAATAAATCTGACCTGTCTTGTCTTCGAGCTGCGGTAGCAGCGAGCCGACTGTACTGCACCAGAGGGATTTGATTTTGTGTCAGCATTTTTACAGCTTGTCGCATCGGTCCTGTGGTCTAAATTTAGAAAATGGAATCGATTCCAGGCCCCAGGAAACCCAAATGGTTTGGAATGAGAGGGATCCCGGTCCACTATGCTGAGAGTTTCTGATGAACATCGTGTTCCACCCGGGTAAACACAGAAATTGGTATTATTAAACGTTTAAACTGTAGGATCTTCATTTTTTATATCGCTGTGTATATTTTCCTTCTTTTCTCAGTTAAACCTTAGGAAAAGAAATGGAAATTAGTTAATGAAATATTTAGTAAATGAGGCAATACTTCAAACAGTAGATAGACAGAACTGGATATTTAGGAGCCGGTGCCAGGAAGTAATGAAGGATTCTGTAATAGCTCTTCATATCAAATTGGACCTAAACACTGCAGAAATGCTGTCATTTTGATGAGTACAGTTTGACTGCACAATGGAAATGAAATTTTAAAATTCAATTTTATTTGCATGGTGCCGTTTCACAACATTACATTGTCTCAAAGAAAATTACAGCTCAATATAGAAAAAAAACATTTGACATTCTATCGGATGCTTGACTAACTTATTTTTTTTAATTCTACGTTTAACTGTCTGCCATTTATGAAGAGCCTCTGCTAGGTCCGGCCAGTTTTAATCATGCAGATTAACTCATCATTATCGGTGCCAGTAAAGGGCATTTTTATGCACTGGGATACTTGTTCAGGGGAGGTAGCTGTTATAGAATCGTATCTGGCTTCCGGCTCAATAAGCACCTGGTTTTGCGAGATTTGATTTTATCAACAGGACGGTTTTCCACAGAACCAAAAACCTCACTGTGGCGTCACTAATTTGTTTCGCTGAGAGAGGTAGAGAAAGATACCTGCTATTTTAAAACAGTATAGCCCCTTTAAAAAATGCACTCTGTATCTGTGAACTGTAGAAATGAAAACGTGGTCATTGCTGTGCAATAAAACGAGCAGTATTTCCCTTAAGGAGTTCAAGGTGGGACGCGCATTACACGAGACTTTCTAGGATCAACAGCGGTAAATCACTATACCGTGCATCTGACTTTTAATAGAACTTACGGCACCACTGGCTTTTCCTTTAATGGGTACACAGTCGGCCGTGGTCCTGAAGCTTTCTGTGTAAATTTAAATTGATTTATGTATGTTTTACATAGGGCTACAACACAGTATTGATACAGCCGCCAAACGGGGTGACCAAGAACACTCTTATAGGCCTCGATATCCGTGACCTTGCCAGCGGACAGAAGTCTGTAACAGGACATTGCAGTGACCACTGCTGTTGATACCTCTAGATAATGGCCCCATTAGTCCTTGTAAATTGCATTTCACATTATTTATTATTCAAAGACATTATTTATTATTTTAGTGTATCCCCAATATTTTTCAGCATTTTACATTGTTTCTTCTTTTATTATGTACATTTACAGGTATGCATTTAAATCATTTCATAAAAGTGGACATCTGGCATCTTTTATGTCATAATTTTTGTAGCACCAAGTGAATTTCCATCAATTCATAATTGTGTGCGTGATGTTAATGGACAATTGTATAGAAATATTTGTATACAGTTAAGCTGAACACCAAATTTCATTCACGCAGCTGGCAAATTGAAGCTCGCCATTAGCTTACACACAATCATTCACATCTTGAATTTCAGCAATTCACTTGACATTTTAACCACGGCAAATTTATTAAGAGCTCAGGCGGGCCAAAAAAGAGCAGGACTGGGAAATGCTGGTTATCATATACTGTATTCACTGGGTATATGCATATTACAATAAACAGCAGTTATGTTTCATAAGGGAGTTGGTCTTACTTCACTGAGTGCATTTCTCACAAATGAATTTTACAAATACTCCCAGAAGCATCGAAGCAAAGTTACAGTATTACAAGATAATGTTAAACACTCTTTTTCTGGAGCAGAATGAGTTGTAGATTCTGCTTTCTTCTGGTGTGGAATTTCTTGCTGGAGAATCACCTTAAGATCTTATTCCCTCAGGTTCTATCAGGTCCGTACTGGGCTGAAGGTCTCTTCTCGTGTACCACACCGGTTGATAGCGACAACAGCGGGATATACAGGTGAGGGCAGCGCATGCTGCAGCGCCTTTGTCTAGCTGTGAAAGGTCGAGGGGCATAAACAGGTAGGGCTGGTTTTCTGCCAGCAGACACCAAAAAATGAGGCCGCAGAGTGTTTTGTTGCGTTTATAATGTTATTTACCGATGTGTGACTCTAGGATAAATATATGTTCATGGTGTAATGGCCTGTTTCATGCAAATCACATTCATAATTATGGCATATCACAACTCGCAGACTAGTATTCTTTCCTTGCAAGCAGAATTTAGCTTCTGATTAAACAAACTTACGCTGCTCTCGAGTCGGATGCCATGATAGCTGTAGAAGTTTTAATAAAACTGAGATTGCGCGGGTGCCTCTGTAATCTGCCTTTTCGTCGATGACATTCATACTGCTCAGTTTGCTTTGATGTTGCTGAAATCGGCCGAGTTCCCCGTATGTTGCACACGGATGCCATCCAAAGTGCTGTGGGGTTTTATTTGAAACAGTAAGTGGTTTTACTGGATCCTCTGGAATCCGAAAGGGGTTCTCCTCCCACCATAAATGCACGCCGCTACTCCTTTTACGTGAGACGACATCTGCTGGGATGTTTTACGGGCCGTCGGTTTGCGCATTTAGCTACTGATCATGCGCCGTGCCACAGACTCCCGGACCCCTTATGAATGAAATGCATTCAAAAAATGCGCTTTTGCATTTGTCACTTAAGAAGAAAATTAGACGAGATTGGCCCAGTCTTACACCGTTTACTTTTTTGTTCATAATCATACAGGCAGAACGGGGACGGTGCCGCGCTAATTAATATCCGAGGGTTTGACAGTATTATAGTCTTCATGGAGGATAAGTGGATTTAATGAGAACTGACTTAATTGAATTGCATCATTGATTGTTTACTCTTTTGTAGAAATGACATCCAAAGTCAAATGAGGCGTTATTGCAGAGAATGCACTAAGCCCCCCCCCAATGAATGCTCCTCTGCAGTACCTGACTTGAGGCTGCCCCCTCGCACACAGTCACTGTGGGTATGCAGTGTGTTTATGTAGCGATGAGGCAGCTGGCCTGCAGCACGTCGCTCTCTCTCTCTGGCTCCTGCCATGCGGCCGCATGTTGCACATCGCCCGGTCGCATGTTGCACACCGCCCGGCCGCATGTTGCACACCGCCCGGCCGCAAGCCTGTCATGTTCTCATTAATTATCTTCCTTGACACACGCCTGACACGAGGCAGCTGTAGCTAGATGGGGTACTAATGGTCACCTTTCCAGGTGTCGCAATCAGATTGTGGCGACAAATCGACTGCTGCACCACTGGTTTATTTTTTTAGGCTGATGTACGTCTTTTTAAATCCCTTACTCGTGTTTATCAATCAGCTATTCTACTATATGCTAACCACCGCAAAAATCAGGACGGACAATTTATTTTTGGTGACGTGTTTATGCGCGTGGCTCAGGATACAGCTTACGATGGCGGTTTGAAAGCTGGTTACGTGGTAAATAGATAGAGTGGTAAATTGAGAGGCTTAGCAGAGTTTCCAAGTGAATGAGCAGCTGAATAATCTCTCCCGCAGTACTGCATGATTCAGCAAGGGGGTGTGGTTAAGGCAATGACCATGTGACCAGAGGATGAAAGACATTGCTGCAATGAGAGATTTTACTGTATAAACAGACAAAATGGGAGTGTTCATCTCCTAAAATACTCCCTAAATTAGCTTGTCTGCTAAACCAGAGTTTCTCCTGCTGGGACCAGCGCCCAGCTCCTGGTAGACTGTCTTGCCAGGGAGCTGGGAAGGAGCAAAAACATGGACTGTCAGAGAGGAAACTCTGTGCTAAACAAATAAATTAATTTGCAGGCTAAGATTCTTTGATAACACTTTACTTAAAGCACCCATGTATAATGCATTATATATACCTTTATAATGCCACATTATGCATTATGAATGCTCTATGAAGCTCTCACCTGGCTTATAGTGACCAGTACAATGGATTATGGTATTTATAGTATATTATAGATGAGAGCTTCAGATTGTACTGCATAATAAACATGGCTATAATGTGTTATAGCCATCTGTATAATATTTTATGAATTCATTATAATGCATTATGATGACTACTTTAAGTAGAGTGTTACTGATTCTCATGGTACAATTTCAGCACATATTATATTTGACCAAATATTAAACATTTTAGTGTAATGTGAATCAATTATGCTAATCAGATAACGCGTTTGCAGCTTCAGAAAACGTAACCGTTGTTAATTTAGTTGTCCCGTCTCTCTTTGTTTCTCATTCTTAGGTGACTGCAGTTTTTTGTCTGCAGGAGTACACGATGGGGGTACTTTCAGTAAGATATTTCAGATCCTCTACAGGAATGAGGAAATAGCGTTGAATGACTGCGTGGTCTTCAGAGTTCATTTGCTGCTAGATGGAGAGAGAGTAAGTCAGTCCTCTACTGTTTTTTTCCATAGCCCGTATTAGTGTAGAAGCAACCCGTAAATAAGAATCGCACGTGTAAGATGTGCGATACCTGAATGCGTTTCTAAGTAATTATGATTAAGATTCTGAGGCTTCGCTTTGCCCGTCCTGCACGTCGGCGACGGGAATCAGCAGAATCCTTCAAAGCTCTATCAGGACTTGGCCACAGAGAGGCCACTTTCAATTTTGTTTAGAAGCGTCGTAACTAAATTTATCGATGTTGGCAGCACAGCTGCATGAGTCACGGAAAGCAGGCCTGACAGCCTGTAATTGTACTGCCTCGCAAGGTCATTCCTAGTCCATCTAACATTTACTCAGAAGCCATTTAGAAAAACACTTTAATGAATACAACAATATTTATCGTATTGCGACTCCCCAAGGACATAAGCATCAGGAATGGATGTCGAGCCTTAAAGTTATTTTATCATTTTCAATCAGCATTCCGTTAAATACATTTTTCGGAACTGGGAAAGGGAACAAAAATTTGTAAGCCATTTGGTCACTTTGTTGTCTGTGCCTAATTTTAGAACTTTTATTATATAATATCATGTATTCATACTATCGCTGGAGGGCATATCAGCAGTTAAGAGGCATATCAGCAGTTAGGAGGCATATCAGCAGTTAGGAGACACTTCTCTCAGTGAATATTCTCATCAGTCGTCTTCAGGGTTTTTACCATGATGTAAATGAACAGGGAAGAAAAGGAGAGATTTAATGCCTCAGACTGACGTGGGTTTCTGCTGTTAACTGAACAGCTTCAGTGCAGGTCTTACTGTCTGTGCCTGAATTTGAAATACATACTGGACACACATTAACTTATGTTCACTGTTAATGCTCTTAACCTGATTTTGTGTGTTTGTTTTATTGTTCTATTTAATTCATGTCTGGCTGTTTTTCAGACAGATGACAAGTGTGTTTCCGTTTCACCTTAAGTTGTGCCTCATCCGTCGCCGCAGGTTGAAGAGGCCCTCAGCGAGGTGGACTTCCACTTGAAGCTGGACCTGCACTTCACCGACGACGAGCAGCAGTCAGTGCCGCTCTCGGCCTCGGTCACTTGGCTCCGTATCGGTTTTCCGCCAAGTTACTGGGTTTCACGTACCTGTCTGAAATTTCACATCGTTTGCGCTGTGATTTCGCACAGTATTTTGAGTAGTGCCCTTCTGCAGTGACTGCTTGGATTTACAGTACATTCTCACGTCTTTACATTCTTACAGTACATTCTCACGTCTTTACATTCTTACAGTACATTCTCACGTCTTTACATTCTTACAGTACATTCTCACATCTTTATATTCTTACTGTACATTCTCACATCTTTCTCAACTGAATTATCTCTCCCAGCAATAATATTGTTCAATTTATGAAACATTATGAAAAGGGGAAGCGAGAGCAAAAGTCTTATAGACACAATTAAGCATAATGATCTTTATAAATGATGTTTTGGCTAGCTTAACCCTATGTTTCCATATGTACTGAGACACCCCTCCAAGTCATTGAATTCAGGCGTTCCAATCACTCCCATAGCCACAGGTGTATAAAATCATTCACCTAGGCATGCAGACTGCTTCTACAAACACTTATGAAAGAATGGGTCACTCCCAGGAGCTCAGTGAATTCAGGTGTGGTACCGGGATAGGACGCCACCTGTGCAATAAGTCTATTCAGCAAGTCCATTCCAATTTTCCTCGCTACTAAATATTCCGCGGTCAACTGTTAGTGGTATTATAATAAAGTGGAAGCAATTGGGAACAACAGAAAGTCAGCCGTGAAGTGGTAAGCTAATATAAAATTTGTGTGCAGAAGTCGCCAACCGTCTGCAGAGTCAGTAGCTACAGACTACCTCCAAACTTCGTGTGGCCTTCAGATTAGCTCAAGAACAGTGTCTAGAGAACTTCGCAGAATGGGTTTCTATGGCCGAGCAGCTGCATCCAAGCCTCACATCACCAAGTGCGATGCAAAGTGTTGGATGCAGTGGTGTAAAGCACAACGCCACTGGACTCTGGAGCAGTGGAGACGTGTCCTCCGGAGTGATGAATCGGGCTTCTCTGTCTTGCAAACCGATGGACGAGTCTGGGTTTGGCGGTTGCCAGGAGAAACGGTACCTGCCTGACTGCGTTGTGCCAAGTGTAAAGTTTGGTGGAGGGAGGATCAAAAATTCCCAGTTGAAGCTACTATAGCTGCAAACGGTGGGCGATCTCCATATTAAAACCTATGTATTAATAATGGGACGTCATTAAAGTTCATGTGTGTGTAAAGGCGGGTGTCCCAATACTTTTGGAAATATAGTGTATTTGCGCCTGCCCTTGCTGATGAGCAGATAGCTTCTGCTTCATTAGAGCCCTAATTGCTTCACTGAAGAGGGACTGACGCCCTGCGTCCTGTGGTGTGGTTTCCAGGCTGAATGAGCTGGGGGCCGTCCCTCCTATCAGCAGTCGTACCCTCGGCCTGCATTTCCATCCCCGCCGGGGGCTGCATCATCACGTCCCAGTCATGTTTGACTACTTCCACCTCTCCGTCACCTCCGTCTCTATCCACGCCTCGCTGGTCGCCCTGCATCAGCCGCTGATCAGGTGACTCCCTTGACTGCACCGCCCACACCCACACACGCGCGCGTGGGCTCGGCCTTCTGCCCGACATTGCATGAAGTGTTGATATGACTTATTGTAGTGTTACTCAACCCGGCCCTCAGGGACCCACAGACAGTACAGTTGTTTTACTCCCTCCCTGCTCCCAGTCACTCAAAAACACCAAATACCTGGTACTGGTGTGTTAGGAGCTGGGAGAGAGTGAAAACGTGGACTGTGGAAGGGGGTCCAGGAGGACTGGGTTGAGAAATACAACTAATGTGTCTGTTTACTGCTTAGAAATGCGATAATTTTACAAGCAAAAAAAATGTTTAACAAAGGAACCACCCTGTTGTGCGCGTGCACAGGTATTAAATGCAAATAAATGTAACTATGTTATTATACAGGGGTGGCATGGTGGTGCAGTGGTTAGCACTGTTGCCTCACACCTCTGGGACCCGGGTTCCGGTCTCCGCCTGG
>JABFDZ020000050.1:20103101-20113663 GCA_019775955.2 Pollimyrus isidori
AGAGGTAGTCAGCGGGCCGGTCCAAAATGACTGATGGGCCGGTTTTGGCCCGTGGGCCGCCTATTGAATAGGGCTGCTTTAAAGTATGGTGGCCAGTCACCCTATAGGCATACATACTGTACAGCTGGATCAAAGTAATTAATATTTTGACTTAACAGTCCACTGGAGTTACTTCCACTCCTCTTAACAGACAAGTATGTACAGTGCAAAGTATAAATAAACACAGTGTCATGCAGTGGCGGGCTGTTTGTCCTGTTTTACTTTATTTGTGTTATAATGAAGCGCTCCATTGTCGAGCTTCTTTACCACTGCCGTACAGGGTGGCAGCATTCAGTTCACTGTTGCAGCCGATTTGTAGATGCGGAGCCTTTCCATATACCTGCTTTTTCAAAACAGGGAAATTTCTTCAAATCTCTTCTTTGAATGATGGCTTCCCATTTTTTTTTTTTGCCTCGTTATGTTCTTACGTACCGTTATTTTTGGTGGGCGATCGACACAGCTATCGAATAAGCAGCAAGGCACATGTGCCCGGTGCACACGTGCTACCCGCAACCGAACGCTCAAAATTCTATAAGACACCGCGCCTGCCGATCCATCGCGCTCGTACATGTCTCTGACAGCTGACGTGGCGAGCAAAGGGCAAGAGCTCCGGCAAGGCCCCTTTGATGCTGTAAGAGCCTCATGTGAAGGTCAGGCAGCTGACGTGAGCCTGCTCTCATCTCACCAGGGGAGTTTCTATGTGCCGTCCGAGAACTGCCTGCAGCGAGCTCAGATGTGGCACCAGAGACTCTGTCGCCTCCTGCTGGCTGCACACAGGGGTCTGCGCTTGTACTATGTCGGGCTGATGAAAGAGGTCCCTCAGCTCACACAGGTGGAAATAGGTAATAGCGACTCCTCTTATATAATTTTCGGTTCTGAAAATGTATCTTTACAGTTTTACTGGGAAAAATACGCATAGTTTTACATATATACTGTAATTACTATAGCAGGGCTCTTCGAATCTGGACATTGATTCCATATCCAGGCTTCCAATCCTTATTTTCAGTTCTCCCAGGTAGTTTAATAATTACTGATTCTGATTGGCCTGAGGCTTCACACCTGGCTCACAGGTAAAGGAAGGCTAGCGAATCAGCAGGGATCACACCCCGAGGACCGTGATTTGAACAGCCCTGAACTACAGGATAAAACCAAATAGCACACCTAATATATACTTTCATACACTGAACTGTTTGAATTTTGAAGTTTGAATTAGGCTTTTGTCTTCTCTCTCGTGAAGTATAACTGCTTGCTTTTTCTTTATTGTATATTTAATGTTAAGAGATTGCAGTTTCTGGGCAGCTACCAGATGTGCCCTGTCGTTGTCAAAGACTTTATCTCACAGAATTCAAGCAGGGCTTTCTTATCGTGATATCACAGTATTATAACATTATGTCACCATAACGCTTGTGCTCTTTTGACTCCTGTATAGATGAGCTGCCAATAGAAGAGACACTTACTCAGCTATCAAATGAGCTACAGGTATACACAAAACGTTCAAACGTGACTGAAAGATTTGAGAGATCTCCCAACATCTAACAACCTGTGATGTCTCTAATAGTGATTAGAGAAAGACTTGATCTAAATGACTGTCCCCGATGACGGCCATGAACCCTTTTCCTTCACAGCTGCAGACCTGCCACGAGAAGGTGGCGGAGCAGATCAGTCGAGATCTGATGCAGTTGTGCTCTCACCTTGCGGCGCTGTGGGCCCAGTTCCTGGAGGCTGTGGTTCCGCATGCTGACGTTCGCTCCTTCTTGTCCCAGGAACACCACACGTTACGGGTAAGCATGAAAGATCACCTCCAGTGAAACATTCCTTCATGCTTTCTAGCTACGCATAAAAAGGTTCCGATTTCCGGTGTACTTTTCTGCATTCATAATCCAGGTGAGAAGATTCTCGGAGGCTTACTTCTTTACCGAGCATCCTAAAGAGTCCTCTTTGACGTTCCAGGAAGACTTGTAAGTTTCCTAACTTCCTAGCATGAATGATAGCTTTTTTTGGCAAATCGGTTGATGAAAATTGAGAGGACAAGACACAAAGACAGCTGACGGCCAATATCTCTGTGCAGAATCACAAGACATGGGCAGATAGCTGTTGAGACTCGAAACTCCGTCTATCTGACCAGAATGCCCCCTCTGCCCGTTGAGTGCCTAGATATTGATGGAGACTGGAATAGTCTCCCTATCATCTTTGAAGACAGATATGTCGAGTCTCCTTGTCTGGGTCAGTATTTTGCTTCGTTTAACATTGATTTTGATAAAGTGCATAGATTATTGTATATACATAAATATTCTGTATATAATTTTACTGTATTATGTGGTTTTACAATATATCATGTCAACATTTTTTCATCCATTGTTGCTGTTTCTGCTTGGGAACTTTCATGACGTTGTCAGGAATTAATAGAATGAAATATGTTCAATTTTAATTTTTATTCTTTTATTCTTTATTTTTATTATTTTTTTATTTTATTTAGATCACACGGTAGACAATGTCACACCTAGTCCATCACATGTGCCAATCTCCTCTGTGTCTGGCCAGAAAGCTCCTTCCAATACCCCCACAACAGCTGCTGAACCCTCCAGCCCTCCAGTGGAACATGACTCTCTTGCACCAGCAATACACAACGGCCAGCTCAACAGCAATGACCGTATAGACCCGTCTACATATGCTTCCTTGATAGCAAAGCAGAGACCAGGTAATGATAGCTGTGAGGAGGCTAACTTGTCTGCAGGCGAACATGTCTCATACTGTGAGGAAACAGTTGCCTCGAGGCCATGCACTACCGACGTGGAGGACGACTCAAGCAGAGGCCTGAAGTATATTGAAGTCAGACCCAGCGATGAGGACCCTTATAGGGGAGATGCTGTGCTAATCCTGACATCGGCCAACAATGACAGCAAAAACCTCTCACAAGTCTATGACTTACAGCAGGGTGACTATGGGAGCAGTATTTTAATAAAGATCCACGAAAACAATGACGGAGTAATTAGTGAGAAAGAGTGTGAAGGGTGTGTGTTGGACAATGAAATGGCACCCATGGCCACTTTGGAGACAAAGCGCAAGAGTTATGGTAATGAAGACCAGCCACTAACCTCTTCATTTACCTCAGAGACACCTCCTTCAGAGCCCTACGCAACGCCACTGTTCTCTGCCGATTTACGGAGGGAGGACCTCCTTCAAGCGGGGAGAGCACACAGAAGGTGCAGCAGTGTTGGCTCAAAGGCTATGAAGAGGTCCTCCTCTGTCATCTCTGACTCAGGAATTGAGAGTGAGCCCAGCTCTATGGCATGTCCGGAAGTGCGCTCGCGGCCTCCCGACTTCTCTAGTGAGCGTGACATCCTACAGAACCTTGTGCGCAGGCACACAGTCCACAGGAACTCCCTGGAGGGCTTCCAGACGGAGAGCAACACAAGCCTGCCCAGTGGCATCCAGGCCTCACTCACTTCTATTAGCTCCCTGCCTTATGAAGAAGAGCAGGATGTGGAGCTCAGCAAACTGACTAAGTCTGTCTCAGCACCCCAGATCAGCAGTCCCGAGGATACCGAAGAGGACCAGGAACTGGCAAACCAGGACTTAGATGAAGAAAGTGAGGGTACTGGAAGCTATGATCGGGAAGAGCCTGGCATCAGAGAAGACGACAAACCTACTGAGTCTCCAGCTGGAAACCGTTTATTCCCTGAGAGTATTGATAATATCCTGAAGAATGAAAATACTATCTTGAACAGGGAGCCGGTCACCATCCAGCAAGAAAATGCACCCTGCATGGATAGCTATGATAACTCAAAAGATTTTGATGATCCTGACAAGCCTGGCCTTAAAGAAAATCATTCAGACATTCTGGGAGTTGAATCTGTGCTACGTGGAGTACCAGAAGTCTTGCTTTTTCAGCAGTTTCTCCAGGGGCATTGCACTGATGACACAGCATTCACCCAAATATTTGGGAATTCAGAGGACACCCAAAGTCACAGTATGTTAAAACTGGAAGATACATTGAGGTCAGCCCATGGAAAGTTTTTGTTAAATAATGACCACAGTTTCCATCAAGATCAGCTGAATAAGACTGATAAAAACGAGCATAGTCAGCTATGTGATGGTTTAAGTCAGCAGCCTGCCGATGTGGCAGAGACCCCAGCTTGTCCTATCACTTCTAGGGCAAGTCGGATGGACTCCCAGACCGACGGCAGCCAAGGAAAACCCTCCAAATTACCCACGTCCAGCCTGGCATTTGTGAACAAGAAGGTGGTTGAGGTGGTGAACATGTCTGTGTCCTGCGCCCCCACGTGCTTGCCCTTTTCCTCGGTCCTCCGGGACTCGCCATCCGCGGTGGGACTCTCAAACCGCCAGGCTAACTCCCCAATCACTCGGCAACCACTTGGTTCTTTTGGCCTCATCTTCTCGTCCACTCTCTGTGCTGATGTGGAGACCAACGAGAGGATGCTCAAGTGAGTAAGCACTTAAAACAATCACCCCTGAATCAAGTAACACCTGGACCTTTTCTTTGGTACACTGTCTGACACAAAATATAAAGCAGATAACAATCTAGCAATAATATGTATGATGCTCATCATTGATGATTAGCTTTTTAACACTGCTGATCACACAGTGATATATGTAATATGTACTGATTGGCTGGCAGGCTAATGGATATGTTTGTTCAGGAACTGGCCATAATCCTCTGGCCAATTAAAAACATACTTCCTCGACTCCTTCAACTGTCACATTTGTGTCAAACAGTGACCTGAGCACTTCAGTCTATTGAGAATATTGGTATTTGATATGAGCTAAAACAACAACCAACAAACGGTGAGACTTTGAGACGACCATATTTTGTTGACCCATAATTAACGTTCTGTCTTCTGAATGTCATTGTAGTTTCTATAAGGCCAAAGAGGAGCTGATGACCCAACTCAACTTCAACGCCACGCTGTATAGCAATCTTCCTCAGCTTGCTTCCGAGCTTCCCTATTTTGCCCCTGAGGAAGATGAGGAGGAGTTTGATGATGGGATCCATTTAGTGATTTGTGTCCATGGCCTAGATGGTCTGTATCACTTTAGAGTGCAAGAAAATATGCTACTGTAGAAGTGAGAGAGTGAATTCTCTAATCATGCTAATGAAACATTTATAGCATGTAAATCAGTTTAAAAAATTAATTTCTTTGTGTTGACAGCACTTCTGTAAGTGCTAGCGCTATTGACATTCCTGCTAAACACTTGACAGGAAACAGTGCGGATTTACGCCTGGTGAAGACTTTCATTGAGTTAGGGCTACCAGGATCCAGACTGGACTTCCTGATGTCTGAGCGAAACCAGGTAAGCAGGCGAAGGTCTTGTTTTCCGTAAATCCTTTTCATGAACTTATTCATTGCTGGATCCTAGCATCCATGCTTTCCACGTGCACAGAATAGTATAGTACAGTATACTATTGATATCCTGAATAAGACCACTTAAAAAAAGTTATGTTTACGCTGCTACTGTCAATATTACGTTTGTCAACTGCATCTTGGTAAAATCAAATATTTCCTTCGAAAGCATTTCATTTTCTCCATATATTTCTTCCACTAGACAGATACCTTCGCTGATTTTGACATGATGACGGACAGACTGCTGGATGAAATCATTCAGCACATTCAGCTCTATAACCTCACCATAGGCAGAATAAGGTCAGAAGGTCTTACAGATTCTCTTGATGACCTCATAAGATTGTGCAGAAAGCAGCACATATTTTTGGGGTTTTCTTGGTCCAATATGTAACAGTTTAACAATTTGGTAAAAGATTTTACAATGAATGTGGCAGGGGTGCAGGCAGGTGAGATTTCGGAGATGGTGTGGGAGGGAACCACACAATAAACGAACGGTCTCAACTCTTAAGCTTCTCCAGCCACGCTCGATGAAGTATTCGGCGAGATTTTGATTTAATAAACTGAACATTCGGAATGACACTGCAGTGCTGTTTGGTGTGGAACTGCCAATTGCCTAGAAACGGCCTTTTGGACAGCATAGCATAAAAACAGATTTCTCCACAATTTGTTGCAAGTTTGTCTTTACGCATTTACTGAGCCCTAGTATACTGTTGTGTTACATATTATGTGAGGATACATTCATAGACTATAGCTTTATTCTAGCAGATATAATTTAATGGTAGGTCAAACTTGGATGAAGTCTTTTTCTTATTTGCAGTAACAGAAATCAACCTATCAGCGATATGGGAAAATTATATTGACAATTGCATCCAACATAGGCTTGGTATAGATTAAGCCTATATAGAATTTACGTCTACTTGCATTGCTTGCTATTTGACAGAACACTGTGACAGATTTTTATTTTTTTTTCCGGACTGCTTTTCTTCTGTACTGTAATATCGCTTCGGTCCGTGTGACCAAAACTTCATCCACAGTTCAAGGCAGCGCAGTTCTTATCTCGTTCAGGTCCCAGAACCCCCAACGGCAGAATACAATCAGAATGCCCAAATGCGACAAGTATAGATGTTTCTGAATAAAGCGCTTTAGAAAGTGACATCCGTGTTTGGATCATTATACAGGCGCTTGTGTGCAGGTCCCAGGATCCCCAAGTGTATGAGGGACTCCTATCTGCAGAAAACACACGCTATAAAGAGTTGCTTTTTTTTCACTCTCAAAAGTGTGTGTGTCAGGGTCTCCCCCTGTGCCCCTTCGTCGTTATTTAATAAACCCCTTTTTGAGTTCTTGGACCTGCCAGTGGATCGTCCACCATTTTTGTGCCTGCACCATGTCAAACCTGCCCGGGTCCTTGACAGTGTGTGTGTATGTGTGTGTGTGGGGGGGTAGATCAGGGTCTCTATATAATTTCTTTTAACCATCTGTGGCCCTGGAATGTGGTTTTGTCTGCGGTGAATAACAAAAAGATTGACCCAGTAATTCCATTTTTTATTGACCACTAGGTGGCAGTCTTGACCTGCAGCAATTTAGTATAATTCAGCACTAGATATAAGAAAATGTTATACTGAACTGCACATTTATACAATATTTACAGCCAATGCCTTAATTTAGTTAAGTTTAATTTAATAATTTTCAAAAACCAATTCTTTTGATAGTTTTAGACAAATGAGTACAATTTACAATTTGAAAACAAGTTTTTGCTGTAGCCATTGTGTTTTTGCAGAAATGCACACTGAATCTGCATTTCTGTGCTTCTAGAATCCCAAACATAGAACAGAATTTTACCTCGTTTTATTTGATCAATAACTATTTCTGAACAAAGTCTCTTTAAATTCTCTTTAAATAATACAATAAAGAATGTAAAGAATATTAAATGGGTGGAAGTCGTGTTATATCTGTTGTCGCAGTTAAACAGACATACACGCAGTTACATTAACATGTTAGTATTGGAGTTACAAGGAAAACTGTTAAATGTTATGTTGTGGTCATTTTGTTTTTGTTTTATTCAGTTTCATTGGACACTCCCTGGGAAACGTGATTATCCGGTCAGTTCTGACAAGACCACGTTTTCGTTGCTACCTTTGCAAGCTTCACACTTTCCTATCACTGTCTGGCCCCCATCTGGGCACCTTATACAACAACAGCACGCTGGTCAGCACCGGTAAGCCCAGTGACAGTGACCCTAGCATGTCTAGGGTGACACGGCGGCTAAAATCATTTTCCCTAACCTCCCTCAGTTTGCATCCAGCTCTCTAAACTCTTAAACTTCCTCTAAGGCCTGTGGTTGATGCAGAAACTGAAGAAGTCCGGGTCACTGCTGCAGCTGACGTTCAGGGATCACGCAGACCCTCGGAAGACCTTCCTCTATCTGCTCAGCCAGAAGCCGGGTTAGAGCAAGTGCCATTTCTTTTCCAGCTGCGTCCTCCGACGTCAGAAAATTTTCACACATGTGAATTGAACCGATTAGTTTTATGTCGCTTCAATTTTCCGAGATGATCAGAAAAATAACACATTTGAAGACTGAAACACCGAGGAAGAGAGATAGTAGAGTATTAAATATCATTCTCCTGTTTCAGGTCTGCAGTATTTCAAGAACGTGGTGTTGGTTGCCTCCCCCCAGGATCGCTATGTGCCCTTCCATTCCGCCCGCATTGAAATGTGCAGGACGGCTCTCAAAGACAGAACCACTGGTACTGCTTGCTGCATTCCTATTTAATACTATTGTTAACTGTAGAGTTCTAAACATTACTGGCCCTGTTCACACTCGGTTTTAAAATGCGACTTGGGTGAACGGATCTTGGACAGCACTAAATGCAAGTGCAAACGACCTGCGAGATGCATTGTGATCTGATCACTCAGATTTCTTGTAGAGGTGGCCTGGGACGCAGGTGTCCACATATGTTTTGTAGCTGAAATGCTAATGTGACCTGAAGCGTCCCCAAGAAGGATGTCACAGAAAGTGTGGGTGGGGCCTTCTATGTGACGTAGGCAGCAATGGAATCTGAACATGCTGTCAGCTGGACACCTTGGAGATGTGTAGACAGGGGTGTAAACGGAGATGTGTAGACAGGGGTGTAAACGGAGATGTGTAGACCATACTTTGGCCAAGGGCACCATATAATTGGAGGTTCTGCTTTATGTATTTCTTATTTTTTTACACACTTACAAACATACAACACAGGCATATAACACAACATCACATCAGTCCTAACTCAGGACCACTATATTTCAGTTCAATAACAGCAATAAAAATAATTATAGTAAACGATAAAAGTAAGTTGTTTGTATATATCTGCACTTCACTATTGCAGATATTGCAGATAGATATGCAAGCTTAATCTTCAATTTTTATAAACAAATACAGTCTATGACGTAATTCTTCGAACCACATTTTTAGTTTTGTTTTATGAGCACTTCAAGTCTATGAATATGCTCAGGTGTATCTCAAAATAGGTCCTTGTGGGATTTAGAATAAGTTGGACTTTTACCGCTTTAAGAACTGGAAGATACCTACAAAATGTGTACCTGGACGACATGAATGCCCATGATAGTGAACATCGGTCCGCCATCTCAGTTACTTCTTATGTAGTTCACTGCTGATTTACTTTCATACAAATCTCTGATGCTATAGAGCATAGACAGTCTTGAAAAGAATACTTCAGATGACTCAGGTGTTTCACACGAGAAGTATACCGTAACTTTCAAGTATTTAAATGGATTAAGAAATAAAATTCTCCAGTAAAGTATCACAAAGTACCTGATATATTACATTCTGCTTTGAATTCCTGGCATTTGTCATTCCGCTAGAAACTTCCAAACTTTTGTCAAGGGCAAAGAGTTTTCTGAAGCCTATGTTCATTTTCGTTGGCGTCTGAGCCTCAGGGCACCACAGCCCTGCGGAAGACAGAATGGTGATTGGCCCGTTTGATTCCTCTCTAGGTCCAGTGTACACGGAGATGATTAACAACCTGCTGCGGCCCCTGCTAGACGCTAAGGACTGCCGGCTCATCCGTCAGAACGTGTTCCACGCCCTGCCCAACACGGCCAACACCTTGATCGGTCGGGCTGCTCATATTGCTGTGCTGGACTCAGAGCTTTTCCTGGAGAAGTTCTTTCTAGTTGCCGGGCTCAGCTATTTTAAGTAATGTTTGTCTGTCCTTCGTTGTAAGATAAGAAAGGTAAGAGGTCATTGGAGATACAGAAGTCAGCTTCACTGTATAGTTATGTACATGTACTTTATTTTTTTGCCATTGATACAAACAGAAAGTACTAACCCTAATCTCCCGCAGATATGTACTCGAAGGATGACTTATGAAAGCTTTTAAAATAGTCTGGTATGCATCTCTCTGATTTATACGTTTTGTACATCATAAACATGCTTTAAAGCCTCCAGATTATAAGCAATCTGTGAAACTATCTTGTAGAATAAGTGTTGGGAAAACTTTCCTCGAAGGGAAAAGAACGTTTAAGTGTGCTTGGCAAGTATTCGTCTTTCAGATCCTGTCTTAACGGGTGTGTGTGCGTGTGTGTGACTGTGTGTGTGTTTTATACTGTATTCTGTCATCTACACCACCAAGCCAAATGGATAAAACGACTCATACAAACTCTCACCTCACTCATTACTGACACTTATTATCAACAAATTGTAAAGTATATGGTAATTGTATTGCATATTGTTGCATATGTTTCTAATAAAAAAGCATCATTCCTAAAACTTTTAAGGCATTGCATTGCACACATACCATAATGAAAAAATATGTAAAAATTTGTAATGTCATTAGTATTGTACAGGAAGCTACGTTGGTGTCCATGGTATGAGACTATTCTTATTGGTAATAATTCCATTATATTGTTTTCTTTTTCTTTTTTTCACTGGGCCACCAGCAGAATCAATATCCCCATTTGCTGCGTCACCCTTTAGCAGAACAGCATTACCAGAAGAAGATTTTCTATTCCGTTCACATGACATTTGTCTTTTTAAAGGAGGGTATGAAGTCTGGAGACAAACTGAGTCACAGTATTTGCATTTGCAGTGTTGGGCATTTCAGGTTCACAAGCTACAAATCCAGACCAGGATTTTGTTCTTACCAACCAGTTCAGCATAAG
>JABFDZ020000050.1:20116997-20168296 GCA_019775955.2 Pollimyrus isidori
GGGGAGCCAATGGAGGGAAGAGAGGACAGGAGTGATGTGACTGTGTCTGGGTAAACTGGTGAGAAAACGGGCCGCTGTGATATTTGAACCTTGAAGATATGAGGCAACGGTGCTCACCAATGACACTCAAGTCACCCACTTGAATGAAACAGCAAAAAAAAAGTAGAATGTAATTTAAGCATATAAAGTAGTAGTCTGATAGGACAGATAGTGAAGGTCCTTGTCCCATGGAGACTGAAACACATAATTTGTGACATAAAAAGTGCACATTTCCTGTGATTACAGGACATACTCAAATCAAGAATTTCACTGTTTTATCTATTTTTGGTTAAACTTGCAAACTTATGAACAATTACAGACACACAAACTCCCACAACCTTATTATCTGTTTTCCTGTGAGGTCTGCCTTTCTCAAAGAGTGAAGGGTCACCGTGAGGTATTAAAAATGTCAGTTAACGTGGTGAATTTAGACACGTGACAGTGACCGGCACACCATATAACCCAAATGGAAGACTGCCGATTTTGTACAAACTGAACACAGAACAGTAATTTTTATTGCACTTTCCTCATGCAAAGTAAAATGTGCATCGTATAATGACAAATGCAGGGGTACATGATGCAAAATGGCATAAATGCTTTACTTATTATTTATAACAAACAACTTTGTGAAGTGGTTCTGTTTTTTGTCCGTTAATCTTGCCTTTAAATCTATTATTTAAATTTAAATGAAAGAAAAATTCTGTTTATATTGGAAAATGGGTTTGTTGATCCCAAAGTGACACTTCAGAATCTTTGTCGATAAAATGCATTGTCCATGGGATCATGGGACCTTTGAAACCCAATGCCACCCAATGCCACCCAAAAAAACCCTCATTTTCTTTCTGACACACTGATGACATTGATGGTAATTTACAATTGAACTCTAAATTATAAAACAGCGTACATTTTACAAAACATAACAGATGTTATACTGCTGAAATGATGTTTTTGAATTATTTTGCATAAAAATAATTTCAAGTCAAGTTAATTTTCAATTTATTTAGTGTTGTCTGAAAGACTTTCATGAATGTAATCCTGCATTATGATTCATGAATTTGCAAATGTAAAGTTTACTTTGAATCTCATCAAAACATGCGCTCCTTTTTTCTTTATAAATTAATTATTCTTTTGCAATAAGCTGTAACAAGCAAAAAGAGCTCTCCAATGGTTTCACTTTTATAAGTCACTGAAAACCACTGCTGGAAATATTGGATGGATTCATTCATTCTAACATGCACCAGTCACACAAGGCTGGAATCTGCAATATTTTTTCACTGTTAATTCAAATATTTGCGGAACAGATTTAGGATTTATTTAGATTAGGTCATCTAGGTAATCTAATCATTATTATACTGAAATACTAACCTTGCTTAAATTATTTAAATCACTTTACTACACCTTTATTTATAGGAAAGTGTTTAATGGTGTGAGAATGAACATTACCTGTTAGTAAGTGACCTAAGTAAGGAAATGCACATGTATTCTATCATGGATCATGTACACAGAACCTCCAGACAGGTGTTTACAATGAAGAGTGTTCATCACATCTCGTCAGCATCTCCACCACCATACTTCTTTACGTGAAAATTCATGCTTTTATTCATATATTCTATTTATTTGAAATGTTTTTCATTGAGACAGCTAAGAAGACACTTAATTTTATTGAAATTGTTTCCCAGGATCTTTACTTTACTTACCCCCTCCCTCAAGTTTTTAAAAGCTGTGTAGTCACCCATATATACAGTATATGCAATTGTTATGAAGGGAATTTAATTTAAAGCTCTGTGACTCAGGACATCAGATCGGTTCTCTTCGCTGAACTGCTTTTAAAGGCAATGACCTTGACCACCCTTGAATATGATCCATCATCACGTCTACCTCTCACAAAGTCACTTGTAAAAAAAATCTGTTCTGTGAGGATTCCATTGAATTTACTCTCACCTGATGTACAAAAAACCCAGAGATGGGAGCAGATGCATTACTGTATGGTCTTGACATGAATCTTTTTCCAGATTTCCGTCAGTTAAAAAATTTATTATTAAGCGTATCTTAATTTCACATGTGCGCTGGGGTTAATACGCTCATTGGAAAAATAGCGGCAAATCTATCAAAGTTAGGACAAATGAAAGAAAAAACATTAATATGCATAGACGGATGTTTACTGTTGTGAGAATGAACATTATCTGTGAGTAAGTGACCTAAGTAAGAATTTTGACATTTACAGTATTTTGTCATGTGTGCCAAACCTCCAGATAGGTGCTTACAACTGAAGTATGACTAGTGACTGCTTCTTTATGTGAAAATTCATGCTTCTGTTTATATATTCAGGTATTTATTTATTTAAAAATGATTTTCACTGAGACCGCTAAGAAGGTATTTTATTCAAACTGTCCCTCAAGATCCTGACTTCACTTACCTTTTTACCTGCACCTTGTAAAAGCTGTGTAGTCACCCATATATTAAACAACTAATAATATTTTATTCCTTTGATGTGTTTTTTGATGTGTGCTCATTTATGCCTTTAATTAATTTAGTCTCTTGATGTAGAATCTCATCAGAGATATTCAATTCCTCTCAAACCCACTTATATTTTATTATATTTTATATTTTATTCTACAAACTGAAATGCACTGCATCTGAACCCGTACAAGTGAATATAAGACATGACGGTAGAAGAAAAAATATTTGAACCAAAAACGAAAGAAAACACGCATTCTGCACCATTTACCCAGCCTGTTCAATAAACGTGTTTAGACCATGGAGTAAATTCAGAAGCAGTGGTGGCGACTTCCTCATTTAGCAAGTCTTGTTTAAAAACGTCTGTGGTTTGGCTTTCATCATGTCATTATGAATACTGCAGCAGCTGAGGCCGTTGCAATTCTCAGAAGATTTTGGATTCTGTTAGTCTTTTATGGCACTTAACAGAATATCCAGATGTATGAACTATTCATTAAACACCTTTGCTATAAGAGCATGTTATGACATGAGCAGGTCCTTCAGCTTAACACAGTCCTCTAATATCTCTGCAGTGCCCTTTGGTTTCCACTGGGCGCTTGCTTTCCCGCTACCGGCATATTTGATGCCTGTTTAAACCTTTATGACAAGAAGTACTATGGTATTTTGGTATTAGGGATTCATTTCGTAGCAGCCATAGTGTTCTGTTGATACAAAGGATTATTCAGTAATCTGTTTTAAAATGTAAATACAAATATTATGTTGCTTCATTTATCTATTTTTTTCCACAAATACCATGTGTCACGCTGCTTTCCCTACCACTATATATATTATGGATGGACTGTTATATATGTACCTGAAGAAAGGTGTTCCGAAAAAATTCAGCAAAATTTGTTTTGACTGTGTGTCTATCCTGGGTCTTGTACTGTATATGCAGTTTTCTTTTTTCCAATCTATCTTCGTTTTTTTGGTTTTTTTTTACCTGGTTGATTGAAGAGGGTAATTAAAATAACAGTAACATAACACAATAGCAATATTATGATTCATCTGGCTGGCCTAATATTTGTGCTTAATTAATAAATAGCGGAACATGTGCCAAACACCCAGATAGAGCTTAAACTGATTTCTGGCCAATTTTGCTGTAGTCTTTTTGGATGACAAATAGATTATTCTGCTGCAATTCTCTGCATTTAGAGCTACGAAATATAACTGCTTTAATATTTGTATCCACCTCCTCCTGTAATATGTTTTACGACATGTGTGTGGTAGCTGAGTTTTCCCAATAGACTGATGTCTGCAAGAAAAAAAAAACAAAGAAAAGAAAATAAAACATTATTTGCAAATGTTTTCTGCCTGAGGACAGTTGGAGTGAAACACACTGGCTGCGCACATTGTATTTTCTTTCTTTCCCATACTGAGTAGGAAACACAGCCAAATGATACTAAGCTTATGTGGTTTGCATCCAGTATATCACTGTTAATATGGTAGCAGGGAAGGATTTGGCATTCTGCCTTCAGTGAATCATACCAGCTGATAATTCACAAACAACAGGAATATGATTGCGAGAGATGCGATCTGCAGATGCTTTCCTGCTCTGCCGCACAGCCTTTCAGAGTATTTGCTGCTCCGGAGTGCTTGTTAAAAGGAGATGCAGCGTAGCCCAAATGCTCGCCTCTGGCAGAGCGGCCGTGATGGATTGTAGAGCACCGGTTTCCCTGAAAATTGCCCCACTGGGGGGAGGACTAATGACCACAAAGGGAAGGCAGATCTGAAGACTCTGTGCGACTGTGTTGACTAGAGGAACAGATTGGATACTGTCAAGGTCGTGTGCTCATTATGCAGTTTCGCTGAGAGTCTGCTCATAACTACATCAGATATTACCTTAGCTTGTTTTTTTTTTGTTTTTTTTTTTAAATATGAGCTATTGTATTGCTGATCACTGTGCTAGAAATGTTATTTGGGTGCCTTAAAAATGTCACAGCGACGGCAGCTGATGTGTTTTAAGCCAAATGTCAGTCCAGAATCATTTTTGACTGTGCATAATACTGTAATTAACAAAATCACAACAAACAAACGAGCCTTTAATGTGCATTAATTTAAATTCCAGAATCCTTCTGCTTATAAAATCATTCTATAATATTAATAAAAAGCTTATTAATAATTCTTATTACATTATAAGCACAAATATTGAATCACATAAACGGAATATTTCATACAGTGCACAATTTCTCATTCGAGCGTTTAACAGGCATAATGTAATATTAAGTATTGCTTTATAACTGTACAGAAAATCAAAAGAAGGAGGAAGCAGCAATTGGCCTGCATCTTGAACTTTGGTTCATGGTCATTCATTCATTCATTTATATGTTTGTTTAATTATTCATTTATTGTGAAGCAAAATGCACCACTGCTCCAGCAGATGGCAGTAGCACAAATCCTAGCATATCTGCTTCCTCAATGACAGACAGAAAAGGTCGCGTGGTGAAGTCGCCAAATGGCTCATAAAAGCACAAATGGAAACTTGCCCCTGACCTCTATTTGTTTTCCCATTTCCTTTAATCTATGACAACGTGAACAAGCTTTGAAATGTTCAAACAAATAACAATCCACTCGGTTCCATTAATAACAAATAGTACTTTTTATGCATGCCATGCCTCTTTCAGACATTATTCCCTGGAGTTTTATTCTCTGTAAAACTCTGCAAGTCAGTGAGCGTGCACTCACCCGCTGAAAAGGCTCCGATAAAATTTCTGTAATGGCATACAGGTCAGAAGCGCCTTGATTCCAAAAGGCCTAATGAACCCTATGACTTCCACACACGCAGAGAGCAGAGACAGGGAGAGTATTGATTGTAAAGACATTTAACATTTACTGTAGCTGGGGGAGTTTAAATCCTTACAGACAAAATTAGTATGCTTTTCATCACTGAACATCAAAGCACAGAAACATGAAAGTCAAGTGTTGTTCATAGAAATATTAAAACTTGGAATAAACCAATAATAAATCCCTATTCCGTGAGGAAATACCCACAAATTAATCTTGTATGCAATGTAATGCTTTCAAAATGGTTCTACAAGGTGCTGCCATTCATGATAAAGCAAGCAAAGAGTGGCTAAACAGATGACATCATAACCGATAATCTCCCAGGAAAATGCCTGATTGCATACGGCAAGTTGCACACTGAAATGGGAAATATTTGGTGATTTTACCTACAGATACCAGTGTCCAGAAGTACAGTCCTGCTTAATTACAGTAAGTGTGTAAACATAATGCAATGAAGGACAATTTTTTTTCCCAATTACACACAAAAGGCATTATAGAATCACTAACGGTGTTACCGATATTATAATACATACAATACACGTGTGAATTGGTGTGTGTGTGTGTGTGTGTAGGGGGGGTGTGGACCAAATGTTCCCCACAATGTAATACAAACTTGTTGTGTTTTTATGTTGTGGGGACCATTTTTCAAAAATCAAAAAACTAAAAATGCCATAAGTTTCTCCATGATTTAATCACAGGCTTAGAGTTCTCAGTATACTAAGACGATCCATTCCCTTAGTCTGGTCGTAAGTCCAATTTAAGCTTGAAAAATAACAGTACAGTACATAATATTAATAATAATAATAATAATATTAATAATAATAATAATAATAATAATAGTGTTAGCGTAATTACAAAATTACCTATGCACGGTAGTGACCCTCAATGAGTAGGAGTTATCCCTAAGTTGGATGTTTTTCCACTCAGAGCCCAGATGTATATTTTTCCCTTTTAATTAGCAGATCGTGTCACTGACACATGGACGAGAAAAGGTGGAGTCGCAGCACTAGATGGCATGAGGTAAAAATCCACAATCCCGAAGGAACTTTGCGTGCAGTCTGAGCTCATCTTTAGTATGGGAAAACATGTGCGATGGTCCGGCGAGGTAGGATCCTCTCCAGGCCCTGCTGTTGCTGTAAGCTTGTCAGACTCCCGGGCTCTGGAAGTGTGAGCCTGGAAGGTAGGAACTCGGACGCCACGGTGGATGCGAAGCAAAGCAGTCTGTCAGAAGCAGAGGGGATAATGACATCTTGCAGACGCTGTGGTTCTGAAGCCTTCCGACAGGATTACAGTGATGAGTGCGGAGCCTTACAGTATATGGAGACGGGGGAGAGGCCGGGTGATGCGGAGGGTGACGTTCTCGGGGTCTGCATAGCTGAGATGATCCCGCCACGCAGGTAACACGCCTGGTGGCTTCAGCTGGAGAATTAACGAAGAACATCAGCTCATCAGTATGGAAATGGAGTTGTGTAGGAGGAGTACATGTGCCAGGGTACATAACATTCATGTGCAATTATCTCGCTCGCAAGGTTACATCTCTCATTTCCAAGGGGAAACATGGTTCTGCTTGTGCCGGAATTCACACTCCAATGGGTGACGGTGAGGGGGAGTGGAATAATAGGTCTCATTTTTAATAAATGCAGCCAAAGTGTGTGGCCTTCTGTCCTCCCAAACTCCAATTCCTAGCTCTCTCTGTCGTAATTTCACCAGGGAATAACTGCATTTTTATACCATAACCAGTTACATGAATTCAATCTTCCTGATTTGTAGTTTGTTCATAACTTTGATTTCAAAATGAAGGCGGCTCTTGATTACTTTTTAGTTATGATTACAGGGGTTTCTGAGAGAAGCGAAGAGTAAAGGGCCGGACTCCGACGTGCCATTCAGACGCAGGTCTGAGGTAGACGGCGATAATGAGTCCGGGTTCTGAAGCATTGTGGCACAGTTGGGTAACTCAGGTCCAGAGAGTAAGAGTTCAAACCGAAGTTTTCCTTCAACCAACCAGTTGTGCCACAGACAAATAAAATCCCGATCTGGATTTTTACTCTCTGGACCTGAATTACCCAACTCTGACTGTGGCAGGTGCGAAGCCAAATCCAAACGATCACTGGGACTTTAATTCCCCCACAAGTATTACTTACCACTCCAAGGTTAACTGGCTATATGATAACAGTGACGGAAAATGCAGCGCAGTGTAGCCGCCCCAGTTAACACATACAAGCATCACCAATTCAAATACCAGTAAACAGTAGCCTTGCGATGTCATTACATTTCTTATTACCCGAACACAGACTTGTAAAATTGATTATGACACAAATTATAAATTGTATGCAGAAATATGTCTCTTGGTTGCATTTTTCATCCAACCCTGACAGGAGAAAAATGAACTACTTTCCACCTCACTTTTATCTATTATTCATATCAGGTATGCATCAGGAAATCTTAAGTTTTCATTTTTACGGATGAAATATGAATGGAAACTGAGTCAGATGGACAAGAACACCCAGTTTCTTTCCTGTTCTCAGGCCAGCTGGCTCATTATTAAAATTTTCTTGTCCAGTTGGTTCAACAACTGCCAGTTAGGCACCATTAATGGAGACTTTAGCATGGGGCTACAACAGTACAGCTATTATAATTGCAAAACCCACTACCGTTGTCTTCAGACCTTCCTACCTCACTCTGTCTCATTAAAACAGAAACCAGAACAGAGAATGTTTCTGTTGTATAGGCAAATATGTGAAAAAAAGATCTAGCAATAGCAAGAAAGAAAATGGCTAGTTACATTAACAAAAAATATACTATTTTGTTATTTTTCATATCTGTTGAAATTCTAGAACAATGGCCTTTCATTGGTTATAGTTGTACATGAGACATTTAAGGGATTTTTACATTTACTGCAACAGTTATAGCATGGAATAATCTATTCTAATCCTGAAAAATCATGCAAAGAGTCATCATTCCCTGATAATTACTAGTCCTAAAAAATTCCACTTTTATATTAAATATAAATGTATTTTAGGACAGACAACGGAATTCTTGTAAAATATATTCATGCATATTTTTAAAAATAACTAATGCTATTTATCAGAAGCTTATTTTTTAAACACCACATTTGAGTGGGAGTGAACTGTTAGTAATTACCAGCTAAGTAAACAAAAGAATCATTCCTTTTGAGTAGTATTTGGTCACCGTTTGACAATGACACCCGTATGATGAGTGTCTTGCTTCCTTAGTCATGCTTTTTGTGTGTGTGTGTGTGTGTGTCTTATCAGGAGCTGCTACACATCACAAGGAACATCGATCTGACCATGGATGTGGAGGAAGTCGACATGTCCAGACTCTAAATGCTGCGGCCATAGTTCTCCGGGAACATGAAGCCAGGATTTTCTGTATTATCGTTCAACACACATGTTTACCAAGAAATATTGCTTTTGTTACAGTTTTGCTTTCTTGGGTATGTATTCTGAAGTACCAGTTATTCTAATTGTATGTCTATCTCCAGGCAACAATGTCAAATATACAGTAATACTCTGAGATTAAATATATTAGCTTGTCAGCTAACGCTTAAATGCACATTCACAGGGCTGTTAAGCAAAATTTTCATTATAATAAAACTGGCCTCCTTTGTAATACAAGAGGGTCCCACTGCTTTTGGACCAAAAGCTCTTTGGACTAAAAAGGTTTAACATGATGGTCTCAGATGATCAGCATGAATCTTAAGAGATGACATAGTTAAATATGGTAATTCCATAGACATGGAGAAATCAACAGTATCAGTTTACTCTAACACACTGTCAATATAATCTTACAAGGCTGTGATTCATGGTACAGTAAGTGTTTTTTTTATAAAAATATAGCATATGTTGAGAAAGATGCATGTTGAGATTAAAATTAGCAGAATGTACTACTGCGTTCAGTATTGATTGAAATTGAAGTTCAGAACTGACTTTTAGAAATGTTTGTATATTTTTTGAAAGCGCAGAATGATTCAGTCATTTCTGTCAGGTAATCCAGTGGGCAGGTGGGTTTCCAAAAACCTGGGACTGCCTCTTCCTGTCACCCCAGAAACACTGCGGGCGTCGCCGGCCAGATCACAAATGGCAGGTTTCCCATAATGCATCTGCCTGTGATGACAGGTGTCCATCTAAATGCCAGGTGGGCATTGAGTCGGCAGCCATCGCCCCGCATTCCCAGCATGCTCATTGGTCGGATCTTGTCATGTGAAAGATAAAGACTGTGGCCCGGGTGCTGTCCGGTCCCATCTCACTTGCTGTGCCTTTGTGCCGCTCTTTTCATCAGCCGGTTGTCACAGAGAGGGGTGGACCACAGAGTGCTGTTAAAACGCCGACGTGTTCTAAATGCTCTCGCCCACGCATGGGACTTTTCAATAAATGTCAATTAATGCTGAATGCTGAGGACATTTGGTCTGGGGCTGTGACTTAGAGCGGGCTGCCCGCCTCCCCGTGCCGCACTGTGCCCGTATTGTACGCCAAAAATGGCTCCTTTGTGTTTTCCTCATGTAAAGTGCTGGACAGGAAATACAGAATACAATGTAAATAACATTCATTTTTCTGTGATTTTTATGATAAAAACAGTAGAAAAAAGAAGTAGAGGAAAACGCCAACCTTGCCCACCTCGTTACCTTATTGTCCTCACCTGCATCCCGTTAATCGTAGCTTTTCCTGTGTATTTAGCCCGCGTCTGAGTTAGTGTGAGCAGGTCCGCCATTAATGTTCGTCGCTGTCCGTCCTGTGCCTATTAATAAACCCCTCCCTGTTTGGATTTCTGCCTGACTGCCTGGGTTATTCCCCACGGAACGTACCACCAATCCATTCATTAATCCATTAATCCATCCATCCATGGGAAGATGTGTGTGAAGTTTATACTTCAGCATGCATGAAAACACGCTTGCAGATCTTCATGCGCATCACTTTATCATCAGGGCGAACATTGGGCTCTTCTGCCTGCACAGCAATTAAAGGCAGCCTGTCAACTGCAGACAGGAAATGCGCAGAAAGGGACGACCCCATCCTATGTGTTGCTTCCGCTCAGCCTTTCGCAGATAAGCCCATGTGACTGTTGCGGAATCACTTGACTTTACGTTCCATTACCATCCATTACTTGGTTAATCAGAAACATGCGGGACTCATGACTCCCAGCCATAGCAGGGCTCTCTGTAAATGGAAAGTTCCCATACAAATAAGTCCGTGTGACTTTCCCGCTCTTAGAAAAGAGACCGTTCATTTGCATAATAAGGGCCAAGGGATGGTGATGTTTGCCCATAATCAAAATGAGTTTATTCAAATATGGCCGCCGTGCTGCACCTGGTTCGCCTATTGTTTGGTCTCCCTATAATCATAACGGAGGCTAAGGTTAAAAAAGAAGGATTTTTGAAAAAGTACTACCACAGTTATGGAAGCACGTATACATATTTATGGGGAGAATGAAACCCACAGAAAATGGGATTAATGTGCGTCGTGAATAAGTTTTTATTCACCGATTTTATCGGTTTTAGTTGGGTTAAGCATTGTCTGTCGAATAGAAGTGTTCTGGATACATAGTACTAACAGTCAAAACTAATGTTTAAAACTCAGAGCCGACGGCCAATCAAATGTCAGAATGACACCAGCTTATTTCACAATAGCATTTGTAAAAACATATGTTGATATAATTGCATTTTTAAATGAAATATAAGAGGATGTGTTTGTTAATTACATAGATTTAGATGATATAAGTATTTAAGGATTTTGTGATTATGTCTTTCGTGGATGCAAGTTTTTTTTTTTTACAGTTGGCGTTGGCTATTACCAACCTAAACCTACTACCTAAAAGTTTAAGAGCCGGTAGAAAAAAAAGTCCCCACATATTTTAAAGCAAATCCCAAACTAAATTAAAATTATGGAAAATTATTTTGTAAGCTCATGGTCCACTATTGGAAAGTTTTTTGAAGGGAGATGGATGGATGGATGGATGTAGTCAGATTTTCAGGTTTTCAGGGCTTTACTCTGGGTCCAACCCCCCTTTTCCTTCATATATTCACACTTAACTACGGCTCACTTCAGCCCAGGTGAGGGCACAATTCTTCAGCAGTGAATGCGACCTCAGTCAACATTATTCAACACAACATGTTAACTATGATAGCGATTTCTCAGAGCACGACGGGGATAATACACCGGCAGAGATGGCTGATGTATTATAGGCTCGGCGTTTCTTTCAGAATCTTTCATGCAAGAGCTGAACACAAAGGTGACCTACCGGCTACCTTTTAAAAATTGCTAAACAAAGCAGGCCTTTCTCCGGGGGGTACTTTTTGAGAGAATCTATGGCAGCGACAATAGATACCCTGAGTGGCCCCTCCTCTTACCTTATTAATTTAATGTGCTTCTCAACCAAAAAGTTTACCCACCCCCGCTGAAGAGGAGGTTGGGGAGCACAGGAGAAACGGGAAGAGACGGCCGATTGCATCTCGCTCAGTGTTCTCCATCAACCCTTGTCCCTTTTTGCTGTTATAAATACTAGACAAATGAACCACACAGATAGTGGCTGCTAAGGTTACAAATCAAATAGTTTTATCTATGAAAATCCTGAGACCCGATACATTTCATTTCCGTGATCTGGTCCCTCATCATTTCGTAAGCTACTTACACACTTCATACATACTTGTTATTCCTTATTGCGCCTCTATAAAATAAATAGCTTTTCAAGCCTATATATCACTGATTTAGCCTATGACCCACCTTCATAGAACGAGGCAGGCCATTATTTGACTTGTGAACTGCATTTTAACTGGGTTAAATAGAACTGCTTAGAGATGCCATGGTTAAATCAAACGTAAATATTATAATTTCATTGAACTGATAACATATATATGTGTTCTGTTTGATCAACGGCATCCGATTCAAGGCATCCACCTGCCTTGCAGCCTCCAGCTTCAGGCTGCCCTGTACTGGAAAAGTTGTATAGAAAGACTGGTAACACTTCACTTAAAGCTCTTGTCTATAATGTGCTATAAATATCTTCATAAAGCATTATAAGGGTTCGGAATAAAAATTAAGGATGTGGCACACTGCTTTATCTATAGTACATTACATATGAGAGCTCCATAAAGCATTCATAATGCATAATAAACATGGCTATAATGTGTTATACTTATTTAAATGTATATATAGCCATGTTTATAATACTTTATAAATGCATTACAGTGCATTATGAATGTGTTCATAGATTCTTATTCACATGCCATTCATAGAAAGTGATATTGAAAAACGATGCCATGAGCAAAATATTAAATATATATATATGTTTCAGAACATTGTTTTAAGAACACTGAGACATTCCAGCTGCTCTGTTTTAATTGTTTAGGTCATTTAAAGTGAAGTCTGTTGTATATACATAGATTTGTAAAGTAAAACTTAATAACATCAAAATTACAGAACAACATTGATTTCAGGAATCTATAATGCAGTTCGTAGCTTTTAGATTTTTTCCCCTAGTCTGACCAAATATTGAATAGTTTTACTTTCATAAAATATTTAATGTATACAATTCTCCTGTTTCCAGAATGGAAGGGCACTTTCTGCTGCGGTTTAGTGCAATAATTATAGGAGAGATGCTGATGTTGGCAAAACGAACGCAAATCAAAGATGACGAAGCAGTTTGTCTTACAAAAGTATCGTGTCGATGTGATTCTGAGATAAGCCATCCCTTTATAGTTCTTAAAGAGATCCTGATGTTCCCTGCTGTGCATTCTAGAAAAATGTCCTATTAGTAATTAAGTGCTATCTAGATGTTGCTCTATTATTTTATTTAGATTTGAGATATACAGTAACATATAGATTGAAATTTCAAAGCAGCAGTTTTTGATTTATATATATTCCATGAAGAAAAAAATATATATATATCACCTTTGTTTAAAAGGTGATCATCTTAAAAAAGTACAACTCATTTATGGCACCAAGTTTGTGCATAAAAATAAGCTTTTGTAATTTCCTTAGAAATATAATCGTCTCAGTATTTCAAATAAAGCAGCTCAAACAAATTAACTTTAAATTGCTATTAAAGGACACACACATTTTTATTCAAATTGATTGTATTTATTGGTTTCAGTGAACTACAAGAAGAGCGCTATGGAAAGTACTGCTTATTAATGAAGGCACCTTGTTAAAGGTTTCTATATGATGCCATTATTTGAAGGACATCACTCTATCTGTGTCAGAGGACACAGAGCAATAAAAGGGATAAGGTCAACTCTAAATGTCAGAGATGTTTTCCCCTTTGAGCTGACACAGTTGGTCAGTATTTATTTACATCATACCAGCCCACAATAAGTAAATAAATTAATCAATGAAGAGATCAATGAATCAATCGATGAATCAATTAACAGCAGTATGAAATTACTTCAAACTAATATGGTTGGTTGGAAGATCATTATTATATCACATAATTGGGGTGCAGACAGCATAATATCATTTCACAGAATGCATTTTTCCCTTAGAGTTTTAGTGCAAACTTTTGCAGTCACATGACTCCCTAGTTAGGATCATGTGGTAATTTTCCCTGTGGGTGTTGTGTTATTTTCTTTCTATCCATGTACTTTTTTTCTTTAAGTGGTGAGATGTACTTTCTGCTTGGCAACTGGAAAGTGTGCCGCACTCTTCTCCCTCGGCGCCGTGTGTGAAACCTGCTGCATGTCTTTGTCAATCACAAGCGCCTTGGAAATATGATAATAAGGCATAAACGAACACAAACACTGAATAAGTGTTTTGGTCCTTGAGTAACCAGAAAGTCAAATCATAAACAAACATTAATATAAAATGAATCCTGCAAATTTAAAAAAAATAATCCTGCATGATTTTATTAATGCACAGAAATTATATCTTGCAAGGAATGTTTCCATTTCTACATTATATAATTATCAGACATGTAAAGTGCACTCAATACAATTAGCAGTAAACTATTATATGACACTGATGCTTATTGTTATTAGTTTTCTATAGTAATTCTTGTTTAATTAATATATAAGAAATATGGACTAAAACCATAATTGCCTTTACATGAATGTAATACATTTTGCTTGCATTTGATCATCATTACATGTCCTAAAAAATGCAACATTGTTTACCAAATTCTTCATTATATTACATTTTTCCATGGAAATCTTACATTAGTTGCTGTCTTTAAATAATTTTCTTTAAAATCTTTAACTATTTTTGCATCTGTGAAGCTTTTAATTGCAAACAAATTTACAATAAAAAGTATAAGCTTATAGAAGTACAAACTACACTGGTTAGATATAATGTTTAAAAAAGTAAAAAATTGCACTGTAATCCAGGGGTGGGCAATTTTATCCGCAAAGGGCCGGTGTGTATGCAGGTTTGTGGGATAACCTGTATGTCAACTGCTCAGACCCAGGTGTGAGGACTCTTCAGCCAATCAGTCCTCTAATTAGTAATCTATTTAGAGAGATGCAGCAAAAACCAGCACACACCGGCCCTTTGCAGATAAGATTGCCCGCCCTTTCTCTAAAACTACTAAAAAATATTAAATAAATTGCAATAAAACACTCCTAATAAAAATGAATAACTATACTTAATAAGATGCCAAAAAGTGATTGTGCAGTGGCAGAAGGACAGAGCTCACTTTTGCAGTGAATGGCATGTATAGGCGTCGGGGGAAGACAGGAAGACCCCATCTCCAAACACAGACTGGGCAGTTAGATAAGCCCCATCCATGCTCTTACGTTCTGATTCAAGTTTCTTAAAAGAAGAAGGAAAGAGCAAGAACAGATGAAATTAATCAGCTGGCCGAATTCCCAGGGACGTTGCTCCCTACGTAGAAGGGGTCATGCTGCTGTATTTGTTCCTCTACTCTGTACAACCAACTGATTGACCTTATGACTTAATAAGCAATATATTTGTGGTTAGGTGACCCTAAATTCTGTCATGACATGAAACAGCATGTTGGTTCATTACTTAAATAATAAAAGGTGACTTTTAACAAAGTGCAACCAGGCAGAGGACAATTTATTACACACAATACATGCTAAAACTATGTCGGATCAATAGCGTGTGAGAAAGAGAGAATCCTTGGGTGCAATATGTCATCGTTTTAATGAAATATAGATTTAAGACTATTAAAAAAACTTGCTCGCTTTGGGTGAATTGCCCACTTTTAGGCGATAAACAAAGTCATCTGTTAAAGTTCAGGAAAAATCAATAACAGGCCACGACCAGTATGTGCTACCAAAATGTGAATACAGTTGTACCTGGGACCACATAATAAATCAAAGCAGAACTATACCACTTTCAATAATTGAAAAGAGTGCCACAGATACACCTGTTATTTAAACTGCAAAAAGCCAGTGGTCTTCCAAACATTTGCCATACCAATATAGAATATCAATGCCCTTTACCCTTTATTGTGCCTATACTATATTTATGTATCTATTTACTTTAACGCATAATATGTGTATTATAAAGCTGACCTGCGGTAAAATTAATGGGTGGGTTTTGATAGAAACAGTAGGTGTTGTAATGATTGATGTATTCCAAACTATTGATTGATCCATCTGTCATCCATCCATCCATATATAAGTCTTGTGAAGCCCAAAGGGCATTCTAATTTAGCTAATAATAATAATAATAATAATAATACTAATAATAATAATACTACATTAAGCCAAATTTATAGTAGAATTTCAGTAGGGTTGTAGCATAGACTGATTAGTAGTAATAGTATTTAGTATAGTATAGGACAGTGTTTTACCTTTTTCCCTCCTAGCAGTCACACAATTCCTGTCTTTAATGTCTTTGAAAGTGATATTGTAGCCACTTCCGCCTCCTACAGGGCCACATGCTCCAAAACCAACATGCTATGAAAGACTGCCAGGAGACAAATTCCACATGACAGAAACGGGGAGAAAATGGGACTCAGAGGCACCAAGAATATGTAAGTCCTGTTATTTAGTGGTGCGTTAATGGGCACTTTGAGGCTTGCTGAATGACCCATAAAAGTGTGTTCGATGTTTAAGTGGATCTAATAGCCCAGTAAAAGCTGGCCAAGTGGCCGTGTCAGTGACAATGGCAACACACCATTTTAATAGCTGAAATGCTCCTCGTTCAGTTGACATGCGCCTTAAACATTGCTTTCCTCCAATGTGTTCTATGAGACAACACGAAGCACATGTTGCCACAGCCCAGGTTGTCTTGATATAACCTACTTGAAAGTTAAAATAACTCGCAGTGAGACAGAAGCAGGGACAGGGCTTTCGGTTTCAGTAATCACTCTGAAACACTCAGACTCATTATAAGTGTGAACATGCCATACTGTGCCAATAAACTGGAATAAAGCAGTTTGGTGAAACTGCACTACAATAGGCAATTAAATCAAGTGTAATGCCGTTAAGACTTACCTTAGCCCCTATTGCCTGAGAAAAATCAGAGAAAATTACACAGAGATATCGACAGTTGACTTTTCTTGTATGAAATTTTCCTTTTCTTAGTTGCTTTACAGGTGGAGTCTGATCATTTGAATTTCTTTACATTTTTATAGTCTGCATTTTATGTCAATGGCCCAGTGAATTGAACATACATTTAAAGGCTGCAGATAAAGACTGGAGCTGATCGCACAGAGACTGTGAGATGGAGAGAGTAAAGATCAGCTGGGTTAATTAAAGCTACACGTACGAAGGGTAAACGCAGAAGCCATCCTTTCATAACCCTGGGTAAAAGGTTAAGGAGAGGCAGACTAAGGACTATTGTTTTGTCAGCCGCATGGCTGTGCAAAGATGTGCAAATGACAGCGCACACGATTACTACTTACATAAATTGCACTGCTTATGACACTAGATCGGACTCTCTATGCACACAACAGTAAGGGTCTGCTTACCCTTAAATCCATCCCTTTGCTGAAACTGCTTATTCCCAACTGGGGTTGTGGGGGGAACCGGAATTCCGGGAACAAAGGGCACTGGTGGGAACCAATGCTGGGCAGTCGCCACCACACTGCGGGGTGCGCACACTCACAACTACGGGGCCAGTTTAGACTCACCAATCAACCTGTCCGGCACACTTTGGGACTGTGGGAGGAAACCCCACGTGGACATGGGGAGAGCATTTGAACTCCACTTGGAAAAGGACCCAGGTTCATACCCAGGATATTCTCGCTGCGAGGCAGCAGCACCATTTACTGCGTCACTGCGTCACCCCCTTACCTTTGTAATAAATGATAAATAATAGATAATGGGGAAAAAATAGTGTACACCACAAAAACTGAAGGTTACCTTTGTGGAAAGAAAGGTTGTGATGACACACAAGATATCACTGGAAAAATACCGATGTCTCATTACAATTATTGTGTGAATTTGTCCATGGCATTTTGATTTGATTTGGCATTTTGATCTTCAAAACATTTTGTTTGTTACGACGGTATACATTGTATCCCATTTCTCAGCGTAATCTTTCTTTTCCACAGTTGGTAGACAATTTGCAGTTTCAAAATGCATCCTGGGTTTAAAAATGTGCTTCATTAAATAGACCATCATTACGATCTATGGAGGCTATTATTTCATATGGCTTGTATGCTGGAGAAAAAAAAAAAAACTAATTCCATGTCACCAAGCAATTATATGCGCTGAAGTGATAAGTGTGTGCATGACAATACAGTTGTGTGGTTCCAAATGCCATTTGGTGCTAAATAATCTTAATATGCACGAAAGAGAAATGCAATGGCATGAAAGTGGCATGCGATGCAGCCTGGTGTTTTGGCATAATGCCGGATGCAAAACAGGACATGTGTACTGATGAGGAGGCAGAGCAGAAAATTTTAAGTACAAAACTAATTTAGTGAGGTACTTAATTGTCAGAGCATTTAGTGACTTAAAAAAAACAACAGTTTTTGTCCTCTTTTTAAAGACTGAATTAGAATAATGTGGCACCTAATATGTCATAAAGTAGCATTCATCCAAGAGCAGATTAAATATTCCCTGGTTCTAAAATCAAAGATAATTAAGTGGAATCCAGGCCAGAGTGCATAGTGTTTGTAAGTCTATAATGAAAATAGCAGCCTGGATACTACACTAAAATATCCATCCATTCTTCATCAGAAACCACTTCACCTATTCTGGGTGACAGGGGGTCCGGAGCCGATGGGCACAAGGCAGGGTACAACCCAGGATGGGGCGCCTTCCCATCGCAGTGCACACTGACACACCATTCGCTCACACATGTACAGTATACTTTCCCATTAACCTTGGCATGTTTTTGGCCCGTGGTGAGGGAACCCCACGTTGACACGAGGAGAACATGCAAAGTCCACACACGGAGCCATCGTGGGAACTCAAACCCAGGTCCCAGAGGTATGACACGACAGTGCTAACCGCTGCATCGCTGTGCTGCCACATTGCACTAAAATATGTACAGTAAAGTTAGAATAACTTTATAGTGAAATTTACAGAAAAAAAAGATCCCTCGGGGGATATTGCATTAAACACGCTATTAAAACAGATCACTTACTCGTGTGAGTGTGTTGTATGCTTATGAGCCAAAACAGAGCGAAGAATGACAGATAAATCCCTGCTTAAATTAAAGAAGTCAAATACACCCTGTTGAATGAATCAAAAATTCATGAGTTTATGAACTCATGATTAAAAGAGTACCTTCTGTGTCATCTGTAAATGAAGCTGATAACACACGCTGAGATGGAATAGGAGACACACAAACACAGAAAGAAGCTGCAGGAATAATAATACGGCTCTTGGAGAAGTGATAACCTTTTAGCTGATTATTTCAATTAGGGCACACAGCTGGAGGAAGAAATTCATTCAACATTTAATTCATTTATTTTGCCAGCCTAGGTGAGGAGAATTGACTAACAGTACAGTGGGGAAGCTGGCGGGTTAGATCGGTAGAGGAATCATCTCTGCAGGGTTCTCAGAATGACCTCAGTGCCTTTCCTGGGTGGTTAACTTGGCTTTTAAAAATATGTAAATTCCCATCCATCCATCCATCCATCCATCCATCCATCCATCCGTCCATCCGTCCATTTACCTATTGTGGTATTTGTCTAGTCTAGTGTTTTATGTCTATTATCTGTTATGACACTGTTTGGTCTGGGATGAATGGCCTTTTTAATTTTTTTGTATGCACTTTTCTTTTCATGCATGTAAATGACAATAAAAGGAATCTGTTCTAATCATACAATCTGATGTGATCAGTCTGCATGCTCTCCCTGCATAGAGTTTCCTCTTGCAGCCTAAAGGCACACAGTTATGTAATGATTGTGACTTTAATACTTCTCTTGGCTGGTTAACTTGGTGGTTTAAAATGACTGAAATGCACAGTGCGACGGCAAGACTGCCTGTACCGATTATTGTTAAATTACTGAAAGTGACAAACTTCAAAAGAGGACCGTTACTTGGTACCTGAATCTGTCCAGTGCTTATTGGTAATAGCTTAATGTTCCAGGCAATACACTTACGACAAATGAAAGAGGAAGCCCTTCTGCTAACAGGCAATGCCATAAGGTTAAATGTATTTGAGTTGTGTGATTACTGAGGCTCACACAAGGTCATTACAAGAATATTTAGTCATAAAGTGGCTAATATAGATTATTAGATTTTCAAGAATTTGCAAGACATTTATCCCCCGACTTGAATAATATTTGGAAAACTTTGAGAGTCTTTCTGAATAATGACACATTCCACCCCCTGTAGACAGTTGCAAATGTACTGCCATGCACGTCACATTCAATGCAGGGCCTGAATCAAAGGGCAGTTCCTGCCATCTCTCCTGAACTTCCTACGCTCCACATAAAGGAACATTTTGAAAAATGGAAACAACCAAAGCTGCAGGATTGTATTTATGACAGGGTCTGAAAATTCTTTGTAATTGAGTATGAAATCCCTTGAGTTAGTGAATAGCCTGAAATGCCAAACTTATTCATCTGCATTGTGCATTGATATTATGTTTCAAATCCCTTGTCAATGACTTTCAAGCATATTTCTATACATCGATTCCTACTTGAGCAATTAGCTACATTTTTTTGTGAGTCATCACATCCATATTTCTATCCTATGCTAATTTATAGTTTGTAAGATTCACTACATCAGTCATTAAATTAGGCATTTTCAAAGAGTGAATTAAGAGGATTAATTTCATTTGCTCATACTCCCATTCTAAGTCCAATCAACTATGGAAGCTTCACATTTCAAAGAAGTTTTGTTTCTTTGTATAGAAAGTATCAGGCCAACTGGGACAAACAGCAAACTAATAAAGAGTCCCACAGACATGGCGTTTTAAGTATTCGTGGAAAAAAAAAATCCTTCAGAGCTAGAATAACAAATTAAATTGCTGACAAACTATGAACAACTGTCCATCCGCTGGAAACCAGTCGACAAAAATGACAATGATATACCCAGCAGAGTGATCCAAGGTTTTTCTCTGATACATTAATGCATATTTGTCATTGTCAAAGCAGCAATTGCCAAACAGTCGATCATGATCGACAGGTTGATTTTTTTATGATATCCCAAGCAGGACTGACCCTCATCCACCCCCCACCATTTTTTACCCTCAGCACCTGGTAGCTCACTACATAATTTCCTTTTCTAAAAGTAGCTCTGATTTTAAACAAGGTTGAAGACTGCCGCTGTGACGTATGTAAGCTGGAAGTCATACTGAGATCAGATCCCATGTTTGAATCAAAGTTAAGCTTCTTATTGTTGCATAGCTGGATTATGGGATTGTACACAGCAATGAGCTGGTGGCTGTGTACTATAGTATGGTGTTGTGGGGTTTGTATTATCTATCTATCTATCTATCTATCTATCTATCTGTCTGTCTGTCTGTCTGTCATGACATTCGCACTGTATTGTAATATTTGTCTATTGTCTATTAATGATGAATGACATTTAATTTTTTAATACTTGTTTTCTGTATCTAAATAAATTAAATCTGTTCTGGTTATGAAATATCATCTTGGGGGACCTTCCTATTGCCTAAAGGCACACAGTTAGGATAACCAATGTCTCTCATTTGCCCTTCATCCACGTGCCCTGAATCCCATCCGGCACCCAACTTTGTCTCCCATGTTCTCTTGCAGAATTTTTTTCTAAATGGCTATGGGGCCATTCTTCAATTACCGATATTGTAGTGAATAGAATGAATGGTTCTAAATGAACTTCATGTCGAAGCAGGGGCTCAGGTTGAGCTTACATGGAGGTAGAGGACAGTGATGTCAGGCACACCCTGAACCCCAGCCTCCCCTTAAACAGTTTGCCCACATTCTTTGCGCTTCATTAGCTCCAACAACCAATCCATCCTGCTGCAGCCCACACGGATGTGGTAGAACCAAGGACGGCAGCATTGAGAGAGCCATGCTCTGCAGAATGGTGCAGCCAAGCATGAAATCACCTCTCTTCAGCTTTAAGGGCTTACATGGCTTTTTAATGATGAGTCTGTATCTTTTATATGCCAAATATACTCAATGACTCCATTCTTTTCAATGAATATTTAAAGATATGGGGGATGATGAAACGGTAATAAGATTAATGGGATGTGCAAAGCTTGGTTCAGAGCATTTGCTCACTATAAATTAAGGCTAAATCTACCTTTTAAAAATGCTCCCTGCTCTCCAGAACAAGACAGAATCAGATTACACATCTCTGAGAAGTGCATCACCAGAGGATTTGTTTGCTTGCTTTGATCTGGATAAGCTGCTGCTGTGGTATTTTCTAAAGGCTACAGTAATCGTTGTACAACATTTTGTATCTTAACTGTCAAAATTAGCCGTTGTACCTTTAGTCAGATTAAAATATTGCGGATTCTGGGGTCCAATGACAAAGATGTCTGAAGCAAAACGTATTAGAACTGGCATTAAAAACTGGCTTAGGTTGGATTGACCTTGGATGTTGAGAACCTTTCCCGTCACATGTCATAGTGCAGCTGGGACCTCGCATTATTGAAAGGAAACCAGAATGTAGTAAGGCACTCCCTAATTCTGCTCACCCAAAGGAAGTTCCAGTAGAAGTTTACAGTGGACCCCCATTCCTGTGATTTCTGGAACCATGATTTCAATTATTCAAAGTATACAAGTATACAGAGAGACGAGACATACTGTCTCCAGTTTTACAGAGTACACAGAACAAAAGGCACCTAGAATTATTCATGGTTTACCTTGGTCCAAAAAAACCTAAAATTCCAGAAATAAACAGTTAATAATAAGGTTCGAACCCCATGCCAAGCGAGTTCAGGCTGTAAAATGGCCGTCATGGATCGTATCTTCTGTGGATAGAGGGCATTACTGAATTTTCTAGTAACAGGAAATTTATTTGCCCGGTCAATTTCTTTCCATTTCCAGAATTCCAGACTGCTGTAATTTTACTCATTGTGTTAAGTTTAATTTTATTTTCTCTTTTCAGTTTTTGGGTTGTCGTGTTTTTCCACTTGCAGGTTCCAGTAATTTTATTTCATCCTGCACATATTTCAGCTCTTTCAGGAATCATCAAAGAAAAAACATTTTATCCCAGCATTGGAAGGTGGCTCTTTGGCTTTCTGAGGGCTTTGTGATGAGGTGAGCAGTGATCAGGAATACATTTCCCTAGCTTAGCATAGTGCCGGCTCGCTGATTCTATTCCAGTGCACAAAGCAGGCCAATCCATAAATGTAACTGAAGCAAGGCTTGCAAGAATTTTTAGAATTAATGATGAAAATAACCAATTAAATCCTTAACTGGATTGTTAAATTGAATATGTCTCCCCGAATCATTAACATGCGGTCATTTAGTGTGTAGAAGGTTGTTCACTTGACCTGTTTTTTCTCAAGGATTTCAGCTTCCGGTGCAGATTCTGGCTGTTTGGAATCCTGACTGCTCATTCCACATGTTATTTGGACTTGTTTCCGGATTTGATGTACTGAGATGGGTTTTAAATGGTCCTGTGGTTAATGCATCTTCGCCTACTGTATGTTCTCTAAATGCCGCACCGGGCCCAATATATGACAACCCAGATTATAAGACTACCTCTCACTTTTACAACAGTTTCTGGAAAAAAGGGTGTTTTTTATGCACTTTGAAGGGGAATGTGGCTACATTCCAATCTGCATCCTCCATCCTAAAAACTGCTTCCCCCCCAATTTCTCCACCTATTACCATTCAACCATTCACTCTAATGTCTTTAACCATCAGACACATGTAGAAGACTTACACCTACTTTAATACACATGCTTAATTTACAGTAAGATAGCACTTTGTCATTCAGTAATGACTGTGATTCAGGTATTTGTTGTTCTTTGGTACACTATCCAGTTTCCATTTACTGTTTAATTAATTCATGAGAAGCAGCAGTAACTGCGACTATTTTTCATTTATTTACGCCACAGTGAAAAAAATCATCTAACACTTTCGTCTGACACAGTGTGATCTCTCATCCCTGGGTGAATAATACATTCCCCTAGGGCCTAGTAAAATAAAAAAAAAAAAACACCTTTATTATGTCTAGAACGTGTTGATTATCTGGGTACATTTTCCCCACGATATACAATATTTGAATAACATGATTTCGTCGTACAATGGGAGTAGATGACTCCCGAGCAAATTCTATTATTTGCGGACACGAGGAGCATGAAGCAGAAAGTGTGAATGTGGCATCATGCTTCAGGAGGATTTCTCCGCCGCCAAGGTGCCGGCTGATTGTTCCCTTATCGCGGCGGCACAGTCGGTGACACTGTGAGGGGAAGTGGGTGTTCGGCTACGCAGGTGACGCATCGGAAGGGATGTGGCGGCGATGTGGCTGCTGCCGGCTGCCCGCCACCCGCCCACCGAAATTCCCGGTATCTGACGGGACAGAAAGCTGTCTCTTCTCCGCGTGAGTAGTCAAAGGGAACTGTTATGCAAATGTGACCTTAAAGAAAGTTGTATTTTTAGACAGATCTAATCGGGGCCGGTCGATAACGTTTCTGAATTTCTCAGAGTTACGAGTGAGTGCAAATGTTTCTTATTCAGTTTACGTTTATGTGTCATACAACTAAGGTGCTATATATGTACATAGACAGGGCTCACAGAAAGTTCTGTGCTTATCTTCCACACAGACATTTCCATCTTCTTAAGTGTCGTAATTTTTTTTTACTAGTTCAATCCTGTTCTTGTCATTTTTCTGTAAATGAGTGTTGTAGTCATTGGCTCCCAAAGTGAATACTAAGCACAAATATTTGGTGTTTTATGTTATTGCAAAGGTGTTGCTAATTATAAAGCACCATGTGTGATTGCTTCTCAATGAACTTTTTAACTCATAGCATTTCTTTCAGAACTATAATTTGGGTTTCAATTTATTGCTACTGAAATGAATGTTTTACTTAAAAGTACTGATTATTTCTAATGTAATGCATTTTTGTAAGCCAATGAATAAAGTGATGATTTTTGTTATAAAACAAAAAAATGCAATCATTCTAAACCAATGTTACACCTTTATTAGAAACAGCACAGATTAATATATATTTAAATTTCCGTGGTATGTCATGCACTGTATGGTCTTCGATTGTAAAAATTCGTCAGGCAATGTTCTGACCATCACTACAGGTACCTATTTAATTTCCATTAACCCTTTCTGTCCCGCTGTAGGCTTCTTACAGTACGTCAGCTCCATTCTGCCAGTTTTCCTTTCCTAACAGAGACAAAGAAGTTGTAATGAAACAAATGAGATTTTAAAAACTATTGTGGTTGAGCTTACCACTTCCTGTCAGTCAGAACCTAATCACAATTAAAAAAAAAAAAAAATCATTTAATTACTTCTGCAGGACGCGTTAAGGCTGTTTCCGTTTCATGTCCATTACGATGGGAAATGCATCGAAAAACAATCATGCCTTGGGCCTTTCCTTGCTCTGCTGTGGGTGATTTGACAGTTGTAAGTTTAGGTGCAGAAACCGATTGTCTGGAATAATTTGTCCTGGAGAGGGGGGGCGTTCCCCCATCCAGACAGAGGCCATCCAGCCTTGTGTCTGTCCCACTGACAGCACCGTCAGGGCTCCTCATTGCAGTGCTGCTCAGAGATTGGATCAGTGCACCTCCATGCTCCATAGGCTTACCCTGAACATCAGAGGTTCACCCACAGGAGGTTAATGAAACGCCCTGACCCTCCGTGAAGATGTTTCCCTTTCACCTCGACTTGCGTATCTGATAATACTGGGCCCGTACAGTCAAAATGGCCGTTTAGCATTTTACTTTTTCTGCTTTTCTTTGCTTGACTCAGCTACATATTCATAGGAGCAGTGTTGGGCATTTCAGGTTCACAAGCTACAAATCCAGACCAGGATTTTGTTTTTACCAACCAGTTCAGCATAATGAGTCATGGTCACAGAGTGTTCAGCTGCTGGGTAGAAACAAAATCATGGTCTGGATTTGTAGCTTCTGGACCTGAAATGGCCAACACTGCATAGGAGTACTTCTGGCATTCGCTGAGCAGAGCAGCTGCATGGTGTGCCGAAGCCTAGCTCAGACCTTCACCAGTAAAGATGTTTGTCTACCATTTAATTATTTGGCTTTTGGCTCAATATTTCAGTTTCCTGCCTCTGCAAGACGTGCTTCCTTTGGCAGTGTCCTTTTGTGTTGTTCCTGTTGCCTGTTGCTGCTGTCGGATGGGTCACGGAAGCTCTGCTGCTCCTTGTTCTGCCCTCCACATGTCTGTTTGTGTGAATTCCACTCCTTTCCGTCATTAAAACATTCACTTCTTATGCTGTGTGGAATTTGCATTAGAACATAACACATAATTTGCATAACAGCTTGTTTATTATGTAGCTCAAGAGCATATGACACGGTATAAAAAATGATACGTATATTTTTTGACAGATGGATTTTTACATTGGAGACATGGCCTGCAAAGAGAAAAAACACTATATGTCATTTACAAACTTTCTTATGTTCAATTGCTATTACATTGCTGTTATCTATATGTTTTGCACTGAGTCGCAATAGTCGATGCAATAGAAGGTCTTTACTAATCTAATCTGCTAATCTTCGGCCCTGGAGACTTTCAGATACTTTTGTTTCCAGGTCCATCTGGCAGCGATGAGATCAGTGGTGGAAAGGCAATGTGGAATATAATGAAATTTTGCAAATTTATTATCCTTCTCTGACTTGCAAATAAAATTTCATGTTTGTTTAGATTGTAATATTCATACTTTGTTACTATGCAAAATACTGCATGTGGTCATGAGGTTCATCACTGGGCATTGAACAGGATTATTTCTGAATGTTTGTCTCTAGGTTGTCCATATGCATCCATATATATATATATATATATATATATATATATATCCAGTCAAAACTAATATCATCAGTTCAGGGTTCCTACATCTTTCATTGACATCAGCCGCTCATTCATCAATAAGACGTCTGAAGCAGAAGAAAAATCATCCAATGTTCTTGACTTAAAAATAAGACATTTGAGGATATGGAAAACTATAATTGTTTTTTTCCCTTTCTTATTGTTTTCCTTGCTTCCAGGCCTCCTTTTCATTTAATCTGTAATGTGAAGAGTGTTTGCATGACTTGCTGGACAACATTTATTCCGGACTCATATTCAGATAGACTTGTACCTCAGCTCTAACCACAGTGGCGAATATAAGTAGCCCTGCTTCTCTGCCATAAAAAGAAAACTTGCTGTTCATAATCCATGTTGATTGTTTTTTTCTTAGCAATAGGTCAGTTAACAAAAATACCTGACATTTGCCTACTATACTTTCTACAGTAGTGTGTGTTTCAAATCTCTCATGACCAGGCTGTTACAGGGTAACCCTCTTAGGGACTACCGTTTAGACACGGGCCATCAAAACCGTTATCGCTGAAGCCTTGTGATCACTGAAGATCATTGACATCTCCTGCAGCAAGTTTTTCTTTATGGGTGTGATGAGGGGTGACACCCCCTTCATTGACTATTGTAGTCTGAATACCCTTTGCCATTCATCCCCCTAATGAGTTCTCTAAGATCCTCTTAAGTCCTCTAAGATCAACACGAAATGCAACCGGTTGAGTGCCAATGACCTAATCTGCATTTGACAGGGTGATGACCCACAATTTTGAGCATTTAGTAATGCTGTTGGAACTAGCAAATGCCCCTTCTATTTTTCAGGTGCTCATCGACAGTGTTCTTCAGTGTTCTTCAGGGTATGCTGAATGCCTTTGCTTTCAGATTCCTTGCTGACATTCTGATCTATTTCCTATATGAAGATCCCCATGTAAACACACATGTGAGTGCTTACCAGAAACATGTTCATGTGTACCTGGCAGAGCGCCTTTCACATCACATCGGTCTATTTCTTACACTATATATTTCTTATTGAATAAATAAAGATGGTCCCCAGAAATGTTAAAATGGTATTAGAATGACCTGCCTTAAAGGAATACGAATGATTGTATAAAATGGTGCCCAAAAGCGCAAAAGTTGTTCGGAGACCTTACATCTGTTTTCATCCTTAAGCATTCTGACCCTACTCAGCCTTTCACAATGCAGGCCGACGCCTCAGAAATTGGTCTTGGGGCAGCCTTCTCTCAGTTAAACAACAGGTACACTACCAAAACTAAAGAGGTACTCTATTGGCAGTATTCTCACACAGAGAGTTATAATGATATTTGTGGCAAAGATACAGACACCTTTGTCCTGGTCTCCCTGTGACTGATCTAGGATGACTTGTCAATCGCCTGCCAGGTCCCTGCACCCACTTCCTGGGCCATCCTGGCCACGGTATCATATCGCCCTTGATTTTATTATAGATTTGTCTTTCTCGAAGCACCACATTGTAATGCTCACCATGGTGGATCGATTTTCAAAAGTCTCTCACGTACTTCTGTTGCCTTAGATACTCACAGCATGGGAGCCGGCTGAAGTCCTTTTCCGGCAGGTGCTCCATTTATGTTGGATCTTTCAGGGTCCTGTCACTAACAACGCCCCCCCGTTACTTCCTGTGTACGCATGGCATTTCCAGCATTACAGGCAGCACGCCCATCCAAGTAAAACTGTCGTGCAAGTCTGCGCCCCAAGGCTGCCGTCTATGTTTGCTTATAGGCTTGAGCAGCCCTGATGCCAAGGGACTATGGTCTGCATTTCTCTGCGATACTACCCCCAATCCAGTGGTCAGAAGCAATGTTCAGATCAGGAACAGACTGGTTTAAATGGTTCAGGTAGGTAATATACCTTGTCTATTCAACCCCTACGTCAGAGATCCCCAATTTTGAGTCCTGGAAGGCAGACGTCCAACACAGAATGCAGATTTCCCTTTTCAAACACACCTACTAAATGTGGTAATTAGCAGATTAAGATGTATTTGAGCAGGGAAATCTGCAAATTAATCACTGTGTTGGATTTCAGCTCTCCAGGAAGGTAATTGGGGATCCCTGACCTAGAGGTCAAGCCCATTTCAATGTTTTAGGTTAACCTTGTCTGATCCCTCTAGACCTATCAAGAACCAATACCTTGATATCGGCTCTAGCTATATGATCCATTACCTGGTGGATCCCTATTGAGTCACGTCCAAAGTCCCGTACTTGGCAGACTAGGAGAAGCATGTCCTCCAGGAATGTTTTGCAGTCACAGTCCAGAACATTCTGGACCTCGATATTGTCGGTGAGTTTGACTGCCAGTGTCCTGGGAAATCAGCTCTCAGGCCTCGCCGAGGTCGACCTCCTCAAGCTTTCTCCAAAGGGTCGACGGGTGTCACTTCTCTGGGAGGCGGGTTATCATTTCGCCATCAGCTACAAACTCGGTTCTGGATCTGGGTGTTCCAAGAGGGAATGCAAATCTGCAACATCTAGAGGACCAGCAGCAAGCTATAGTTGGTCTATAGACATCCAGCCACTGACGCTTTCCGCTCAGACTTGTTTGCATCAGAATCAATCTTTAGTTGTACACTGGAAATGGCTTATAGTGGTGACATCCGTCTGAGAGAAATTAATCGATATATTGTAAGCGGATGATTATTATAACCAATTTTTTTCTTCTTTATGTCTTAGGCAGATTACCATCTAATTAACAACGTATATTTTTAATATATGTATAATTATTTAATGAATATAAGATTTAATTTTATTGATATTTTCAAAATACCGTGAAGCTGTTTCAAACGTTTCCCAAATTGTATGTACAGTATTGTAATGTACTATATTTTAAATTCAATTTTATTTATACAATGAATTTTCAGTTAGGTAGCTAGAACCAGACTGGTCACCACAAGGCAAAGTAGTAAGATTGAAGTAAAGTTAAAAAAAAGAAAATAATTACCACAGTTTAAAACTTGTAGTAGCGTTTAACAAACTACAGGCACTTATGTTTGTGGATTACCTTCCAAATAATCTGTTAGCATGAAGGTTTTCAGTTGAGTAGCCATTTTATATACCCATATACTTATGGAGGTCTACACACTTCTCCCTCATTTGGTTTGTGTGTTCTCTTTCTCATGTTGATGGATGACGAAGGGAGTATGACCTCTGCGTCACCTCATGTTTGCACCCCAGTTAATCAGAAAGTCATAGATTATAAGTTTCCTACCCACTCCAATCAACTGAAAGATGTACAATTTACAGGGAGATCATGCTTCAGTTACATTGTGTTCACTGTAATTTCCTGGGGTGCCAATAATTGTGGCACATGTATTATTGGTAAAAAATAATTATTAAATTTGATGATGGATTTCTTTTTCTTTGATTAAATTTATTTTAGTGAAAGGTTGGATTTTTCTATTTTTTTTCAGCATAAAATGAAACTATTTCACGAAAAGGTGAATGTTTTCTAATACTTTTTACGAATCTTTTTCAAGCGATGTCAATAATTGTGTAGGGCAATGTGTGTGCGTGTATGTGTATGAAATATCTCTAGATTTAAGGATGAATAGATGAATAATATGCATGAAACATGACGTGGGGATGTGAAAATCACACTCTTGATGAAGTATGTCTGGAATATTCCAGACATAGTTTGGAGAGCTCTTCAGATGCATTAACATCAGTTTTATTGCTTGGCCTCGACGGTAAAACATTTAGATGCATAGCTAGGAAATTTCATCGTCCTAGACAATCAGTGTAAACATTTTTTTTCTTCTGTTAAAGGACATTTGTATTCATAGCATTAATTGAAAATGCAAGCTTAGATGTACTGTCCTCGATATGTTACTGAGCCGAAGGGTATCCTTGCATGCAGGGCTTTCGAGTATATTTGTAGTCCATGATATTGTATTTCACTTATGACACCCCAAAAGAAGGAAATAACTGCCCAGAAAGAATCATTTAAAAGTATTTTAAAATACAAATGATATTTTTAAAAAGGCATTAGTTATGACTACATTTATATTATATTTACACAGATAATTACCTCTGATACTGCAATTCAAGATACTCAAAGGACATTTGACTCACAACTGTTTATCACTTATAGCCAGAGCTACCGGTAAATATTCATTATTAGAAATGTGAAACTATAAATGTAAAATGATATGCTTGGATGCCTATATCTAAGAGGTACATCTGGAACTATGTGATGTACAAATTCTAATAATGTAATACTTTTGAAAAATATATATTATTTATGAAAAGTTTAGCTACGTACTGATTATATCGCTGAATAACATAGTTTCTGTGCTTGAAATTCTGTGATCCTCTTTGGGAAAGTCATTCTGAGATGAGGTTAATGGGAGACAATGGAGGCTCGTTAAACAGTCGCCCTTGACGACGTGGGCACCTTCAAGATCAAATAATGCTAACATGGTTGTAATAGTGTTTAATTAACATTGCACCTCATCAAATACTAATAATTAAAGGATATATATCTAATAAAGTGTAATGGCAATATAGGTGTGATATTATGCACGGATTTTTTTTTTCATTACTGCTGCTGTTATTATTGTAACACTTTGCATGATGGGCAGTAATAATGTAATAGTGCACTCTTAGTTTTGGGGTAATTGCATTATTACATACTGATCACTTATTATTACTCAGTCATAACAGTTCATGTCTTTTGGGCAGTTACTATATTTGTATAATATGATTTCTACTTGAAATCCAGCCAAGTTATTTCTGTCCCCTGAAACAAGATGATAGACTCACTATCTATCTATCTATCTATCTATCTGTCTGTCTGTCTGTCTGTCTGTCAGCCAAGGAAATGCGGGACAGTACCTTGCATGGTTTAAGACAAAGGAAATCCTTTGCTTGCTCACATTCACTGTTAAATGCTCAGAGTAAACCATAACATTCTCGCAGATTTGCAGATTTCTTATTGACGAGAAAATATTCGGTGTCAGTAGATTATATATACTGGTGAATCACCTATTAGGAACCATGCACTGCCATGAAATGTGCATACACTTGCAGATTGCGTCGTCCAGCATGCAGCCATAACGTCAGCCCAAAACTTGTGAACTTGAATATAAAATTACAACGGCTTTAGTAATGGATCTTACTAATGTTTAACCTTGACAAAGTTAAAGGAGAAATACATTAAAATCAGTCACTGAGGCCCAAGGAGGGCTAACGGCCTGTAATTTTCATCTTCTCATTTATGTAGGAGGGTATTGAGTGTATGTATATAATATAAAATAATGTGTTCATATTACTACCTACTATAATACTCATCATTTATTGCTACCTCTCTACCTGTATTCTGCAGTATGCGCAGGATCACATTCATATTCTGTTCTGGTTTCTAAATATCACAGGCTATTGTGCAGTTTGTCAGCTTGCAGCATTTCTAACTCTCGCTCTGTATTTTTGACAGTCTACTAAATGTACATATTCTATGCCAGCTAAACAGATTCCTTCCTGAGATAAATATGCTTTGGCAAACTGCACTAGAGAGGGGAAAAAATTGATATACCTGACTCCACATCTTGTTAAATTGCGGCAATATTGTAAAATAGCATTTACCGGTTTTGTATCAGCATGGTAACAGACCTCTGCTTAATTTTTCACTTTTTTATGGTCAGGACAGTACACCTGTTATCCTGTAAATATTTAAGTTGAAGCTTCCACATTATCCTCCGATTAATTACTCAATTATTTACATAAACGAAAAAGAACATAACAATTTTGCTTATATTCGGCAAACATTCGGAGAGCCAAAATTTTAAGCAATAATAAATAAATTTAAGATGCTAATGACAAGTAGTGACAATGTAACATACCTTGTATTTGTACCCTATTAGAGCTGACACTTAATTGAATACTTGAAATGCTCAAACCACATCTCATATATTATGGGACAGTTATTTCATCACCTCTCACTTATCGTACATTTCAATAGTTGCTTTACTGCCTATATCACTGAGAGAAAAGAATAGAATTTGAGATTGAAGACAGATTTCTCTAAAATCTATTCGATTTTCGTTTTTGGAATGAAATTTCAGCATTACTGTCTCCTTGATGTAGCACAATTTCTTATCAATTATTAATCGCATCAGTTTTTTGTCTTTGTATCTTGGGAGCATCTTACGAAACTAGACAAATAAACGGCTTAAGGACAAAATCGCTCGCTGTTAAGCGACGCACATACATGAATTTCACATTGATTGCGGCCTATCGCTAACTCCTAGGAGATTAGCTAAATTACTCTTTCCTTAATTGAGAGCCACACTTAAGTAGTTCCCTGCACTTCTCCATGAGAGATTTAAAATTCCATTAACAGGCATGACAGTGGCGCCAGCAGCTCGAGACGGCGTCTGTCTGATTGGTGTCCAAAATGTAATTCTGTAATTGATGATAAAAAATGAGGCTCCCTCAACAGAATGATTGATGCCAATGACTTTGTAATTACAGAGCCAGACAGCTTAGACGTGGCAGACCTGAAAGTGTTTTTTTTTTTTTTTTGTTCTTTCTATAGGATATTTCTTGCAGCAAGCAAGTAGGAATCATCTAATGCAGCTATTTATCAGGGTACCTTTATGCCACACAGTGCCAATCAGTTAACTGTTCGATTAAAATAACTTGTAGAGGAAAGAACAAAATCACAGGACGCACACACTCCACAGATACAGAGTAGAGGGGGGATTTGAACCTTGGATGTGGGAGGAGCTGCCCTGAGATGGGCTGCCCCCCCGTCCAGGGTTGTTCCCTGCCTCGTGCCCGTTGCTTCCGGGATAGGCTCCGGACCCCCCGCGACCCAGTAGGATAAGCGGCTCTTATATTTACATTGAAAATGTATGGTTTTAAATATGATCCAGTATGTATTCTTTGATTGCTTTCTTAAACATGCAAACACAGATCAATCACTGCATGGTTAATTACTCATTTTACCATAATTAATCCTAAGGGTTACCTTGGTCTGACCATTTATTAATTTTGTTCCATATGTGCAGCATTTATAACTCTATCACATTATGTCCCATGACTGTACTCCTATGGGTGCTCTGCTCTGTAAATTCTTTATTCTGTGGAGTTATAATAGATTTATTTTATTTTCTGTTTTCCATATTTCTCATGCTCCTGGAATCCATGGTACCCTGTGCTTTTTGGTGAAGAATATGCAATATTTTTTCTCCTTCGTTGTCTTCCAATTTTGCAAAAAAAAAAAAATGATGAATGTAATCCTTGGTAAGCAGTCAGACGTTAAACCGTTTACAGAAAACTGTAAGTGTTTTTGCAGGTTGGTAAGGATTTGTGGCACTAGAATGAACTAGAAGGCGCCTGGGTTAACCATTTTCTGTTCACTAATGGCTGTTATCCTGTTCCCAGTGTGCCCTAGGAAATTTGTCAGGCATTAAGGAGATTCTTGTACACATTTCGCAAATTGCTTCACATGTAAGAAGCACCTGGCTAGACATATCCTTAAACAGTGACCTTTTCCTCACCTCTCAACGGTAGGTAAGTTCAAAATGAACCCAGCATCACTTGGGGTGTTGCCTCAGCATCAATAAAACATTAAATCAGCCACAGGAAACTGACAGTGCATTGAAATATTTATCACGGTTTGATGTGGCATTATCAAGAAAGCAAAGTCACTGTAATGGTTTTGACTGCGTGGCCGAGAAGAATATAATGAATAGATTTTACCCCGTTTTCTCTTTTTTTTTTGTTTTTCTTTGAGTGCTTTCTTATGTTTCATCTTCCATGTGTGGAGGGGGGATTGAAGTTGCATGTATTTCTCCAGAACAGAAATGACCTAGACTCCAATGAATAGTTTGAGTTTTCAAACTTACAGCTTTGAATAGTTTGCCTGAATGTGCAGCTTACTATTAATATGCAAAATGGGCTGTCAGCCGGCATTTATATTCCTTATTTTGGTGACCGGAGAAAGTTAAGGACTTTTGATGATTATTGCTGCTGTTCCGTCATACAATGCTTGATCCTTAAAGCAGTGAAAGTTGAAAGGTTTTGTATGATTGAGAATAGGAGTGAGCATTCAATTAAGATCTAAATGTAAGAAACGAGACTGCATTAAACCGTCAGCCACTAGGGGGATTCGGCCTTTTTCTTCTTCAGTCAGGAAGTGGAAAATAGGGAAAGTAATCATTTAATTATGCCTTTTGGTGGAATCTGGACGGCAGACATTTCCTACAAGTGTTACTCATTCTGTCTGGATATCAGGCGACAGAGGAATTGTCAAAACTGTACCAAACACAAAACGTGTTGTTTGCGTAATAGCAAGAAAAACAAGATTTCCTGAGCATGTTTGCTGTATGACTCATGCTGATTCAATTACGATTAAAACAAAAAACATAAGTATCAAATGCAAAGGTCAGATCTTAATTTGCCCCCGAAGTAACAGCTGCCAAGCGAGTAAGCCACCTCGCCATTTAATGTTTCTCACCTCTGAGGTAAATGAGGGCTCTCTCAGCGTGAATGTGAACATTATTCTCTTGTGTCAAACCGTCCTTTATGCTGTCAAAGGCTGCGCGAAGATTTGAAAACAAACTTCATTTTCTGGCTTTCCTGAGGTGCTTGGGGGCAGAAATGCATGACGAAAGCAGGCGGGGAAGGTGAAGCAACATCAGTCTTTGTACCGGCACGTAAATACCAAGAAAATGTTATAAAGCTGACATAGCTAGCTATTGTGGCTATAATGAGAAGCAGTATTGTGTATAAATTTGAGCTCCGAGAAACAAATAAAGAAAAAAATTACACTCTTCCCTGCCTTCTGCCCTTTGTTTGCTGCAAGAGGCTCCAGGGACCTATACGGCATACAAAGTGTTGAAGATGGGTGGATAGTTAGCAATTTCATTTTCAACCCATGACCATCTTGCGTGCTACTTTAAAATGACTGTGTACCAGTTTCCATCCATCCATCGATTTTCTGTGCCCGCGTATACTATCCAGGGCTTCCGAGGTCCGCAGGCTATCCCGGAAGCCGCGGGCGCTAGGGAGGGAATAACCCAGGATGGGGTGCCACAGACATTTGGAATATGGATTGTTTACATTGTTGTTCATACTGTACTATAGCATTTAAAAGACCGGGCAAAGATTAGTCTTTATATAAACTGTTACACTACACATAAGTGAATATGGCTGCAGTTTGTTCACGACCGAATAGGAGGTTCTCAGGGATGGTGTTCCTTATGATGACTTAAATCCAATTAGACCTCGGGATAATTCACAAAAATACTGAAAGGTGTGTAAGTGTTTCCTGCGCTCATCCATATTCACCTCAGAAACCATTTAGCAGCATAACAACCCCCCCCTCGTCCCAATACAAATAACTTATTAGTTTTGAAGTTTCCTCTAACATTTACATAATTCATATCATTATCTGCTGGCTGGCTTGAATGGTACTGGCAGTTATTAGAGTAGGGTTTGAAATTGGTTTAGGGGGCCAAACGGTTGCGTTTTAATCACTGGAGATGTGCGACGATAGGACCTGTGGGAGGAAGCATTGAAGCAGCCAAAGGGATTTAATGACCAAATCAGGTTAGGTAAATCACCACCTGTGCCTCACTGAGCACAATCATTTTAGTCTAGATCAGGAATTGAATAACCATGTGATTTTTTTTTTCTTTTTTCAGTCTCTGCCTCTTTCAGTGAACACAAACAGGACAATATTTAATCATTCCGATGATAAACTCAGCCCGCTTTCTCTGCCATGAACAATCCGATGTACTGAAATATTGCCAAATGTCGATGCTCCTTAAAGATTTTAAATCAATATGGTTGTGATTTTACAAGGAAATATTCCATTGAATTCTATTAACTGTGTGGCTGGATTCAAAGAGCAATATCACTTCAGACAGGCTAAGCAGGTTGTACTGTAGCATTGAAATCTTGACTAAATTCTTAAGTAGTTATAGATTGCTGTAGACCAGACCAAACATCATAATGCCAAAATTTTCAGTTCAGAGTTCTTCTTTGCTCCAGTATTCATTTTTGGATTTAGTATGTTTCCATTGTTCACTGTGTTATCTTTTATTTTATTTTTTTTTACCGAAAGGAATTCAAAGTAAATTAGTATTTTCATAAGCTTGAATCAAATGCTGCAATGATCGTCATTTCTGAATTTCTTGCCTCGCCAAAAATAAAGGAGTTTTGTCATGTTGAGCGATGTAATCATTTTTTTCTTTGGGCCTTTCTTCAAGGAGGCTCTCGTGCTAACTTGAGAGAAGGTGTATGCAGTCGAGTAGCTTATTTAAACCTGTCACATCACTCAATAGAAATGATACTGAGTTCTTTAGTGTTCTGCCAGCGAAAAACACCACCGACCATTAATTGCTGCCGACAGCTGTCAGAATGCTAATGGGAAGTATGCTAACGTTTTGATGCTATGGTTATATTTACACTATCACATCTCACAAAGGGATTATTGGTTTGCTACTTCAGAATGTCTCTGTCCCTGCAAGCTACACCACATTAATTACAGACCGCAATATATATTTCAAAACATATTTACAAGTAAACAGGTGTTTATGAAATCAAAATAATCATAGATTGACAGGCTTGAGTTGTTTATTAATAGTGCTGAGAGTTGCCATTGGGTAATACATAATATTATGTTTAACATGTAAAAAAATAATAGTTATTTTCACTTGGATGCCTACACTTAGAATATTTTATAAATTGCTGTGCTGGTCGTCTCAATACAAGAAAGTGCAATATATGTTCATTAAGATAAACCATTAATAAATCCTGATGTCAGGACTAGCAATACCTAGCTTCCAAGAATGCATCCATCCATTGTTCAATACAATTCAGCAAGGATAAATACACTATATGGACAAAAGTGTTGGGGCACACCTCTTTATCACTGAATTCAGGTGTTTCATTCAGACTCATTACCACAGCTACACTATCTTGCCAAAAGTATTGAGACGTCTGCCTTATATAATACATAGGCTTTAATATGGAATTGCTTTATACCTGTGACAGCTTCAACTATTCTGGGAAGGCTCCCACAAGGTTTAGGGGTGTGTATATGGGAATTTTTGACCATTCTTCCAGGAGAGCATATGTTTAATTTTATATACAGTACACTGTATTGTGAAAATATTGGAACACCCCTCCAAATCATTGAATTCAGGTGTTCCAATCACTTCCATAGCCACAGACGTATAAAATAAATCACCTAAGCATGCAGACTGCTTCTACAAACATTTGCAAAAGAATGGGTCTCTCTCAGGAGGACTTAATTCAAGCGTGGCACCATGATAGGATGCCATTTATGAGATGTGCTTGCTAATAAGTATTCCATGGTCAAATGTAAGTGGCATTATTGTAAAGCGGAAGCGTTTAGGGACAACAGAAACTCAGCCATGAGGTATCAGAGCAGAGTTGCCAAGTGCTGAGGCGCATAGTGCATCAAAGTCGCAAACGTCTTGTCGACTGAATACCTACAGAATTCCAAACTTCCTCTGGCACTAAGCGCAGCACAAACACTGTGTAAGGAGCATCATGGAATCGGCTTCCATGGCCGAATACGAGCCTCATCATCATCATCGGCAAGTGCAGTGCCAAGCGTCGGACGGAGTGGACACTGAGGGCAGTGGAAGCGTATTCTGTGGAGTGGCGAGTCACCGTGTCCATGTCTACAGAATTGAATGTAGGGTCTCCTCAGAGATGAATACAAATATACGGGTGTGTGTTTGAATAAATAATTATTTCTCGAGAACAATATCGGAAAAAATATATGGCGGGTAACTTGGTAGACTTGGAATATGGAGACTGAAAGGAAGAGGGCTGACAGTAATAGGCATTCAGCTGAAGTGCCTCTATATATCACAATCCAGAGGCCCTTCAAAAATATATATCATTCCTTAGCATTGTCCAAAAAATGTGTCAGGCTGCATTTTTCTTGGTAACACCAAGCTAAGGTTCACAGCAGAAGATTAAAGCATGAACAAACCACAGGGACAGCTGGAAGGAGAAATGAAACAGGCCGTCTTGACAGATGAAACATATAATTATATATAATAATACCTCATTGTATATTGTGTGTGTGTGTGTGTGTCTGTGTACATACTGTATATATATATGTGTGTGTGTAGTTTACTGTGTTGTATATGTGAAAATATCACTTCAATAAAACAAATAAGTATTAATGATTCATATTATTTTCTAGTCCTGTACCCTTTGCATATAAATGGCTCTTAACATTATTGTACGGTGTTAAATTACCCCCCCCCACACCCCCCACGACCCTGTCCAGGATAGGCAGTTGGAAGACGGATGGACAACCTTCCAAGACACAAAGGCCAAAGCATGAACAGGACCCCGCCTCATCTGAGGCGGGCCGTGACGAGCCATTAGCTGTCAGATCTGACCATGAGCATGTTGTTTTGTCATTTCCAAGGAGACTGGAGTGTTATCAGCAGCCCCTGGACGAGCACATGCCGCAATGAAAGTGGATATCTCTTACCTGTAATTCACGGCATCAGGAATGGGTCCAGACAAACAGTGATTGTGATATTTAAGAGATATTAACTCCCCACCCTCTGCCATTGCTCATCTTTGAAATGATTGTATGGATGGATATGTTGTATTTTAGTGATCCTGGGTACTTGGTATAATCATCCTCACAGCTGTGGTTGCATAGCTACAGAGCGCTTTGACGGATCGATAAAGCAGACACCGGGCTATTCTTTTCCTGCCTGCCAGATCTGTCAGATACGAATTTGCCAATCAGGTGCTGCCAGGCACTTGACCTGACAGCGTTCGCAAACCGACGGCGTCTCCTACATTTCCACCATGGGAGACTAAACAAGCTTTTAACAATGGCTACAGGGGATGCTGACGTCTGCAGTGTGGGGGGGACGTGTGCATCCAGTTAACGCGCACCTGATAAAGCAGCCACCGCTAACGCTGCATGAAACGACACACGTCCTTCCGATAGCTTCGAACCTCGGAGAAGGACTTAGAGGAGGGTAAAGTGCACTTCAGCATTTCTCCTTTAAAGCCGCAAGACGCGGCTGAAACATCTAAGGGTCTGACATCCACATCTTTGCAGGCAAACATTTCTTTCTTGTAATAATGCTGTCCCCACTAGTCCTGTGTGTGATTGAACAATCGGTTTAAAAGGTGTATGAAAATGCTAAAGGAAATAAGAAAAACCGTGAAGATGCTTTGGATTACAGGCATACCAGGCCGGACCATCTCACAAGTGGCTGTCTCTGCACTTGGTGGGTGAGGTTCCTACCCCATGGACCACTTGGGGAGCCAGGTGCTCTGCGCTTCTTGCTTACGTCCAACATCCAGTATAAGTCCATGTCAGCAGCAACAGATTTACACGAAGCGAATCTGCCTAACACGTAGAATCCCCTGCTTTGTAACTTGAAAAAAAAAAGAAGCATCATCATCATTACAGTAGGGAGTAGTTGGACCGTTTTTCAGGTCTCCACAAAGGTCTATGAATGCAATCAATCAAGTACAAATGTGAAAAGTCTTGAATTTTGTTTGGTTACTTATGGTTAACGACGTCATGTTGGGATTAGAGTTTCCCCATAGAAATGAATGGAGAGTCCCCACAAAGACATAATTACAAAACTGTGTGTGTGTGGGTGTGTGTATATGCCGAAATATTTAACTAGCGTAGCCTATTTCCTATTGTTTTTCCTACTGTATTTGCAGACACTTCATAAGGTTTTCAAAGTGGCTCTGAAAAAAAGGCTGCTGGCACACTTTCCGTAGGCACTGTCTAATGGGTATTATTTTTGGTATTCAGCCATTTGAGTGTAATCCCAGAATAAATCCGCTTACCATCACATTTGTGTCGTTCATAAATAAACATGAGATGTATTTTAATGGACAATTGCCAGCCAGGATTACCTAAATATTAGAAGAGCAAAACACTTACTGAGTATATAAATGAAAAAAAGGTCACAATCAATGAAAGAGAGTGATTTCAAGCAGTCGGAACTGCAGCCAGTTTGTATTACGGGTGGCTTTCTTTCTTCATGTTTTTGTGTGTGTGTGTGTGTGTGTCGCTTGTGGAATTTCAATAAACAGATCCCTGCTGGTAAAAGGTTGTCCCCTTTGGCCAAAAGAAAATGGCTATTGAGTGGTTTCTAGGTGAGCGCATGCTTCCATCAAAAACCCCCGTCCATGGAGAAAAAGAAAAAAAACAATGAATAATAAAAATTTTAAACTGAATGAGCTTCATACATGTGTTATATATAGGACCTTCTGATGATTCGGACCTAAATGGAGAACCACAGGTCAAAGAAAAATGTCGAGTTTTCCACCCCTGGTGAAAAAAACTACTGATGAGGCGAAACATAATGACCACTTCCACAGGATGCTACTAACATTGACGATCTTGTATGAAGAGCACACCTCGATCTGAGATGTATTGCACAGTAGCTCAACATGCAGAAGAAATGGCCAGGGATAAAGACCCAAGTGGCCAAATCACTATGGCCAGACAACTGGGTCAGAGCGTCTTTAAAAGCGCAAGGCCTGTGGGCTGCTCACGATCAGCAGTGAACAGTACGACAACAAACTGGCCCTTGTCAAAATCACTAGACCTTTACGCCCAATCATTTCTTCTGTATTCAACTATGAGCCAACCAAATGTTGACTTAGGGTGTGATACATGCACCATTTTAGCAATATAGTCAACATCATGCTCTTCACATGGGGTGGTTACAATGTTTCAGCTCATTGGCGTATATCTACACTCGTGTATATCATTTCTTGAAGCAAACATCCATATATTTGTTTGCTCAGTTGCTGTTTCATTCGTTATTATACATTATTTTGTACTGAATTTGAAGTCTAGAAAAACAAACAAGGTGTTCTAAATGGGCTTCTACAGTTATTTTTGTGTGAGCCAAATTGCATGTTGCTCATTTATGTGCAAATGAAAGGAAAAAGGAAACAATTGATATGGAAATAGTTCTGATGGGTAACGGAGTCTGATGTGGGAGACGGGGAAGAAAGAAGGGCTGAGGATCTCCACATAACTTGTGATCTGAGAGTTGTCAGTTCAGTTACACCATTGTGTCTTGAGTAATGTGCCATACCGTGACTGTGTATTTTTTTAAATAACCCAGATATCCAAATGATGAGCCTTTTTCAATAAAGTCTTCCTGAATTAAGTTATCTGTGTCCAATAAACATTACAGTGAAAAGAACTCTAAGATCAATCAAGATTCAAGATTCTTTATTTGGCTTTTGTACAGAATGAGAGCACAAAACACTCACAACGTCAGGTATACATATCCAATTACTGTGTATCATATACCTACTAAAATTAAGAATGAATCTGGAACTATGGCAGGTCTATTTCAAAAATGATCTTTGCTCCTCTCAAAAACAGCACTGCGATATAAACTCATTACAATTAAGCAGGAGGATATGAAAGGCCTATACGACCACAGTTTGTGAATAGATCTGTTCTTTCCGTGGATTCTTTGAAAGAAAAGTTATTTTTGTCTGAATCAACCCATCTGTTCACGTAATGCAACAAGTGAAGCAATGGGATTTGGTCAATGGAACCTACAACACAGAGATAATGAGAAATAGGAAGAGACACTTTGACCAGAGGTTAGGCTTAATTGGAACAGCCCTCATTTTACAAGACATTAGGCACAGCTGGACACCATGAAAAGGAAGCAACAGTAAATCTTACTTCATTTAAAATGATTGCATTGCACCCTCCAGTCTTGAATCCAATCATGACACCAAAAAAAAAAATCTCACTGCCTTTTCAGGTGTTGTGTGTTGTGAATTATGGGCCTTCTTCTCATGTAACTAGTCAACATTTAAGATATGACTTTAGGACCAACATTTTCTATGATTTCATGTATCATTCGTGAATTTTCTTACTGCTATAGAAACAGCTAGAGATGATAGTGATCAGTTGCATCTATAAGATCGAAGGAGATTTAATCGCAAGCCTCTAACCAATGAGCACTTCGGGCAATGAAAACCAACTGTCCTTAAACAAGTGATTGGCCTTATTAGGCTGCAGACAGAGTGACCTGCAAAGACATGGAGAGAAACCCTGGGAGAGTGAGAGGTGCAGAAGCATTTTTTTGTCCTTTTTTTATCACTTTTTTAGAAGGACCTTATCCTTTTTTCAGAAATAGCCCATTGTTCAATTAAATCTATTCCCATTACCCTGACCTGGTGACATGTAAGTCACACAACAGCTAGCGATGTGGCAAAGCTCAAGTGAGAGGGGGCTGAGTGCCTTCTGATGATAATGGTGATTCCAAAGAACAGACAAGGAGGCTAGCTTACTATCAGTGATGAGAAGGTGGCGAAGGAATGCCTGAAGTACCGTTAGGCTGCTGCCCCCACAGGAATATGTGATGCGGGATTCATTTGGGTCTGTGCTGCTTTTCACCCCTTGGGGGGCTTCCCAGAGGGATACCAAAGCTGAGGTGTCCTCAACCTCTATGACCCAAGCGGCTTCCATTTAAGCTTGGTCAAATATGTACTCCTGAGCAATTCCTGAACCTGGCCTTGCCAGATTAGACCTGTCGACCACAGGGTTCCACCGCCCAGATTCCAGCCCCAGATAATCTCCCCCCACCATCTCTCCAAGTGTGGCCTGGAATCAGGTTAATCCCATGTCCTTTTGATGAGCAGAAGGCACTACCATCCATTTTGAAAAAAATAATTTGGCTTACAGTCTTATATAAGTATTCAAAATTTTGCATCCTATCGAATATAGTTTACTGCAGCTAGTGCTCAAATGGCTACTAGCCAAATCATTTAATTGATGAGATGAAGAGACAGTTTTTTCAGTAAGCCCAATACTGTAAGGAATCATATACTGTATATAGCACCGCTGTGGAATACTTCATTGTTCAAGCATATTAAACAATTTCACATATTTGATATCTGGCTAGAGTTAACGTAAATCACCACGGGTAATTTCTATAAAGCACTGCAGGCTTATAAAATATGACATGTTCATCAGAATGTCTGACTATAGGCGTTTATATACCCACTTTGTTATTTATAGGCATATGACTGAATATTTTAATATGAAGCAGGTTTTGGTAGTTGGCTCAAAGTCACTTTTGTGGAAAAAGTTCTGGTGAACAATATATGAGGTATCAAAGGGTATGCGAAATGAAGATTGCAGGAGAACACACCATGCTACTTCCTTTATTTAACTGTCCCTTAAGAACGCAATTCCTTCCATAGGACACTGTCGAGCTCTTCATTGATCTCCGATATTATGCCCAAAAATTTTCAAAGCAAGTAACACAACTGCCCTGCGATTCTCACTACTGGGAAGCATTATGTACCCTCTCAGAAGACTTAGTAGCTGGTGTACGCATTCTCCGGCCTCACTACAGGGTCCTTGAACGTACAAGCAGTGAACAGGCAAGATTTCGATATAAGGCCACCTGGCAATAAACAGGCAAGGAATTCAATCACGGAACGCAGAAATCTCTGAATAAGAATTAGGTCTTTTCAGTGTTTGCTAGCTAGTCAAATTTGCTTCCATTAGAGTGTTTCTTTACCTCGGATAATATCAGTGTGCTACAGCGTTGTTTAACAGGCTCTTGCCTCATCGTGAGTATCAAGAGGTTTTACCACTATACAGAGGTGGGAATTTCAGGTACTGAAAATCCAGACCAAAATTTTGTTTCAACCAGCCAGTTGAGTATTCTCTCATTGGTTGAAAAAATTAAATCTGAGTCTGGATTTTTACTCTCTGGACCTGAAATGTCCACCTCTGGTGCTATAAAACATACAGTTGTGCCCCCTGACTCATCTTCAGTGTTCATACAGTGTACTGGGAAGCTGCAAGGTTTGGCTGCCAGCATATGCTGGGAAGCAGTTATGAAAGATAGACGAGTGGGTGTAAAGGTTCCAAAACTATGCAGTGTTCCTTAATATCACAAATTATAAAAAAAAAACATATTACACCCATAAGGAAACCTCAAGTACTGTAATTAAGTTCAAGAATTATGGCACAGGGACGCATGCCCTTGAGACGCACTGGTTACTAATTCAATTGGAATAACAGTACACCGTCTAATTTAACATACATCATACTCATCCTCCAAATGTGGAAATAGTAATCAGATGATTGATTAAAGCCTGTGTTGGTTTTGACAGCAACCAACAGATACAGCTGGCTGCTCCGGCAAAGTGACGGCTGAACGAAACGGGAGAGTTTCGAAATCACCAGAAAATCATTTCAAAATGCGCCATAACACATACTGTGTTTTCAAATTGCATCGAGCATTTGGGAACACAAAAGCCTTTACAGGAAAAATAAAAAGATGTTATTAAATCGAAATATGCAAAAAAAATAAAAAATTCAAAATCAGATAACATTCCAATTGCAGTTTTTTGTTACTTTTGCGAGGAACAGGCAGATACTGGCATCTGACTCTTAAAATTAGACTCTTTAAATCAATTTTAATATGTTATGTTTAAGAAGCTGAATTCCGTTGTGTATTTAAGTTATGATGATCTTGACGAGTAAGTGTTGGGGGGAACATCAGAACAGGTCTATGGTCTACAATCATCTTTAATGAGCCAAGTTCTAGTTTCGTAGATGTTTTTAATGGTTCAGGAAATTGACACCCTGGTTGGCTAAAGCTAAGATGCTGAGAATGGGAGCCAGTGCGCATGTACAGCCTCTATCGTTAACTGAGGGCCCCAGAATCCCTACATTTAAGCCATTTTCCCACTGAAACATGGCTGCTGTGACATTGTTTTGTTTGACGGTATATAATAAAAACTGAATGCTCTGATTTCATTATTGGTACTCGCCCAATGCAATAATATAATTTCAATAATAGAATGCATCAAAAATGGTAATAATGTGAAATTATGCTATACACACACACACACACACACACACACACATATACTTACGAAGAAAGTGTTTCAGATTTTCTAAATCCCAATCTAAAAGGCCTCGTTACTGTTTAATTTATATTCAATTTAAATTTGCATCTACATTGCTTCTGATGATTGCAGCACCAATTTGAATTAACTAGATATTGAGAGACCAACAAAAAAAGTCCCTAGATATTTTTTTTTAAATGAGGAATGGAGAGTCGCGGCTGATTTTTTTTAGGCGCCAATTAAACTGTTCCCAGCTGGTTTCAGCCGAGGTCGCTCGCCAGGTACCCTCCCGCTGTGAATGGTAGTGCTCAAAATTGCTGTAGGATGAAGGCACACTACGGCTGAAGGTTCAGGATCAGCCTGGCCACACGTGATGGTATCTGACAGACCCTTTCATGAGATATGACAACATCTGAATCAAATTACCACCAGAAAAATTTAATAATTCTTCACAAAGATCCTTTTTCAGTTTAATTAATCCATGGCTAATAGAAGGGAGGCCTGTTTGCTAAATAATTCTTTAAGTCTCTTGTTGGGCATCAGAAAGAAATCACATACAGTACGGTAAAAAAGCACATACTGTACAGTAAGCTCTACCTTCAGACTAGATCATCTCGCACATATTATCATAAAAGTGAATCTTCCCTTAATGGAGAAGATCTGAACTGACCGAGCAGAGCATATAAATTCAGTTTTTGGTGTTGGAAAAATTAGATGAGTATTGAATGAGTGGATTGCAGAGCGAGGCAAAACAAAGAAGATCCTTTTAATGCACAGGTCTTAGGGTCAAACTAGTTTACTCCCAAAATGGCCTGTATTGACTAAGGACCACACTGGAAGATGCCATGCTGAATTATTCTGGGAATATTTCATGTAATAGCACTGAACCAGATATACGTATACCAGATAAATGATTTGGAAAAATTGCGTGTCATGTATTATTCTTAGAAAAAAAAAATCAATAACCAATCTACAAAGAAAAAGGTTCACTTTCAGCATGGTGAGAGGTTATCAAAAAAAAAAAAAAACATAGCACACACAATGAAGGGTGCATTCTAGGGTGCAGTGTGATGGTCAAATGTTCATAATTGACTTTATCTGGGCAACAAAACTAATACTTTACCATAGCTCTTACATTTATTGCATTATTGTGCAACATTTAAAAACTTTTTGATTAATAAATGAAAATACCTCATAACTATAGTCATTTCATAATTAACATCATTCGGGTTATTAGTGGTGACAGGGTTGATGTCATAATATGTTATGCAAAAGTACAAAAAAGACCAGGTTATAATAATTCTTTTATCTGTATATGTTGCTATGACTACTTGGTTTACATAATTGGTGAAACAGATCAATTATGATAAAATAGTGTGATTTATTACTATGCAATAATAGACATAATATCTGCTCAGTTTTGCCCTTTAGCATAATTTTGATATAATAATGATTAATTTGCAATGTAATACAAGTATAAATATACATGTTAAATAACAATTACAATTCAAAGTGGAGGTGTAGAAAAGCCACTTTTCTGTTTAATGCCATGGAATATATAATGAGTGAGAGAGAGAGAGAGCAATTATTTTCAGGAAAGGAAGAAGCATAGCATTAAAGTATAGTATATTATATTGAAAAAAATGATTTAATTGAAAAAAGTTAACTGTTGATATAACCCTTTGATTCTCGACTACAGGTAACACCAAAGCGTCGATGCAATCGAGTGAGTCTGAAGTACAGGTATCACCAAAACTATCAATGAATTTTAATTATAGATTGTACTTAAAGTATCAACACAACTGAAAGAGTCATGACCACAACATGACTACAGTTACCACCAGCTATCAACTGAAAAACCACAAAAAGAATCACTCAAAGATCCTACAAAACATCTGGGGCTCTGGCTATGAATCGGCCAACCTAACGGACACAGTGTAACAGCTAACCACTGAGTTTTATCTATAAACAGCCCTGGACTTAAAATATTGTAAACCTTGTCAAGGTGGGTTGGGGGGGAAGGGGGCAAAATAAATTTTGCCAGCCCACATATCCATCAGCCCACTGGGGAAATGCCTGATATACTAGATGGCCAATAAATGATTTCAAAGATCAATACAGCTGACTGTGTCTTGTCTACAAGTAACAAACACAAAAGCAATGAACAGAAAAGTATAACACCAAGGATAACACCAAGGATATTCATAAAACAATGCAGGTAAATATTGCATTTCTCTGAGGCTCAGATACAAATAATGTCTCATATCAATACCACCTGGTAGCTATAAACTACAGATACAACTGCAGATCTTCCAAGTATGTATCCGTGACTCTTCACTATAAATACACCAGAATTATCGATGTATTTTCCAATCCATCAGACACTGCTACTAAAGTAAAGATAACAGCATTTTAGAAGCATTTTCTTCTGTCTGTAAACCAAGTTAACCACAGCTAATTGCTTTGAAATCAACTTTCCTTTTTTTAAACAAGGAAAATTTCAAATGGAGGTTAAAGAAAAGCAATGAAAATGTCAGGGATTTTTTTAGGGGTTCTCAAGCTCGCTGTCCTACATTTTAAACTCTGAATGTTAAGAGAAAATGCCATAAATTTAAAATGTCACACTGGAAATTAGAAGTGAAAAACCTTTGGGTATATGTCCCTCAATTTATTAGAATCAAAAAATCCTTTATTTAATTTCCACTTGAGTCCAGGAAAACTGTGGTCCTTCGACTCTCCCATTGCCTCCTAAGCTTGTTGGGATTGGCCTTGCCAGTGACCTTGGTCTAAAAGATCAAGATGACTTTGGTTTGCCGACTGCCAGAGGTCACATCAGCCATCTCCACAAAGCAGAACCACTTGCGAAAACTAAACATGAAATGAAGAGGGAAAGTACAGCTAAAAAATTATAGCTACCCCAGCGCAATACCTGCTGTACGGGATGTGTAATGGGAAGGTAATGAGTTTTTTTTTTTGTACTGGTATTGTATCAACAATCTTTTAAAAAATTTGAGTGAAAATGTAAAGGGATGTGTGTTTTTGGAGAAATATCAGCAAAAAAAAAACACTGCTCACAATGAAAATGTCAGATTTAAATTGGTCTTTTATCCTTCTTAAAGCATCTACAAGCAGTGTAAGTAAGATCTGGTGGCATTTCCCGCACTTACTTTGTATAAGGATATTTTATCTGTGAATCTTTTTTAGTTACCTATGCACACATTTCGCTGGAATCTGTGATACAATCTAGACTGTTACTGGTGAAATTTTCATCCCTTAGACGAGGTCTTTTCAAGTTTAAAAAATCTGAAAATTGTCTTCTTTGGTGTGGAGTAAGAGTGCAGTTCACAGACAGGCGGTAATTATCACTATCGTAATGACATTTCAACATGAGAAAAGTATGATGTTAAAGGGCACCCCAGCACACCGTTTCTGATTAAAATGTGCATTGCAAGGTTGAGTGGAAACTTCCTCATTCCTTCATGTGAAACGGCCGAGAATCTGAATAGTCACAATGGGGAGAATGTCAGCCTGAGAAGAATGTGTTGGGGATGCGCTTAGAGAGAGGTGTGTCGACGATGCCTTTGTAGCCAACAAAGCACGACCAGTAAAGAATAACAAAGTCATGCTGTATCCTTCAAGTCCTTCCAAGTTCACCTTTCTCTTCTGTCCTAGTGGGAGATCATCAGTATCCCGGCATACCAACTAACTTTATCAGCGGCTCCAGCGGTAAACCTCCCATTGTGGGGAAATGGCGGCAACGTCCCTGCTGTATAAAACAGAAAGTGAAGCTTCAAAGGTGTGACTTTCATTTATTCTTTCCTAGTATCATCACCGTACATGGCATTGTGGGTAATTTGTATGTGTACGCATGTGTTTGTTTATCTTTCGCCTCCGTCTAACCAAATTCAGCAATTGCGTTGTCTGCAGATAGCGCACCATAACTGCGTTTTGAACGTAGCTAGCGGCTTGGACCTTCAGCTCCTGCTTGGTACTGTATGTCCCCAGCTCTTCGCTCTTCGTGTCGGGGCTCCATCACTGCCGGCAATACAGATCACTGCCCTGAATGGGGACTCCCCATCGCATATGCATGCCTCCCTGCCCTAATATCATTCGATCGCTCTCACTTGCACGTGTCATTGCACGCTGATGCCAGACCCACTGGGCCTCAAAGATGGCAATTGAGTTAAGAACCAAATAATCTACCTTTTAAGCATTTGGTGACAACTGGAAATCAATCATCCCTGGGAAACGGTTTGCGTCTCCAGTTCTTTTTTCATGCACATGATTAAAAGATCGAGGCCGACCGCTGAAGTCGGGAATTCCGCTAATCCTACAGCGAAAGGTGTGGTAATAGATTGCCATGATAAATTCTATCTGCTGCTGTTATGGGCATTTCTGTTCCCCGCTGACGCGTCATAATTTCCGGGACTGATGTATCGAAAACCAGCGTAATCCTAGATTCTGGTCTGATTATTATTATTTTTTTTTTTTGCCCCCGGAACTTAAATGCACACCGCACACAAACTATTGTTTACAGCTGTCGTGCCGCCTGAAAGCTTTCGGCTCGCCGCTGTGATTCCGCGCGAAGGGTAACTGCCCACTCTCTAGCGCTAAATGACAGCCTTTCAGCTAAACCTGGATCGCGACGTCGCCGCCGTGCCTCTGGTGTTCGGCCCCATTTAGATCTATTCCTGATAATGGGAAGTTTCTTTCAAGGAAGGATGCAGCAATGTGGCATGAAGAGAGGCGTTTCCAGGCCATTTCCTCCTCTGATTACCCCGCCGCATATAGCTTCCTAATAGCTTGTTGTGTCTCAAAAATAAATCTCTTTTACAACTCCTGCAGCACAGGCATTGGCGTATATGTGTTACATATTAAACTTAAGGTGCTTTCCGGGCCATGTGGGGTGCTGGATGGACGTGATAGCATTTCAAATTTCTATTAACCAGCGACAATGTCTCCTGTGCGATTTATACCATAAATGTGTCAGTCTGGTGTATAATACTGTCTCTATTACAGACACCCCTTCCTAACAATGCAGACAAGTATTTATTGAATTTAAGAGCAGATTCGGTGAACTACTGACCTAATTTTATTACTGAAAGGAAAAAATAATAAATGATGTTAGTTTGGAGTTAATTAAATCATTCTTTCATCGGATTGGACAGAGAGCCTGATTAATCGTTCTCTTAATAGCAGGTACTGATGATCCCTTCTGGCGGAAAGCTTGGAACCCTGTGGGTCATGCCAGGGAAACACTGTGCCAACAGCATCCAGGGAAGGAGGCAAGCATATAAGGGTCGGGGATTTTAGAAAAGCTGATGCACTGTGGGACAAGAACAAAACCCTGAATTTCGCTTTAGGTTTAGGGCATGCAGATTCTCACTGGGCAAAAGCTCAACAAACAAAAGAGTTGCGTGGGAGACCTTTGTAATTATGAATCTGGTTTAGCCTCATGATTCAGTGGGTAGGTCTGTTACCTCAGACTTCCAGGCTTCTGGGTTTAAATCCAGCTGGTGCTGCATGTCAGGAGTTTGCATGTTCTTCCCAAGTCTCCTGGGCATCCCTAAATAGGAGTGCATGTGCCCTGCAATGGGCTGGTATCCAGCAGGGTGTAGCCTAGCCTCGTGCAGTGCGTCATGCTGCCTGGGATTGGCTCCAGGGCCATGATGGATGGATGGATGGATGGATGATGGCCTGATGAGATACAGATATACATGCCATTCATGCTGCTGAGTATCTTATTTCTGAGCACTGAGGAGAAATTTTGG